>JAQYXR010000116.1:0-198466 GCA_030545055.2 Neoaliturus tenellus
GAAAGTTCAATCTTTTTAATTCTTCTTTTAAAGTTTTACTTACAATTGGTTTTGCTTCTCTAATAAATTCTTCTACCTTCAAGTTTTCATTTTGAATCTTATGATGCATTACTACTTTACCAGGTAATGCAAATACTTGTAGATTTGGTAAAGTAGTTGAAGATGTTGCTGTTATTTCATATTGTTCTTCTTGTTCTTCTTGTTGTTCTTGTTCTTCTTGTTGTTCTTGTTGTTCTTGTTTTTCTTCTGGGTTGTTGTGAATTAGTTCTTTATGACAGTCTAATAGAATTTCATCGTGAAACGATTCCGAACATTTATCGCAACGATACATGTTGAGATGTTTACTCTTCGAAATTTCACCAAGAAATGAAGTGGGCTCTCACGTTCCTCCTATTATAATGGTTCCCCCACCACTATTTCATCCTCTTCACTATCCTAGGAAATCAAACATTTTCAACAAAATATTAACCTTCTACAAACTAATTGTTCATTCGTGTTCTTTATTCCCATTGGAGTTTTAGTATATACTTCTTTATATTCAAACTTTAACAAACTTTCTTTTAACATCTGTTAGGACAGATGTTATGGGACAGATGTTAAAAGAACAAATGTTGGAGTGGAAATGGCTAGAGCACAGACACTTGGTTGAACTAAATTTGCGCATAAATTAACTAGAGTTGAACTGAAAATTCGCATAAATTAAAAGTTAGTTCAAAACTAAAATTTGACAGTGTTAAAAAACTCTAACAGTTGAATAAAAATAAACATTAGTTCAAAACTGAAATTCAACAGTGTTAACCAAATTCTAACAGTCAAACAAATAGGTCAAGGTAATCCAATTTAACGCGAGAACGAGGAATAGAGCACTAAGTGGCATGTTAGTCCATTACCACAAAGTGATCTATTCCTCGCTCTCTATTCTACATCTACTTTTTTCAGTTTACTTATTTATATTAAAATGTTCAAATTTTACTATGTAGAATGTCCATTCTTTCTCTTCAACTCTTCGATTGTTTTTAGCAATTGTAACAAATATTCGTTAGTTTTCACCAAAGTCTTTAGTTTGCTACATCCAATTTCAATGGAAGGTATTATAAGTTGTAATTTTATAAGTTCAATCTTTTCTTTCTTGCGAATTTCTTTCTTTATTATATTATTCCTTATTTTTGCTGAAGATTTAAACTCCATGTTGTTTCTGCTAAAGCCACAATAATAATAAAAGTCTCTTGAAACAACCTGCATTTATACACATTCCCCCACCACTTTATAATCCCCACTCCTTTCCCCTTCTTCTTTATATGTGGAAGGAAGTATTATAATTAGATTCCTAATATTTCTTTTCCTTCTTCACTACGTGGGGGAAGGGTAATTTGTTATTACACTAGTTGTGCAAGAAAATAGCCGCCAGTGTCCACACCTTGTTCGTAGCACTCCATCATAGATTGTGCCCACTGCAACATGCGGTCTCTGTCATTTGGTGTGACAAGGAAAGAATGACTATCACCATACAATATAAAAGAGTCAATTCGTACATAACATCCTGAGTCCAACCATTTATTAGCTTCAGCCATAAGCTTTTCTATTGTATCAAATGGAAATTGTGGATCAATTGCTATGACTTTACGTTCTTCACTAAGTTCAACAGTATAATCATCATCGTCCTCATCATCTTCACTTTCACTGTCGTTACTTAAAGTGTCTTCAGATTGTTCAAAAACATCAGAAATTTCAGAAAAATTAAAATTTTCATTCAGATGAGGAGGCATTTTGAAGCAAGAAATATTGTAAACAGCAGAGACGAAACGACAAGAGCGGCGTGTAGAAGAAAAATGAAGGGGTGACCAACGCTCGCTCCGCTTTTATAATAGTATGCAAATGAGGGGTAGGTGCTGACCATGACCAGTCATCGACCCAAAGGAGTGGGGGAAGTACTTTTCTTACTACTTGGATGGAAGTAGGTTAGTAGGTCACGAGACTTAGAGTGTTAAAAAATAATGGGGGAGAAACACAACGCTATAACGCGTTGTGTTTCTCCCCCAGTATTTTTTTAAGCAATAATTTGGAAAAAGCTATGTGAATTTACTTGCTACGCCCCCACCTTGTAATACCATCCAGTTTGTGTCTGAGGAGATAGTCTTTAGAGTCTAACTCATAAACGGATTTCTCTTTGCGCAAGGATTCAATCACTTTAATATTATATCTTACGCCGTTACAAGTTGCCAAAATGTGTTCGTTGTCAATAACACTTTCAAAAAAATAGACACAACCTCTCTTAAGCCTATTTCCTTTCACACCAATAATTTTGGATTGGTATTCAACAGTGGGGGTTTCTGTCACTTGTAGTTCAGAAATGTGTTTTACGACATGTACACGGCAAAAACTTTCGTTTTTTACACATTTCCTCCCACAAGGTGATCCTTTCTTAATTCCCCTAGTAAGCATTTCAGGGCAAGTAGTGGGACGGCTAAATGCCCTACGACGCTGTTCTTGTAATAATTGAAATTGCTCTGAAGGAGCGGGTTTAGGAGTAGGTTTAGGAGTAAGTTTAGGAGCTGGTTTAGAAGCTGGTTTAGGAGCTGATTTAGGAGATGATTTAGTAGCAGGTTGAGAGGATTCAGTTTTGTGATAGGTATGATCTTCAGGTGTACTAAGTGGTGGGGTAGGAGGCAATGGTGATAGTGGGATAATGGGTGTGCTAAGACGATGAACAATGGTTTCAACGGAAGGGGTATTAGGATGGTGGTGAACTGGCTTCTGCGGTGGCGGCATAGTAGTTGATGGTGGTGCGGAGTCCTTTGAAGGCGAAGGCGGTGAAAAAATACTACGAAGTCTAGAAGTGTTAGTTGGCGGAAGAATAGCTCCAGAAATTGAAGGTTGAGATGCAAGTCGATTCTTGTAGCAATCAGGAAGGTTTTTGAGGCGAAGAGTTTTTTTAGGTGCAGGAACAGCCGTAGTAGAAATAGAAGTCGAAGTAGAAGTTAAAGTAGAAGTTGTAGTTGGCAGAGATAACATGGTTGTGGCTCCAAGTTCGCAGCGTAACGTCTGGAATCAGAATGAAATGTTAGCCGCAGTCGGTGCGTCTTTTATAACAATATGCAAATGAGAGGGGTAGCAGCTGACCGAGACTGATTATTGACCTGGGAGGTGGGGGAAAAGGGGAAAGAGAAGGTATTTATTTAAAATAATTCGCATAACTTTTGACTAAAATAAGATAACCAAATTCTTCTTTTACCAAAATGTTTGTCTTACATAGACCTTTTCAATGATGTATCGCTTGTCCAATTCCGTCAATCCGTTATCAAGTTATAGCCATTTTAATTTTTCAGGTCATGACCGGTCGTTCACCCGTAGTGGGGGAAGGAGTGGGGGTAGGAGTGGGGGAGGGGGGAGGGGGGGGAAGGGGGGGGGAATCGACTCCATTTTTTTCGGGGGGGGAGGGGAGGGGGGGGGGGTCATTGACCCTTCCGAAAGTGGGTCAAGGTCATTCAAGATTTATAATGATCCAAGGTGATGGGAACAGTAATACTGTTCCCACCACCCTGTTTGCCTAGCGGTTCCCACTCCCAACCCACTAGTTACGTTCTGCAAGGGAGGTCCCTGGGCCGTCCGCATCAAAGCGTAACGTCCCGTCCGCATCAAAGCGTAACCATTAATTTCAGGGAAACTGGAACAGCAGGGAGGCCCTGGTCCGTCCGCATCAAAGCGTAACGTCCCGTCCGCATCAAAGCGTAACCATTAATTTCAGGGAAACTGGAACAGCTAATGCAGAAACGCAACTCTAACACCCACCCAAACTAATCCCACCCATCATATTCCTAAACAAAATGCAAAAAACCTAGTCCGCAATTTGCGGATGTCCCACCCCTTCTAAGTGAAGTTCAACTGAACTTCTGAATTTACAGTTAATCTACCCCCTAACATCTAGCTGAAAGGCAAAACAACAACATAAATTATTAATATCAACACTTAAAACTAACAACACATCATTATTAAAAACCAAATAATTCAACACAACCAAATACCATCATTATTCTTAAAATTAATACACCTTAATGCTAAACACCTCTTAAAATTAATACACCTTAATGCTAAACCCAACTTATAACTAACATCGCAATGCGCAAATTATTTCTTAAATTAAATACAACTTACAACTAAAAACACACACACACACATACCACATTGCATTAAAAAACGCAACGTAGTATAAGAAGTTCAAATATATATAGGCCTACTATATATTTGAAACCTCTTGCTGAGTCGCCAACAACCTTTCGCTATGAAAGTTTGTTGGCGACTGAAGCAAAGATATAGCTCCTATCGCTCCTCGGGTTTTCAAGGAGTGGGGGAAGTTGTTTCACTCCAGTACAGTGTTCAATTCAGTCCAATTCACAGCGGTGTAAAAGGAAGGTAAAGGAGTGGGAAGCGGCGCATGCGCAACAACACAAAACCAAGGTTTGAGGTTAGAATTATCCATGTGCAGTAGCGCTAAAGTGAGTAATACAGGACTAGGTGCATGCGCATAGCATAGACTCATTCCTATCCGGAGAACTCGTTGCATGCGCAGCAGGTTTGAGGTTAGAATTATCCATGGCAGCTGCCATATTTAGTCTGGTTTCACCACATAAAGTCAACAACCGGTGGTGACCGGCCATTGACCTGGAGGAGTGGGGGAAGGAGTGGGGGAAGGGGGAGGGGGGGGGCTCCATTTTTTCGGGGGGGGAGGGGGGGAGGGGGGGAGGGGGGGAGGGGGGGAAGAGGTCATTGACCTTTCCGGTCGGTCATTGACCCCAAGGAGTAGGGATAGACACAGAACCCTACTTCTCTTACTACTCAGGTGAAAGTCGGTCAACCAGTCATTTGCTTGCCATCTGCCGCCATCTGGCTGGAGTTATTGCCTCTATAAAGGTGGGTAGTTTATCGCGCTACAAACATTCATTGCCTCGCATCCGCTCGGTCATCATCTCTCGTTAGTTTTATGTTATGACTACTTCACTTACTAGGTTTGAGGTTAGAATTATCCATGGAATAGCCTTCGTAAATTCTAACCTATAAAATTACTACTCTGGCTTTCTGTTTCAATTTCTTTTACACTTCATTTTATATCTCAGTCTTCTTTTAACTTCTGAACTTAACACATCGGTTATGATGACTGCACAATGTTTAAAATTAAAGCTTTTGCGAACACAACACATATTACAAAGTACTTCTAAACCTTCAATTTCAAAGTGTAGAACTAATTTAAATAGAGTTAGGAAGAAGTACAGTTTTAACCCATTATACTCTTCAAAGACTTCGCAGGTTAATGTTGATGATAGTGTTATTTACAACATTTTGCATTCTATGTTACAATTCAACAACTTTGAACTTGTTACACCTATCGACTGTGTTCAACAAGTTTTTTTTATTTTACCCTACTATTCCTCATATAAGCGCTGTCACCACAATTCCTACTTCATGCTCCTCTATTCTCTTCAGCTGAGCTAAGGTTTGAGGTTAGAATTATCCATGGCGGCCGCCATGTTTAATTCAGTTTCACCACATAGAGTCTGCAACCGGTTATTGGTCTAAAGGAGTGGGGGAAGGGGTGGTGGGGGGAAGGTTGCCGTTTTATAAGCCCTCTCCCTAGGCGGCGCTTCTCATTCGATCGCCAACTTTCAAACAATAAACACCTCTCCCATGGCACGAATGAATTATCCCACTATCACCAACTAGTTCAACTTTAAACTATTTCTGGTGGTAGTTGGGTAGGCTTTTTTAAAACTTACTCTGGATGACCTTGACATACTTTCCAGGCCCCCAGTTATAACTGTTGAATTTCAGTTTTGATCTTACTCTTAATTTTTGTTCAACTTTTAGAGTTTAGTTAACACAGTTGAATTTCAGTTTTCAACTAACTCTTCATTCATGCCCAATTCTACTTCAAATTCAGGGCATATGCTCTCGCCATCTGCACCCCAGCATCTGACGCCATCTGCTCGAGCAGCTGCTCGGGCAGATGGCACGACTTCCGGCGCAGAAGTAACCAAAACACACTACTGTTATTGCCTTTTTTGTTTTCAGCAATATGATTTCAGGTTTTTTATCACTCAATATAAAAATTTGGGATTCTTTCCCTTTTTTCAACCTCTTCCCACCCCCATAGGGAATTTTGATGGGAAATGTTGGTGGGTGATTTTTGTTAATTAGGGTTAGTATTACCCGATTCAGGGAAAAACTCAAAAAAATCCCCCGAAATACCCTGACCCCTAAGTCAAGGGGTTACCTGATTTCCATGTAAAGATTGATCGCCTGCCATTTTTTACTCGATCATCCTTTTTAGGCCGGGTTTGCGGCATTATTCTCTGTTCTTAAAGGCCTTTAATATTATGTACATATTGACCCATGCTTACGTTTAAAATTTTCTTCTGACTCCTTGTGTTCCCCATGGAGGTTCAAGGACACGTTGTTTATGGAAGTAAACTTTGTCACTCAAAACCTGTTTAAAAAGTTTCAGTTTTATTACTTAAATACTTTTAAAGATATTATATCGTTTCCAGACTTTTTTCTACAATGTTGTATACATTTATGTGTGTGTTTACCCAGCTCTCCTCCGGTCGCGCTCGCGGGCCAGCTTGGCGCGGCGACGGAGACAGCAGATGACGAGCAGCGCGAGCAGCGGAAACCCGAAGATGCACGACACTATGGGGATCACGATCGTCTCCGGCTGGACTGGAAGACAAAAAATACACTGTTGTTACCAGGAGTTGAAATATGTTGTTATTGTTGTGATGGGTATTACTCATAGATATAAAAAAAAAAACATCTGGATAGCTAACTAAATGGCGGAACAGCGCTAAAAGTGCCGGCTTCCCCCACCACTAGTTGGGGTAACCGCCACCGCCACGCCGCGCCTTATCAAGGTCCGTAAAGGAAGAAGCATAACTTCTTTCCAGGTCACCAGAATAGCTATTTTTTTGTGTTCTGGATATGAAGCGTCAAAACTAAAACGGAAGTCAAGTTACGTTATAATATTTACCATTACACAGCTGATTAAAAACTAGAATAAAACAGTCTTGCCACGGGTACGATATTTATCGTACCGACACCACATTACTCTATTTTACATTTGGATTATTAGTTAATATCAAACCATTAGGTAATGACAAAATTACAAATTATCAATCTAGGTAAATCTAAACCATAAATTCTACCCTAGTTTGCTTTGAAATTCCCTATTTTAGTAATAGTTGGGACAAAAAAATCTCCAACACAAACGAGAACGATTGTTTGTTTCCAGCAGCGTTGGCAACACTTGCAGGTAACAAAGAGTAAAATGTTGGTTTTTTTAACACTTTTTAAACCAACAAAAACTCTGTGGCGACATCCACGGATGTCGCAGAAACTGTTACCATTGCACTTATGAGATGTAGCTCGCCTGGCACCACAGTCATCTTCAGTTGAAATATGTTGTTATTGTTGTGATGGGTATTAGTCATAGATATAAACTAAACATCTGGATAGCTAACTAAATGGCGGAATAGCGCTAAAAAATAGCCGGCTTCCCCCACCACTAGTTGGGGTAACCACCACCGCCACGCCGCGGCTTACGTCAGCTGGCATCGCTATTATTGGTGAATCTTGCTTGTTTACATTCTTTTATTTCAGCTGGAATCGTTATTATTGGTAGATCCAATGCATTCTAGTTGGTTTTCCTCCTTGTATACTTACCGAATTAATCCAAACTAGTGATTTGGGTTACGTCTCGTTTTCGCAGCACGGTGTTAGCGATCCAGTCGTTTTGTTTGTATACATGGGATTATTACGCAATGCAAGGAAAATGTATAGAGCAATATATTCCAAATAAGGGGATCTACCAAAAAGATTCTTAAAGGGGGGGGTTTCTTAAAAAAATGATAATAATAATAAATAAGGGTCTAGGCCATGTGCTAGACAATATTAAATAGTTTAACCCAAAACCTTTTTATTTTAAATTATTCTATGTATCATAAAAAGGAAAATTATACTCCTGACCGAAAAATATTACAAGTACAAAACTCGTTTTAAATTAAACTTTTCATAACTTCACAGTCAATATGTGAAAGCCAATCAAAATACATGGAGGGGAAACTCTTTCAAGTCCTGCTAAGTGAACTTAAAATCATTTCATAGATAACTGATAAAGAGGATAAAGCCACTGACTATGTACACTAATGATAAAGCTATATACTTTTGAACATAGGTTTTACGACACTGAAAGCTTTCTGGAGATAGGAAAATGAACAGCCACTCCCACTGACAAGGCCATATCCGGTTCTTCAACAACCTATACTCTTAATCTGGCCTTAGCCTATATATTGTCCTGACCCCTTCAGGCACGAGCGGCAAGCTCAACGCCGGGCCGAGGGATGTAACATGTAAAATGTGTAATAGTTTCTGGGTATTTATTTTGAAATTCAGGCTTATTTCGTCATTAAAAAAATGGTCGTATAATGCAATTTTTCCGTCTCCTGTGGAAGAGAGCAGTGCTACCATATTACCCTGTTTAAATGACCCTTTCATTAAATAATGTATGATTGAATTAGTATACTGTTACAAACAGTTGTGGAATATCATCTTTTATGTCGGTATAAACCAATAACACAAATAAACGTCTTACAAATGTTAATATTATGTTTCTCCAAACATACAAGATATATTATATGGAGTCTAAAAACCACTTTTTACATACTTTATGTTATTGTGACGTTTTGATTTTTAAATATCTACAACATGTCAACTTAAAAAATTTATAGGCGTAAACTAATAACATTTTCGGTAAGGTTTGACTTAAAACAAATACATAATAAAAGAAGGAAGTTCAATTTAACTTATGTCCTCATAATCATGACGATTGCATTCTAAAATTAAATTTACCACCATATCACTCTTTTATTTTTATATATTTTACGTCTTTAACGTGTTCATGCTTAGTATAAACAAGTGCAATCATACACTCAATTTAGAGAAACTAAAAAGGATTACATAATATTTAGTTAAAAAAACTATATTAAAATAAATATTTCAGAGTGGCATGATGGGAGCTTGTATACTATACAAGCCCCTAATAACCACAAATCAACACTATACAATGTATTGTGTTAACTTGTAAAAAACGTAAATTTCAAAATACAATCCCTTTATTGTCTGAAATAAAGTTACAGATAATCTGAGTGCGCCATCACTGGTGACCACCCTACGCTCTAGTAAATTGAAAAACTTGAGATCAAAACGAAAAGCTCAAGCTTTAAAGAAAGAGTAGCCAAGTATATTAATAAATAAGGAATATAGGCCAACCTCGTTGCATTTATGTATATGGATATAAAGTAGTGTGTTTTGGTTACTTCTGGACCGGAAGTCGTGCCATCTGCCCGAGCAGCTGCTCGAGCAGATGGCGTCAGATGCTGGGGTGCAGATGGCGAGAGCATATGGCGTCTATTTGAAGTAGAATTGGGCATGAATTAAGAGTTAATTTAAAACTGAAATTTAACAGTTATAACTGGGGCTTGGAAAGTATGTCAAGGTCATCCAGAGTAAGTTTTTAAAAAGCCTATCCAACTACCACCAGAAATAGTTCAAAGTTGAACTAGTTGGTGATAGTGGGATAGGTTGAAGTAACTTTTGAATTTTATTTGTGAACATACAATTAATGTGCAACAGCAGAGTTTAAACAAGTTGAACTTTTGTGATGAACTACAGAGTTGTAAATGCAAACACCAACGACGATGAGAAGGTAAACGCAGAGTCCCCAGATGATGTATTTGAAAAGCTTGAACAAACGTAACATTTCGAGTTGGTTTTCCCGTTCCATTTCCAATCGTTTAATTTCCAATTTCAATTTATCCTCTTCCATTCTAGTTATGAAGGGAACTTCATCCATTATATCCATCATGATTGTGTTAGTGTTTGAAATTTTAAAACAAGTGATGTTGATAGTTCAAAAGTCGAAGACGGAATGAGAAGTGAAAGCGAGAAATGTTAGTTAAATAAAGAAGTGGTGGGGGGAGCGAAGAATTATAAAGAAGTGGTGGGGGAAATTCCTCTATTCTCTTCAGCTGAGCTAAGGTTTGAGAGAATTATCCATGGCGGCCACCATGTTTAATTCAGTTTCACCACATAGATTCGGCAACCGGTTATTGGTCTAAAGGAGTGGGGGAAGGTTGCCGTTTTATAAACCCTCTCCCTAGGCGGCGCTTCTCATTCGATCGCCAACTTTCAAACAATAAACACCTCTCCCATGGCACGAATGAATTATCCCACTATCACCAACTAGTTCAACTTTAAACTATTTCTGGTGGTAGTTGGGTAGGCTTTTTTAAAACTTACTCTGGATGACCTTGACATACTTTCCAGGCCCCCAGTTATAACTGTTGAATTTCAGTTTTGATCTTACTCTTAATTTTTGTTCAACTTTTAGAGTTTAGTTAACACAGTTGAATTTTAGTTTTCAACTAACTCTTAATTCATGCCCAATTCTACTTCAAATTCAGGCCATATGCTCTCGCCATCTGCACCCCAGCATCTGACGCCATCTGCTCGAGCAGCTGCTCGGGCAGGTGGCACGACTTCCGGTCCAGAAGTAACCAAAACACACTACTATATAAATTTATTAGAAATAAAATATATTATTTATTTTGCTTTCTAACAATAAAATAGAAAACTGTATAATAGGTTAAAATCGCGCTCAATCTGTTGAGGTGTGAGGGTATAAACTCATAGTATTTTTCGTTTTACCTCCAAAAACTAATTTTATTAAATCCGTTAAAAATGTTTTTTATATTATGATATTTACTGACTTAAACAGAGCAAAGTTTCATATTTTTAATCATTTTATTTTTATTTAGAGTATTAAATTTCAATAACGACTTCATCCCTTTTTTCAGCACCGGTTAAGTGCCGGTTAAGATCTCTCTAACGGCCTAAAACTTTGACTGCTAGGAAAACGCAGCGTTAAAAATCCTTATTTTATGCGTTCAAAATCCATGGTCTAGGCGTAGGCAACTTGGCCAGGATGTCTACGTCGGCGCGGGTTCGAATCCCCACACGACCAAACTTGACCTGGTGGAGCAACTCTTAAAGGATCAGCCCATCTGTGGCAACAATCAATAGTGGGAGGGCCCACGTAAAATGAGTGGTTGACGGGATCGGTTGATTTCTTTGGTCAACACTGATTTTCCTACGTTTTACTTAGGCTATGTTTAATGAGTGTGTGCCACTACGGCTTTGAAATATGGAAGATAAAAATGTATTTACAAAAAATGCCGATATGAAATAAAAGGCGGTACTTTAAAGGAGATAAATATGGTGGTACTTAAAAGTAACGTTGGGCGTTTAAGCGTTGAACCTTAAATAAGTATTTAATAAAGTTTTATTTAAATATCGTATACATTAGACTTTAACATATCAATGGCTGTGGAATGACGATTGGCTTCAAATGTGAATATAGTACAGTTATACTCTTTCACTACTATTTTGATAGTTTTAACGGTAATTTTAATCGATTATGTGATGTTTACCAGTGGGGTAGACGTATATGGTGGGTATGGGCCTCTGTTTGTTGTGCGGGAGGGCCAGCGGCGCGGAGGGCATCGTGGACACGACAAGCCCCAGCTCCATGGCGAGGACATGGTCGTCTTGCATCTCTGAAACATAAAATAATACACAGTTGTTATAAACACTTAGATAAAGGTGGAAAAAACGTTGGCAGCTAAGTAAAACCTTTGACTATATAAACTTTCGTGAATATACTTCTCATAGCATATGCTTGTTTGAAACCAATTGACGGTGGTGCGATCTTCTGCGGCGTACATGAAATACAAGTGGCATATGAAAGATAAATCAGTAGTACCACTCTTCTCAACCAAGGATGGAACATTTTATAACTGAGAGTTATGTTTATGTTTTGATTAAGTGTTTTTGCAGCATTGTAAATCAAGCTGAGTAATAACAACATCGAAAGCAGTGACTCTGGCCGAGTCCACGAAACTTCCAAAATTTTGCCTCAAACAAAATTCATTGGATGAGAGGTCTATTCACGTTAGTGTACATAGTCAATGGTAAAACTATCGATCGCCTCCTGATCGAAATTCGACCGAAATTTAAATTGATCTGGAAAAACTTTTTACAACTGAAACATCGGTTTTTCCTGTTTTCTAGCAGTTGTTTTTACATTATCTGTCTAATGATTCAATCAATTCTTCTTCTATAAAATTAACATTGAAACTTTGATAGCCTGTGGGGCGTAGCCCTGGAGTCCGATGTGAATTAAAATGTGATTCTGCTTTTTTTACAGGACTGTACCTTTCTAACGGTATGCACAGATTCCTCCTACAATGCACATGAGCTGAGAATAAAGGAGGAAACGAAACATGCTTGCCTATTAATGTAGACTACAGATCGCCTCCTGATCGAAATTCGATCAAAATTTAAGTTGATCTGGACCCAAGAAGCTTAAAAACATTTTAGAACTAAAACATCTGTTCTTTTCACAACAGCTGTCTCATGATTCATTCAATTCTCCTTTCTCCATAAGATTAACATTGGAACTTTGAAAGCCGGTGGGGCGTAGCCCTGGAGTCCGATGTGAATTAGAATGTGATTCTGCTCATCTACAAAACACTACCTTTCTAACGGTCTGCTCGGATTTCTCCTACGATGTACACGAGCTGAGAAAAAAGGAGGAAATGAAACATGCTTGCTTATTAATATATAGACTAGGGACCGCCTGCTGGTCAAGAATCGACCAAAAATCCAGTTTATCTTGAGCCAATTAGTTTAAAATTCTTCACATCTGAAACATCCGTTCTTCCTGATTTGCTAGCATTTGATATTACAACAGCTGTCTAATGATTCAATCAATTATCCTCCTCACATAAGATTAACATTGAAACTTTGAAGGATTTCCCCTACGATGCTCACGAGCTGAAAAAATGAGGAAAAGAAACAATTATCTTTCATGGTTTGGGTGAGTCGGTGGCGTAATGGTTAGCGCGCCGGACTTCGGGACCATGGCAGCGATGTCGTGGGTTCGAATCCGCGTTCTGCCAGTGCATTTTATCAGTACCTTTCACCTTGTACTGTAGCGGCTCACCCCCTTACTTTGTCTAATACGATCCACGCACAGATCAAATAGTCTATGTGGACGGGGCAAAGTAAGGCAAAAAGAGGTCCGCCAACCTCTTTTAAAAAAAAAAAAAAAAAAAAAAAAAAAAAAAAAAAAAAAAAAAAAAAAAAAATTAATTGCAGGCAATTATTAATTGCCTATTAATATATAGATGGTCACCAAATAAAACATTTCTACAAACCTCGCCACTTAACTTGACGAATGAATTTGCACTACTATTCAGTTAAAATTATTGAATATAATCAGTGTTTGATAAAATTTTCATGTAACGTAGCTCGATGTTTTTTAAAAAGTGCCCCCTCTCCCCCCTCGCTCATCCCAGCTGTTTTTGTCCATTCGTAAACTTATGTGGCGAAACTTATAATGATTTTTTACTTAATATTTTAAAATTAATTATTTTAAATGATTTTTAAACAGGAGCTATTTTATAAACCACTTATGATTATTTCTGATAAAATTTTCAATTTTACCCAGTAAAATACTAATTAAAATGGTTCTACATTGGCCGAATTATTCTCAATACATGAAAGGTTTAGCTAGATATACAAACGTTCACATATTCTTTTGCAAGAGTTCACTTAATTGTGTTATCCCATTTGTTTTTATTTTAAATTTCTAACACGATTAAATACATATTATAGACAAATGTAAAACAACTACTACTTTATAATTGGTGGACTGAAACATCGAACGCAATACTTTAATTAAAGTTGTGACGATAACTTTAACAAAAAAAATCTGTGCTTGATTAAATTGTTGTTGAAGTGAATTGGTGGTACTTTCAAAGTATTCCATTATGTTATTGTCAACAAAAAACTAAATTTAATTAACAAATTTTAACTACAATAAGAATAGTTGTTTGATATTTTATCTTCCATTTTTTAATTTACAAAAAGGTTCCAATAAAATACTTGTAATTTTAACATATGATGTTAAATTTGTTGTTATTATTCATAAAATTTTAAAGTTTAGGAAAGCTCGGCTTCATAAAATATGTACTATAGAATATCTTAGCGATTTTTTAAATTTTTAATTGTTTTTATCACTAAAAATACTGAAGTAAATAATACTTTCTGAAGAAATGCTATTTGTAAATTTATATAAACCGTCAATATACAAGCAACTACAATTTTATCGAAAACATACGACAATCGTAATAGTTTTTGTGTAGCCAGTTGCGATTCCCTACGAATATTTCACGTAGATTGTCTTAAAACACCTTTATATATTAATATTTTTTCTACTGAAAAGCTCAAAATGTGGGTCCGGAATCGGTGTTAAACACAATTCATAAGCTGTTTTTTTCTATATATATATATACATGAAATACGAAAACCAATAATAGAACCCAAACATCTTCCTGCAAACATCCTTTGGAAGGACATTCCAGTAGTGGGGTTTGGTTACACCTAGACCGGAAGTCGTGCCATCTGCCCGAGCAGCTGCTTGTGAGCAGTTGACCGGGCAGCTGGCGCCAGCTGCCATGCCATATAGCTTCCGGCTGGGCAGATGGTGAAATAATCAATGGGGGGTGGAGATGGCAAGAGCACAGGCCCTCACTAATTGGCCCATAAATTAACCAGGTGCAGCTGGCAAGGGTAAGGTGACGGGGAAGGTTGGAGGGGTTAGAATTTAAGAATAAAATTTATCATAGGCGAGGGTTGGATTCGAACCCGGCCCGCTGGCGTGTGAAGCCAGCGCTCTACCAATTAGCCACCGAGGTACTTGATGAAAGGTAGTGTAAATGTGTGTTCGCTTCTTGTCCACCAGAGAGCAGCACGTACTACGACTGCGGCAAGTTTCAAATTCCTCCACCAGAGTTCAGCATGTACTAGGGCTGCAGCTAGTTCACTATTTCTCCAACAGATAGCAGCACGTGTTATGGCTGCACCCAGTTTACCCCAAAATATCCCAACAAATTACCCAAATTACCCTGGAATTCCCCAAAATACCCTGCAATTTCCCAAATTTCCTTGCAGTCTTACCAACTTATGTCATTCACTATAAAACAAGAACATATGAAATGCTGGGGTATATACTATAAAAAGTGGATAAAACCCAAAACTGTTGGCAATGCAGTTTATAAAATCAACCAACTTACGTCATTCACTATAAAACAAGATCACCTGGATCGCCCGGAACAAGAACATACGAAATGCTGGGGGCTGTACTATAAAAAGTGAATAAAACCCAAAGATGGCTGCAATACAGTATATAAAATCAACCAACTTACGTCATTCACTATAAAATAAGAACACCTGGATCGCCCGGAACAAGAACATAAGAAATGCTGGGGTTTATACTATAAAAAGTGAATAAAACCCAAAGATGGCTGTATAAATACAGTATATAAAATCAACCAACTTATGTCATTCACTAATGAACAGTTATACTATATGAAATGTACCTGTGGCTAGTTCTCAGCGTCAATGGCTATAACGTCAAATGTACATAATCAACGGTTACATTATATAAAATGAAAACTCTACTATATTATTTAATATACACCAATGACTATAATGTTAAATCTAGTTATACTATATGAAATGTGCCCAAGGCTATACTATATATTATGCATTGATGACTTTACGTTAAATATACGCGATCAATGCTTATACTACATGAAATGCATTCGCCGCTATGCTATACAAAATATCAATGAATATAATGTTAAATAAACATGATCAACGCTTATACTATATGAAATGTACCTGTGACTAGTTCTCTGCATCAATGGCTTTAATGTAAAATGTATATAATCAAAGGTCACACTGTGTAAAATGAAAATGCTACTTTACTATATAATATACATCAATGACTATAATGTTAAATATTTCTAATCTAGTTATACTATATGAAATGTGTCCAAGGCTATACTATAAAAAGTGAATAAAACCCAAAAATGTTGGCTATACAGTACATAAAATCAATGGCTAGAAGCTGTTAAGCAACCAACAACGTTATCATAATATATACGACGCATACAGTACTATATAAAGTGAATAACATGCAAACTTCAGCTTTAAAAACATAAAAATCGCTAATATCTTGAAAACGGTGCGTCCTAGAGGTCCGGGGACCCAAAAAAACTACCTACTACGTAATAGAGGTACCCCCCAGGGGGTGGGTACCCATAATTAAAAAATTAACCAAAATGTTGCTGATTGCATCTAAAAAATGAAGGGGCAATGAAGGGGCAAAACTTTGATATTCCATATCTTAGGAACGGCTCTATGTATTAACTTCATAGTTGGTATGTGTGTACACTTACTTGCTGTCTACAAATGCATGGCAAAAGGTATCCAAAAAATGAAGGCGCAAAAAAAGTTTTATTTTACATCTTTTGAATGGCAATATGTATTTACTTCAAACTTAGTATGTGTATACATGTAATGTTAAAATGTAATAAAATGCTAAAAATAACTTTCCAGATCTAAGGTCAAACAGTCAAAAATAAAAAAAATCCTAAAATTAACATTATTATTGTCCTTCGCTAGCATAGAGCTTTACCTTTGAGTCACTAGGCATTTGAAATTATTGGTATGTGTGTACACTTATTTGGTGTCTACAAATGCATGGCACTAGGTATCCAAAAAATGAAGGCGCAAAACAGTTTTATTTTATATCTTTTAAATGGCATTATGGATTAACTTCTTACTTGGTATGTAGGTTGGTATAAGTAAACATTATTTGTTTACCATTGCATGGTGGGGTGCATCCAAAAAAATGAAGGGGCAAAACTTAAATATTGTATATCTCAGGATTAGCTGGACCAATTAACTTCTTACTTGGTATTTAGGTTGGTATGAGTAAACATTAAATGTTTACCATTGCGTGGCGAAGTGCATCCAAAAAATGAAGGGGCAAAACTTAAATATTGTATATCTCAGGATTGGGTGGACCGATTAACTTCTTACTTGGCATGTAGGTTGGTATAAGTAAACATTAAATGTTAACCATTGCGTGGCGGGGTGCATTCAAAAAATGAAGGGGCAAAACTTAAATATTGTATATCTCAGGATTGGCTGGACCAATAAACTTCTTACTTGGTATATAGGTTGGTATGAGTAAACATTAAATGTTTACCATGGCATGGCGAAGTGCATCCAAAAAATGAAGGGGCAAAACTTAAATATTGTATATCTCAGGATTGGCTGGACCAATAAACTTCTTACTTGGTATATAGGTTGGTATGAGTAAACATTAAATGTTTACCATTGCATGGCGAAGTGCATCCAAAAAATGAAGGGGCAAAACTTAAATATTGTATATCTCAGGATTGGCTGGACCGATTAACTTCTTACTTGGTATGTAGGTTGGTATGAGTAAACATTAATATTTGACATTGCATGGCGGGGTGCATCCAAAAAATGAAGGGGCAAAACTGAAATATTGTATATCTCAGGAGTGGCTGGACCGATTAACTTCTTACTTGGTATATAGGTTGCTATGAGTAAACATTAATTGTTTACCATTGCGTGGCAGGGTGCATCCAAAAAATGAAGGGGCAAAACCGAAATATTGTAAATCTCCGGAGTGGCAAGACCGATTAACTGCTTACTTGGTATGTAGGTTGGTATGAATAAATATTAAATGTTTATAACTGCGGCGCGGTTCGCATCCAAAAAATGAAGGGGCAAAATTTAAATATTGTATATCTCAGGAGTGGCTAGTTCGATTAAATTCTTACTTGGTATGTAGGTGTATATGAGTAAACATTAATTGTTTACTATTGCGTGGCAGAGTGCATCCAAAAAATGAAGGAGTAAAACTGTAATATTTTATATCTCAGGATTGGCTGGACCGATAAACTTGTTAATTGGTATGTAGGTGTGTATAAATAAACATTAATGGTTTAGAATAGCATGGCGGGGTGCATCAAAATAATGAAGGGGCAAAATTTAAATATTGTATATCTCAGGAGTAGCTGGACCGATTAACTTCTTACTTGGTATGTAGGTGTATATAAGTAAACATTAAATGTTTACCATTGCGTGGCGGGATGCATCCAAAAAATGAAGGGGCAAAACTTAAATACTGTATATCTCAGGATTGGCTGGACCGATAAACTTCTTACATGGAATGTAGGTTGGTATGAGTAAACATTAATTTTTGACATTGCATGGCGGGGTGCATCAAAAAAATGAAGGGGCAAAATTGAAATATTGTATATCTCAGGAGTGGCTGGAACGATTAACTTCTTACTTGGTATATAGGTTGCTATGAGTAAACATTAATTGTTTACCATTGCGTGGCAGGATGCATCCAAAAAATGAAGAGACAAAACCGAAATATTGTATATCTCCGGAGTGGCAAGACCGATTATCCCCTTACTTGGTATGTAGGTTAGTATTAATGAATATTATATGTTTATAATTGCGTGGCGGGTCGCATCCAAAAAAAGAAGGGGCAAAACTTAAATATTGTATATCTCAGGAGTGGATGGTCCGATTAAATTCTTACTTGGTATGTAGGTGTATATGAGTAAACAATAATTGTTTACCATTGTGTGGCAGGGTGCATCCAAAAAATGAAGGGGTAAAACTGTAATATTTTATATCTCAGGATTGGCTGGACCGATAAACTTGTTAGTTTGTATTTAGGTGTGTATAAATAAACATTAATGGTTTACAATTGCATGGCGGGGTGCATCTAAAAAATGAAGTGGCCAAATTTAAATATTGTATATCTCAGGAGTAGCTGGACCGATTAACTTCTTACTTGGTATGTAGGTTAGTATGAGTAGTGAATACTAGTTGATCCATAAGTACCATCCTCATAATTAGACCAATTCGTATATGGGAGGTTAAAATTGTGGTTCGGATCCCACGTTAAACTGTAGGTCCCTAGAAACCATTGGCTGTTGGGCTATGAATGAACAGTCCTGTCTAAGGAGAATGTCGGCCTTAGTCAGTAACAAGACTACAAGATCGCGCCACAATCATCCTACACTCATCCCTCATTCATACTTGGCTTTAAACTACCCATTGAGTTAGGTCGCCATTTCAATAAAGGTATTAAAGGTATTAAAGTAAACATTAAATGTTTACCATTGTGTGGCGGGGTGCATCCAAAAAATGAAGGGGCAAAACTTAAATATTGTATATCTCAGGATTGGCTGGACCGATAAACTTCTTACTTGGCATGTAGGTGTATATGAGTAAACATTAAATATTTACCATTGCGTGGTGGGATGAATCCAAAAAATGAAGGGGCAAAACCGAAATATTGTATATCTCAGGAGTGGCTGGACCGATTAACTTCTTACTCGGTATGTAGGTTGGTATGAGTAAACATTAAATGTTTATAATTGCGTGGCTGGGTGCATCCAAAAAATGAAGGGGCAAAACTTAAATACTGTATATCTCAGGATTGGCTGGACCGATAAACTTCTTACTTGGAATGTAGGTTGGTATGAGTAAACATTATATTTTGACATTGCATGGCGGGGTAAATCCAAAAAATGAAGAGGCAAAACTGAAATATTGTATATCTCAGGAGTGGCGATTAACTTCTTACTTGGTATATAGGTTGCTATGAGTAAACATTAATTGTTTATCATTGCGTGGCAGGGTGCATCCAAAAAATGAAGGGGCAAAACCGAAATATTGTATATCTCCGGAGTGGCAAGACCGATTATTTTCTTACTTGGTATGTAGGTTGGTATGAATAAATAATAAATGCTTATAATTGTGTGGCGGGTTGCATCCAAAAAATGAAGGGGCACAACTTAAATATTGTATACCTCAGGAGTGGCTGGTCCAATTAAATTCTTACTTGGTATGTAGGTTTCTATGAGTAAACATTAATTGTTTACCATTGCGTGGCAGGGTGCATCCAAAAAATGAAGGGGTAAAACTGTAATATTTTATATCTCAGGATTGGCTGGACCGATAAACTTGTTAGTTGGTATGTAGGTGTGTATAAATAAACATTAATTGATTTCAATTGCATGGCGGGGTACATCCAAAAAATGAAGGGGCAAAATTTAAATATTGTATATCTCAGGAGTAGCTGGACCGATTAACTTCTTACTTGGTATGTAGGCTGGTATGAGTAAACATTAATTGTTTACCATTGCGTGGCGTGGAGCATCGAAAAAAATGAAGGGGCAAAACTTAAATATTGTATATCTCAGGATTGGCTGGACGGATAAACTTCTTACTTGGCATGTAGGTGTATATGAGTAAACATGGAATGTTTACCATTGCGTGGTGGGATGCATCCAAAAAATGAAGGGGCAAAACCGAAATATTGTATATCTCAGGAGTGGCTGAACCGATTAACTTCTTACTCGGTATGTAAATTGGTATGAGTAAACATTAAATGTTTATAATTGCGTGGTGGGGTGCATCCAAAAAATGAAGGGGCAAAACTTAAATACTGTATATCTCAGGATTGGCTGGACCGATAAACTTCTTACTTGGAATGTAGGTTGGTATGAGTAAACATTAATTTTTGACATTGCATGGCGGGGTGCATCCAAAAAATGAAGGGGCAAAACTGAAATATTGTATATCTCAGGAGTGGCTGGACCGATTAACTTCTTACTATGTATATAGGTAGCTATGAGTAAACATTAATTGTTTATCATTGCGTGGCAGGGTGCATCCAAAAAATGAAGGGGTAAAACCGAAATATTGTATATCTCCGGAGTGGCAAGACCGATTAACTTCTTACTTGGTATGTAGGTTGGTATGAATAAATATTAAATGTTTATAATTGTGTGGCGGGTTGCATCCAAAAAATGAAGAGGCAAAACTTAAATATTGTATACCTCAGGAGTGGCTGGTCCGATTAAATTCTTACTTGGTATGTAGGTGTATATGAGTAAACATTAATTGTTTACCATTGCGTGGCAGGTTGCATCCAAAAAATGAAGGGGTAAAACTGTAATATTTTATATCTCAGGATTGGCTGGACCGATAAACTTGTTAGTTGGTATGTAGGTGTGTATAAATAAACAATAATTGTTTACAATTGCATGGCGGGGTACATCCAAAAAATGAAGGGGCAAAATTTAAATATTGTCTATCTCTGGAGTAGCTGGACCGATTAACTTCTTACTTGGTATGTAGGCTGGTATGAGTAAACATTAATTGTTTACCATTGCGTGGCTCGGTGCATCGAAAAAAATTAAGGGGCAAAACTTAAATATCGTACATCTCAGAAGTGATTGATCCAATTATCGTCAGACATGGTATGTGTGTACATATAGCTATAATTAAAGGTAGCACCGTTTTGGTGCTACCTTCGATTTACTATTTTTATAGAATGGTGTATGGAAAAATTCTTTAGGTTTTCAAGGAACACTATTAATTATTGGTTTAAGGACAGACTACTATAGATGTGTGTATATATGTAAATTCTTAGCAAAACCTTAGTTTTAACGATTAAGGTAATTTGGAGACTTCTAACTGGATTAAACCCATAGTTAACGGTAGCATCGTTTTTGTGGTTCCTTTGATGTATTATTTTTATTGAATTTTATATGATAAACTTTCTTTAGGTTTTTAAGCAACACTTTTAAGTTTTTGTTTAATGTGAAACTACTAGATATGTTTATGTATGTATGAATTCTTAACAAAACTTTAGTTTCACCATTAAAGTTGATTTGGAAAACTTCTAATTGAGCTTAACCCATTTATTAAATGTTGCTACTTAAAGGTAACACTGTTTTAGTGCTATCTTTGATGTAGTATTTTTATATGCAAAATTTTACTTCAGGTTTTTAAAACAACACGTTTAAGTATTGCTTTAAAGTCAAACGATCAAATATGTTTTTTATCTGCGTGAATTTGTAACAAATCGTTAGTTTTAACCTTAAACGTGATTTGGAAACTTTTATGTGTAAATTTTAACCTAATTAGTTCTGTATTTAATTTTATTATTGTTTTGAACATTAGTCTTTTAGTCAAGCAAACGTCGTTTTGATGTTTAAAAAATCATTTGTAGCACATATATGTAAAACTAATATTTTTAAGTTCAATCCATTAAATGAATATAAATGTGACATTAATGTAAGATGCGTTAATAATCAGTTTAGATACATTATTCAGAAAATTGTCAAAAAATTCAAATTTATCATATTACTGTGTATGTGCAGCACTTTCCCTTATTTTTGCACGCGCAGTTGCACTTCAGCATTTATAAAAGTGGTTTGTTGAGCGTGCCCCTTATTATTGACGAATCTTCACAAGAAATGTTTAAAATAAAACATAGAATTGTGTACGCGCAGGTTTTTCACCACTCTTCATCGGGTATATAAGCAGCTCGGTTAACCACGTACTTCATTGTTTGGTGAACTTTTGCCGAGTGAACAGCTTATTCACAATTTCGGTTTTTCCGGATATTAAATCTGTATGCTATTTTGTAATATTCAATTAATATTGAAAGTAAATAGAAAAATAAACGACTTCACTATGTCTGCACTGCAGTGTTACATGTTTGATAATAAGCCCGTAGCTGTATTATTTGATCGTGAAAACAATCCATGGTTTAAGGCTAATGATATATCAGAGATTCTAGAATACAAAAGACCGCGAAAAGCTATAAATGATCTAGTTAAGGAAAAATATAAAAAGTTGCGTAAGGGTATAAATGAAACTAGTTCGGTTTTACCCTATAATTTTCAAGAAAGAACCGTATTCATAAATGAACCAGGTTTATATTCCTAAATTATATCGTCTAAGATGAAAATAGCTAAACGCTTTCAAGATTGGGTGTTTGAAGAAATCCTACCATCAATTCGCAAGTATGGAGGGTATAAAATTAAAAGAGAAAACCTTAAGTTGACTCACTCCTTACATAAAGTGTTGGCAAATAATCAAAAACTAATTGAAACGTTAGTTGATCAAATGCCTAAGGTTGCTGTTATGCCTGATGATATGGACTTAAAACATATCTTTTGTGTACTGGAAAAAACACATACTATGAAAAGTATGGAGTAATTGAGTACAAGTGTATTCGTACAGAAAGAAGGCGATTTAAAAGAGCATTGAAGAAAGCTAAGAAAGATGGTTTTGTACCAAGTTTTACAAGATATTCTGTACCAAACAGTATAAATATACTGAATAAAGCTAAGGAGGTTATGCATGATTATGGTATGCATTATGAATCTTCTTTAAATAACATATTGACATCCCATAATTTTGTAAATATTGTTAAAATTGTTCTTAATGAATAAACTGTATAAATGTATGTGTGAATGTGAGACTTATCAGATTGAGAAGTTAAGGTATTTACTTTGGCTACTCCTTCGAAAAGTCTGGTTTGAGTGAAGGTCACTGGCGCGGTTATAAAAGACCCGTAAACCATATGTATGTGTGTGCAAGTGTGGAAAACGACGTACACCCACCTCCTCGTGGTGTTTTCTGGGTAACGCTAAGAGGTGTACAACTAATATCTTGTAAACCACATGGATTTGTTATTTATTTATTTTTTAATGTATTCATTGCTATTTATAGAAATAAATTTTATTTAAAAGAAATTTGTAACAGTTTTAATTAAACAAATTTAAAGCATTTTAAATACATACAATTTATAAATGTTGTAGCAAAACATTTCATGCTTTACTATTAATAATTATAGATGAAATCGATAGAATGTATATATAATTAATATATAAAAATATAAGTCTTGTAATTAATGAAGCTAGAAAAAAGAAATAAAGATAGCATAAAATAAGTGTTACTTTACAAAATAGTAAAACCAAAAATGCAATAAACTCTTAGATTATGCACAATTTGAAGGTAGCATCCAATCAGTGTAAATAGATATAAAGGGAAAAGGCTTTCAACTAAAAATACAATAAACACTGGTTTTAAGACCTATATTTAGGTAGCACCTAATTAGCTTCATATATGTCAAAGTGAAAAGGATTTTCATCTGTATACTACAATTAACCTGTTTATACTTTATAGTTATAAGTTAATATAGAAAATGTCAAACCTATTTGTTTTTTGTTTACAAATAATGAAGAAAAAATCCAATAAACACTTGTGTTTAAGATACAAATGCTGGTGTCACCGAATCAGTGCTACCTTTAAATAGAGTAAAAGCCTTATATATGCAAAAAAATGGAAAAATTATTTGCCTAAATATTATATTTAACATGTTTTTTTTACTTCAAACTAAGGTGTTAATAAACCGAATTTGAACCATAAAAATATAATAATGAAGTTAAAACATACAATATATATACTGGGTTTTAAGACCTTTTTTATATAGTATTAAATCAGAGCTACCATTAAGTTAATAAAATCGCTACTTACATTTAACTATAAAATTGGTTTTATTTATTCAAACTTTAATTTTATCGATTTTTACTCTACAGATAATGCTAAAACCACTAAATCTGAAACTTGTCCATATATAATCCCATGACACTTTATAGATACAACTCATCCATCATATTCTCATTCATTTTGATTTTGATATAAGATAGTAAAAACTCAAAACTTACTACTTATTTTCAAAATAAAAAAAGGTATCAACTTCCAGAATTTTTTTTTCAATTTTTCTTGTGGTTTTTCAAATTTTTTCTTTTTTTCTATTGTTTTTCTATTTTTTCTTTGTTTTTTTTTAATTTTTTCTTTTGTTTTCTTTTCCTTTTTTCTATTTTTCTATATTTTTAGCTTGTGTTTTCTGTGGATCAGAGTAAAATAAACCAAAAGCAGCCTCTTTCAACCTAAAACCCCGTTTCGCTGTAAAATATCTTGTTTGAAAATACAGGTTTCGCTTACAATTATAAGCAGCTTCAACAAAACTCAATTAACTCCCTTTATCAGTCAAGTTTTTACTGTAAAAATGAAAAATGCGATCAAATTGAGAAACAGCTATATCTACGAAAAAGACAATATGTCAGGGTTCTAAGCATTAATGTTCAGAATTAGTTTTGTACGGATATGTGTAAAAAAAATATTTTAATTAAATAAAACCATAATATATTTCAATTCTTATAACTATTTCAAGATAGCACCGATTTTTTCGTTGATACCTTTTTTTATCTTGAAAATAAGTAGTAAGTTTTGAGTTTTTACTATCTTATATCAAAATCAAAATGAATGAGAATATGATGGATGAGTTGTATCTATAAAGTGTCATGGGATTATATATGGACTAGTTTCAGATTTAGTGGTTTTAGCATTATCTGTAGAGTAAAAATCGATAAAATTAAAGTTTGAATAAATAAAACCAATTTTATAGTTAAATGTAAGTAGCGATTTTATTAACTTAATGGTAGCTCTGATTTAATACTATATAAATAAAGGTCTTAAAACCCAGTATATATTGTATGTTTTAACTTCATTATTATATTTTTATGGTTCAAATTCGGTTTAATAACACCTTAGTTTGAAGTAAAAAAAACATGTTAAATATAATATTTAGGCAAATAATTTTTCCATTTTTTGCATATATAAGGCTTTTACTCTATTTAAAGGTAGCACTGATTCGGTGACACCAGCATTTGTATCTTAAACACAAGTGTTTATTGGATTTTTTCTTCATTATTTGTAAACAAAAAACAAATAGGTTTGACATTTTCTATATTAACTTATAACTATAAAGTATAAACAGGTTAATTGTAGTATACAGATAAAAATCCTTTTCACTTTGACATATATGAAGCTAATTAGGTGCTACCTAAATATAGGTCTTAAAACCAGTGTTTATTGTATTTTTAGTTGAAAGCCTTTTCCCTTTATATCTATTTACACTGATTGGATGCTACCTTCAAATTGTGCATAATCTAAGAGTTTATTGCATTTTTGGTTTTACTATTTTGTAAAGTAACACTTATTTTATGCTATCTTTATTTCTTTTTTCTAGCTTCATTAATTACAAGACTTATATTTTTATATATTAATTATATATACATTCTATCGATTTCATCTATAATTATTAATAGTAAAGCATGAAATGTTTTGCTACAACATTTATAAATTGTATGTATTTAAAATGCTTTAAATTTGTTTAATTAAAACTGTTACAAATTTCTTTTAAATAAAATTTATTTCTATAAATAACTATGAATACATTAAGAAATAAATAAATAACAAATCCATGTGGTTTACAAGATATTAGTTGTACACCTCTTAGCGTTACCCAGAAAACACCACGAGGAGGTGGGTGTACGTCGTTTTCCACACTTGCACACACATACATATGGTTTACGGGTCTTTTAGTCAACCGCGCCAGTGACCTTCACTCAAACCAGACTTTTCGAAGGAGTAGCCAAAGTAAATACCTTAACTTCTCAATCTGATAAGTCTCACATTCACACATAAATTCATACAGTTTATTCATTAAGAACAATTTTAACAATATTTACAAAATTATGGGATGTCAATATGTTATTTAAAGAAGATTCATAATGCATACCATAATCATGCATAACCTCCTTAGCTTTATTCAGTATATTTATACTGTTTGGTACAGAATATCTTGTAAAACTTGGTACAAAACCATCTTTCTTAGCTTTCTTCAATGCTCTTTTAAATCGTCTTCTTTCTGTACGAATACACTTGTACTCAATTACTCCATACTTTTCATAGTATGTGTTTTTTTCCAGTACACAAAAGATATGTTTTAAGTCCATATCATCAGGCATAACAGCAACCTTAGGCATTTGATCAACTAACGTTTCAATTAGTTTTTGATTATTTGCCAACACTTTATGTAAGGAGTGAGTCAACTTAAGGTTTTCTCTTTTAATTTTATACTCTCCATACTTGCGAATTGATGGTAGGATTTCTTCAAACACCCAATCTTGAAAGCGTTTAGCTATTTTCATCTTAGACGATATAATTAAGGAATATAAACCTGGTTCATTTATGAATACGGTTCTTTCTTGAAAATTATAGGGTAAAACCGAACTAGTTTCATTTATATCCTTACGCAACTTTTTATATTTTTCCTTAACTAGATCATTTATTGCTTTTCGCGGTCTTTTGTATTCTAGAATCTCTGATATATCATTAGCCTTAAACCATGGATTGTTTTCACGATCAAATAATACAGCTACGGGCTTATTATCAAACATGTAACACTGCAGTGCAGACATAGTGAAGTCGTTTATTTTTCTATTTACTTTCAATATTAATTGAATATTACAAAATAGCATACAGATTTAAATATCTGGAAAAACCGAAATTGTGAATAAGCTGTTCACTCGGCAAAAGTTCACCAAACAATGAAGTACGTGGTTAACCGAGCTGCTTATATACCCGATGAAGAGTGGTGGAAAACCTGCGCGTACACAATTCTATGTTTTATTTTAAACATTTCTTGTGAAGATTTGTCAATAATAAGGGGCACGCTCAACAAACCACTTTTATAAATGCTGAAGTGCAACTGCGCGTGCAAAAATAAGGGAAAGTGCTGCACATTAACAGTAATATGATAAATTTGAATTTTTTGACGATTTTCTGAATAATGTATCTAAACTGATTATTAACGCATCTTACATTAATGTCACATTTATATTCATTTAATGGATTGAACTTAAAAATATTAGTTTTACATATATGTGCTACAAATGATTTTTTTAAACATCAAAACAACGTTTGCTTGACTAAAAGACAAATGTTCAAAACAATAATAAAATTAAATACAGAACTTATTAGGTTAAAATTTACACATAAAAGACACTATTAAAATAGTACATTAAAGGTAGCAACAAAACGGTGGTCCAATATCTGGCTAAAAATAGAAATTCCTATATCACCATTCAATTAGTAACAAAAGTTTTGTTAAGAATTCACATAGATAAAAAATATATTTATTGGTTTGGCCTTAAAACATTACTTAAAAGTGTTGTTTGAAAACCTATAGCAAAATTTTACATATAGAAATAGAACATCAAAGGTAGCACCAAAATGGTGCTATCTTTAAGTAGTAACATTTAAATAGGTTAAGCTCAATTAAAAGTTTCAAAATAAAGTTTAAGGTTAAAACTAAAAATTGTTGTTTAAAAACCTATTGCAAAATTTTACAAATGAATTTAGTACATAAAAAGTAGCACCAAAATGGTGATATCTTTAAGTAGCAACATTTAAATGGATTGAGCCCAATTAGAAGTTTCCAAATCACGTTTAAGGTTAAAACTAACGATTTGTTAGAAATTCACGCAGATAAAAAACATATTTGATCGTTTGACTTTAAAGCAATACTTAAACGTGTTGTTTTAAAAACCTGAAGCAAAATTTTGCATATAAAAATACTACATCAAAGGTAGCACTAAAACAGTGTTACCTTTAAGTAGCAACATTTAATAAATGGGTTAAGCTCAATTAGAAGTTTTCCAAATCAACTTTAATGGTGAAACTAAAGTTTTGTTAAGAATTTATACATACATAAACATATCTAGTAGTTTCACATTAAACAAAAACTTAAAAGTGTTGCTTAAAAACCTAAAGTAAGTTTATCATATAAAATTCAATAAAAAATAATACATCAAAGGAATCACAAAAACGATGCTACCTTTAACTATGGGTTTAATCCAGTTAGAAGTCTCCAAATTACCTTAATCGTTAAAACTAAGGTTTTGCTAAGAATTTACATATATACACACATCTATAGTAGTCTGTCCTTAAATCAATAATTAATAGTGTTCCTTGAAAACCTAAATAATTTTTCCATACACCATTCTATAAAAATAGTAAATCGAAGGTAGCACCAAAACGGTGCTACCTTTAATTATAGCAACAAGTACACACATACCATGTCTAACGATAATTGGTTCAACCACTTCTGAGATGTACGATATTTAAGTTTTGCCCCTTAATTTTTTTGGATGCACCACGCCACGCAATGGTAAACAATTAATGTTTACTCATACCAGCCTACATACCAAGTAAGAAGTTAATCGGTCCAGCTACTCCTGAGATATACAATATTTAAATTTTGCCCGTTCATTTTTGAATGCACCCCATCATGCAATTGTAAACAATTAATGTTTATTTATACACACCTACATACCAACTAACAAGTTTATCGGTCCAGCCAATCCTGAGATATAAAATATAACAGTTTAACCCCTTCATTTTTTGGATGCACCCTGCCACGCAATGGTAAACAATTAATGTTTACTCATATAACCTACATACCAAGTAAGAATTTAATTGGACCAGCCACTCCTGAGGTATACAATATTTAAGTTTTGCCCCTTCATTTTTTGGATGCAACCCGCCACACAATTATAAACATTTAATATTTATTCATACCAACATACATACCAAATAAGAAGTTAATCGGTCTTGCCACTCCGGAGATATACAATATTTCGGTTTTGCACCTTCATTTTTGGATGCACCCTGCCACGCAATGGTAAACAATTAATGTTTACTCATAGCAACCTATATACCAAGTAAGAAGTTAATCGGTCCAGCCACTCCTGAGATATACAATATTTCAGTTTTGCCCCTTCATTTTTTGGATGCACCCCACCATGCAATGTCAAAAATTAATGTTTACTCGTACCAACCTACATTCCAAGTAAGAAGTTTATCGGTCCAGCCAATCCTGAGATATACAGTATTTAAGTTTTGCCCCTTCATTTTTTTGATGCACCCAGCCACGCAATTATAAACATTTAATGTTTACTCATACCAACCTACATACCAAGTAAGAAGTTAATCGGTGTAGCCACTCCTGAGATATACAATATTTCGGTTTTGCCCCTTCATTTTTTGGATGCATCCCGCCACGCAATGGTAAACATTTAATGTTTACTCATATACACCTACATGCCAAGTAAGAAGTTTATCGGTCCAGCCAATCCTGAGATATACAATATTTAAGTTTTGCCCCTTAATTTTTTTATGCACCCAGCCACGCAATTATAAACATTTAATGTTTACTCATACCAACCTACATACCAAGTAAGAAGTTAATCAGTCCAGCCACTCCTGAGATATACAATATTTCGGTTTTGCCCCTTCATTTTTTGGATGCATCCTGCCACGCAATGGTAAACATTTAATGTTTACTCATATACACCTACATGCCAAGTAAGAAGTTTATCGGTCCAGCCAATCCTGAGATATACAATATTTAAGTTTTGCCCCTTCATTTTTTTATGCACCCAGCCACGCAATTATAAACATTTAATGTTTACTCATACCAACCTACATACCAAGTAAGAAGTTAATCGGTCCAGCTACTCCTGAGATATACAATATTTAAATTTGGCCCCTTCATTTTTTGGATGCATCCTGCCACGCAATGATAAACAATTAATGTTTACTCATAGCATGCTATATACTAAGTAAGAAGTTAATCGGTCCAGCCAATCCTGAGATATACAGTATTTAAGTTTTGCCCCTTCATTTTTTTATGCACCCAGCCACGCAATTATAAACATTTAATGTTTACTCATACCAACCTACATACCAAGTAAGAAGTTAATCGGTCCAGCCACTCCTGAGATATACAATATTTCGGTTTTGCCCCTTCATTTTTTGGATGCATCCCGCCACGCAATGGTAAACATTTAATGTTTTTTTATATACACCTACATGCCAAGTAAGAAGTTTATCGGTCCACCCAATCCTGAGATATACAATATTTAAGTTTTGCCCCTTCATTTTTTTGATGCACCCCGCCACACAATGGTAAACATTTAATGTTTACTCATACCAACCTACATACCAAGTAAGAAGTTAATCGGTCCAGCTACTCCTGAGATATACATATTTAAATTTGGCCCCTTCATTTTTTGGATGCATCCTGCCACGCAATGGTAAACAATTAATGTTTACTCATAGCAACCTATATACCAAGTAAGAAGTTAATCGGTCCAGCCACTCCTGAGATATACAATATTTCGGTGTTGCCCCTTCATTTTTTGGATGCATCCCGCCAAGCAATGGTAAACATTTAATGTTTACTCATATACACCTACATACCAAGTAAGAAGGTCCAGCTACTCCTGAGATATACAATATTTAAATAATACCCCTTCATTTTTTGGATGCACCCTGCCACGCAATGGTAAACAATTAATGTTTACTCATATACACCTACATACCAAGTATGAATTTAATCGGACCAGCCACTCCTGAGATATACAATATTTCAGTTTTGCCCCTTCATTTTTTGGATGCGACCCACCACGCAATTATAAACATTTAATATTTATTCATACCAACCTACATACCAAGTAAGAAGTTAATCGGTCTTGCCACTCCGGAGATATACAATATTTCGGTTTTGCCCCTTCATTTTTTGGATGCACCCCGCCATGCCATTTCAAAAATTAATGTTTACTCATACCAACCTACATTCCAAGTAAGAAGTTTATCGGTCCAGCCAATCCTGAGATATACAGTATTTAAGTTTTGCCCCTTCATTTTTTGGATGCACCCCGCCACGCAATTAAAACATTTAATGTTTACTCATAGCAACCTATATACCAAGTAAGAAGTTAATCGGTCCAGCCACTCCTGAGATATACAATATTTCAGTTTTGCCCCTTCATTTTTTGGATGCACCCCGCCATGCCATGTCAAAAATTAATGTTTACTCATACCAACCTACATTCCAAGTAAGAAGTTTATCGGTCCAGCCAATCCTGAGATATACAGTATTTAAGTTTTGCCCCTTCATTTTTTGGATGCACCCCGCCACGCAATTAAAACATTTAATGTTTACTCATACCAACCTACATACCAAGTAAGAATTTAATCGGACCATTCAATCCTAAGATATACAATATTTCGGTTTTGCCCATTTATTTTTTGGATGCATCCCGCCACGCAATGCTAAACATTTAATGTTTACTCATATACAATTACATACTAAGTAAGAAGTTAATCGGTCCAGCTACTCCTGAGATATACAATATTTAAATTTTTCCCCTTCATTTTTTGGATGCACCCCGCCATGCAATTCTAAACCAATAATGTTTATTTATACACACCTACATACCAATTAACAAGTTTATCGGTCTAGCCAATCCTGAGATATAAAATATTACAGTTTAACCCCTTCATTTTTTGGATGCACCCTGCCACGCAATGGTAAACAATTTATGTTTACTCATATACACCTACATACCAAGTAAGAATTTAATCGGACCAGCCACTCCTGAGATATACAATATTTAAGTTTTGCCCCTTCATTTTTTGGATGCGACCCGCCACGCAATTATAAACATTTAATATTTATTCATACCAACCTACATACCAAGTAAGAAGTTAATCGGTCCAGCCACTCCTGAGATATACAATATTTCGGTTTTGCCCCTTCATTTTTTGGATGCATCCCGCCACGCAATGGTAAACATTTAATGTTTACTCATATACACCTACATGCCAAGTAAGAAGTTTATCGGTCCAGCCAATCCTGAGATATACAATATTTAAGTTTTGCCCCTTAATTTTTTTATGCACCCAGCCACGCAATTATAAACATTTAATGTTTACTCATACCAACCTACATACCAAGTAAGAAGTTAATCAGTCCAGCCACTCCTGAGATATACAATATTTCGGTTTTGCCCCTTCATTTTTTGGATGCATCCTGCCACGCAATGGTAAACATTTAATGTTTACTCATATACACCTACATGCCAAGTAAGAAGTTTATCGGTCCAGCCAATCCTGAGATATACAATATTTAAGTTTTGCCCCTTCATTTTTTTATGCACCCAGCCACGCAATTATAAACATTTAATGTTTACTCATACCAACCTACATACCAAGTAAGAAGTTAATCGGTCCAGCTACTCCTGAGATATACAATATTTAAATTTGGCCCCTTCATTTTTTGGATGCATCCTGCCACGCAATGATAAACAATTAATGTTTACTCATAGCATGCTATATACTAAGTAAGAAGTTAATCGGTCCAGCCAATCCTGAGATATACAGTATTTAAGTTTTGCCCCTTCATTTTTTTATGCACCCAGCCACGCAATTATAAACATTTAATGTTTACTCATACCAACCTACATACCAAGTAAGAAGTTAATCGGTCCAGCCACTCCTGAGATATACAATATTTCGGTTTTGCCCCTTCATTTTTTGGATGCATCCCGCCACGCAATGGTAAACATTTAATGTTTTTTTATATACACCTACATGCCAAGTAAGAAGTTTATCGGTCCACCCAATCCTGAGATATACAATATTTAAGTTTTGCCCCTTCATTTTTTTGATGCACCCCGCCACACAATGGTAAACATTTAATGTTTACTCATACCAACCTACATACCAAGTAAGAAGTTAATCGGTCCAGCTACTCCTGAGATATACATATTTAAATTTGGCCCCTTCATTTTTTGGATGCATCCTGCCACGCAATGGTAAACAATTAATGTTTACTCATAGCAACCTATATACCAAGTAAGAAGTTAATCGGTCCAGCCACTCCTGAGATATACAATATTTCGGTGTTGCCCCTTCATTTTTTGGATGCATCCCGCCAAGCAATGGTAAACATTTAATGTTTACTCATATACACCTACATACCAAGTAAGAAGGTCCAGCTACTCCTGAGATATACAATATTTAAATAATACCCCTTCATTTTTTGGATGCACCCTGCCACGCAATGGTAAACAATTAATGTTTACTCATATACACCTACATACCAAGTATGAATTTAATCGGACCAGCCACTCCTGAGATATACAATATTTCAGTTTTGCCCCTTCATTTTTTGGATGCGACCCACCACGCAATTATAAACATTTAATATTTATTCATACCAACCTACATACCAAGTAAGAAGTTAATCGGTCTTGCCACTCCGGAGATATACAATATTTCGGTTTTGCCCCTTCATTTTTTGGATGCACCCCGCCATGCCATTTCAAAAATTAATGTTTACTCATACCAACCTACATTCCAAGTAAGAAGTTTATCGGTCCAGCCAATCCTGAGATATACAGTATTTAAGTTTTGCCCCTTCATTTTTTGGATGCACCCCGCCACGCAATTAAAACATTTAATGTTTACTCATAGCAACCTATATACCAAGTAAGAAGTTAATCGGTCCAGCCACTCCTGAGATATACAATATTTCAGTTTTGCCCCTTCATTTTTTGGATGCACCCCGCCATGCCATGTCAAAAATTAATGTTTACTCATACCAACCTACATTCCAAGTAAGAAGTTTATCGGTCCAGCCAATCCTGAGATATACAGTATTTAAGTTTTGCCCCTTCATTTTTTGGATGCACCCCGCCACGCAATTAAAACATTTAATGTTTACTCATACCAACCTACATACCAAGTAAGAATTTAATCGGACCATTCAATCCTAAGATATACAATATTTCGGTTTTGCCCATTTATTTTTTGGATGCATCCCGCCACGCAATGCTAAACATTTAATGTTTACTCATATACAATTACATACTAAGTAAGAAGTTAATCGGTCCAGCTACTCCTGAGATATACAATATTTAAATTTTTCCCCTTCATTTTTTGGATGCACCCCGCCATGCAATTCTAAACCAATAATGTTTATTTATACACACCTACATACCAATTAACAAGTTTATCGGTCTAGCCAATCCTGAGATATAAAATATTACAGTTTAACCCCTTCATTTTTTGGATGCACCCTGCCACGCAATGGTAAACAATTTATGTTTACTCATATACACCTACATACCAAGTAAGAATTTAATCGGACCAGCCACTCCTGAGATATACAATATTTAAGTTTTGCCCCTTCATTTTTTGGATGCGACCCGCCACGCAATTATAAACATTTAATATTTATTCATACCAACCTACATACCAAGTAAGAAGTAAATCGGTCTTGCCACTCCGGAGATATACAATATTTCGGTTTTGCCCCTTCATTTTTTTGGATGCACCCTGCCACGCAATGGTAAACAATTAATGTTTACTCATAGCAACCTATATACCAAGTAAGAAGTTAATCGGTCCAGCCACTCCTGAGATATACAATATTTCAGTTTTGCCCCTTCATTTTTTGGATGCACCCCACCATGCAATGTCAAAAATTAATGTTTACTCGTACCAACCTACATTCCAAGTAAGAAGTTTATCGGTCCAGAAAATCCTGAGATATACAGTATTTAAGTTTTGCCCCTTCATTTTTTTGATGCACCCAGCCACGCAATTATAAACATTTAATGTTTACTCATACCAACCTACATACCAAGTAAGAAGTTAATCGGTCCAGCCACTCCTGAGATATACAATATTTCGGTTTTGCCCCTTCATTTTTTGGATGCATTCCGCCACGCAATGGTAAACATTTAATGTTTACTCATACCAACCTACATACCAAGTAAGAAGTTAATCGGTCCAGCCAATCGTGAGATATACAATATTTAAGTTTTGCCCCTTCATTTTTTTTATGCACCCAGCCACGCAATTATAAACATTTAATGTTTACTCATACCAACCTACATACCAAGTAAGAAGTTAATCAGTCCAGCCACTCCTGAGATATACAATATTTCGGTTTTGCCCCTTCATTTTTTGGATGCATCCTGCCACGCAATGGTAAACATTTAATGTTTACTCATATACACCTACATGCCAAGTAAGAAGTTTATCGGTCCAGCCAATCCTGAGATATACAATATTTAAGTTTTGCCCCTTCATTTTTTTATGCACCCAGCCACGCAATTATAAACATTTAATGTTTACTCATACCAACCTACATACCAAGTAAGAAGTTAATCGGTCCAGCTACTCCTGAGATATACAATATTTAAATTTGGCCCCTTCATTTTTTGGATGCATCCCGCCACGCAATGATAAACAATTAATGTTTACTCATAGCATGCTATATACCAAGTAAGAAGTTAATCGGTCCAGCCAATCCTGAGATATACAGTATTTAAGTTTTGCCCCTTCATTTTTTTATGCACCCAGCCACGCAATTATAAACATTTAATGTTTACTCATACCAACCTACATACCAAGTAAGAAGTTAATCGGTCCAGCCACTCCTGAGATATACAATATTTCGGTTTTGCCCCTTCATTTTTTGGATGCATCCCGCCACGCATTGGTAAACATTTAATGTTTTTTTATATACACCTACATGCCAAGTAAGAAGTTTATCGGTCCAGCCAATCCTGAGATATACAACATTAAAATTTTGCCCCTTCATTTTTTTGATGCACCCCGCCACACAATGGTAAACATTTAATGTTTACTCATACCAACCTACATACCAAGTAAGAAGTTAATCGGTCCAGCTACTCCTGAGATATACATATTTAAATTTGGCCCCTTCATTTTTTGGATGCATCCTGCCACGCAATGGTAAACAATTAATGTTTACTCATAGCAACCTATATACCAAGTAAGAAGTTAATCGGTCCAGCCACTCCTGAGATATACAATATTTCGGTGTTGCCCCTTCATTTTTTGGATGCATCCCGCCACGCAATGGTAAACATTTAATGTTTACTCATATACACCTACATACCAAGTAAGAAGGTCCAGCTACTCCTGAGATATACAATATTTAAATAATACCCCTTCATGTTTTGGATGCACCCCGCCATGCAATTCTAAACCATTAATGTTTATTTATACACATCTACATACCAATTAACAAGTTTATCGGTCCAGCCACTCCTGAGATATAAATTATTACAGTTTTACCCCTTCATTTTTTGGATGCACCCTGCCACGCAATGGTAAACAATTAATGTTTACTCATAGCAACCCATATACCAAGTAAGAAGTTAATCGGTCCAGCCACTCCTGAGATATACAATATTTCGGTGTTGCCCCTTCATTTTTTGGATGCATCCCGCCACGCAATGGTAAACATTTAATGTTTACTCATATACACCTACATACCAAGTAAGAAGGTCCGGCTACTCCTGAGATATACAATATTTAAATAATACCCCTTCATTTTTTGGATGCACCCTGCCACGCAATGGTAAACAATTAATGTTTACTCATATACACCTACATACCAAGTATGAATTTAATCGGACCAGCCACTCCTGAGATAAACAATATTTAAGTTTTGCCCCTTCATTTTTTGGATGCGACCCACCACGCAATTATAAACATTTAATATTTATTCATACCAACCTACATACCAAGTAAGAAGTTAATCGGTCTTGCCACTCCGGAGATATACAATATTTCGGTTTTGCCCCTTCATTTTTTGGATGCACCCTGCCACGCAATGGTAAACAATTAATGTTTACTCATAGCAACCTATATACCAAGTAAGAATTTAATCGGACCAGCCACTCCTAAGATATACAATATTTAAATTTTGCCCCTTCATTTTTTGGATGCACCCCGCCACGCAATGGTAAACATTTAGAGTTTACCCATACCTACCTATATACGAAGTAAGAAGTTAATCGGTCCAGCCACTCCTGAGATATACAATATTTAGGTTTTGCCCCTTCATTTTTTTGGATGCACCCCACCACGCAATGGTAAACATTAAATGTTTACTCATACCAACCTACATAACAAGTAAGAAGTTAATCGGTCCAGCCAATCCTGAGATATACAATATTTAAGTTTTGCCCCTTCATTTTTTAGATGCACTTCGCCACGCAATGGTAAACATTTAATGTTTACTCATACCAACCTACATACCAAGTAAGAAGTTAATTGGTCCAGCCAATCCTGAGATATACAGTATTTAAGTTTTGCCCCTTCATTTTTTGAATGCACCCCGCCTCGCAATGATTAACATTTAATGTTTACTTATACCTACCTACATACCAAGTAAGAAGTTAATCGGTCCACCCATTCCTGTGATATACAATATTTCGATTTTGCCCCTTCATTTTTTGGATGCATCCCGCCACGCAATGGTAAACATTTAATGTTTACTCATATACACCTACATGCCAAGTAAGAAGTTTATCGGTCCAGCCAATCCTGAGATATACAATATTTAAGTTTTGCCCGTTCATTTATTTTAAGCACCCCGCCACACAATGGTAAACATTTAATGTTTACTCATACCAACCTACATACCAAGTAAGAAGTTAATCGGTCCAGCTACTCCTGAGATATACAATATTTAAATTTGGCCCCTTCATTTTTTGGATGCATCCTGCCACGCAATGGTAAACAATTAATGTTTACTCATAGCAACCTATATACCAAGTAAGAAGTTAATCGGTCCAGCCACTCCTGAGATATACAATATTTCAGTTTTGCCCCTTCAGTTTTTGGATGAACCCCGCCATGCAATGTCAAAAATTAATGTTTACTCATACCAACCTACATACCAAGTAAGAAGTTAATCGGTCCAGCCAATCCTGAGATATACAATATTTAAGTTTTGCCCCTTCATTTTTTAGATGCACTTCGCAACGCAATGGTAAACATTTAATGTTTACTCATACCAACCTACATACCAAGTAAGAAGTTAATTGGTAGAGCCAATCCTGAGATATACAGTATTTAAGTTTTGCCCCTTCATTTTTTGAATGACCCCGCCTCGCAATGGTTAACATTTAATGTTTACTTATACCAACCTACATACCAAGTAAGAAGTTAATCGGTCCACCCATTCCTGAGATATAGGAGAGGCATTAACTCCTATATACAATATATATATTGGATATACGGATATACAATTTTTATCCTATATACGGATATACAATATTTAAGTTTTGCCCCTTCATTTTTTGGATGCACTTCGCCACGCAATGGTAAACATTTAATGTTTACTCATACCAACCTAAATACCAAGTAAGAAGTTAATTGGTCCAGCCAATCCTGAGATATACAATATTTAAGTTTTGCCCCTTCTTTTTTTTGATGCACCCCACCACGCAATGGTAAACAATTAATGTTTACTTATACCAACCTACATACCAAGTAAGAAGTTAATCCATAATGTCATTTAAAAGATATAAAATAAAACTGTTTTGCGCCTTCATTTTTTGGATACCTCGTGCCATGCATTTGTAGACACCAAATAAGTGTACACACATACTAATAATTTCAAATGCCTAGTGACTCAAAGGTAAAGCTCTACGCTAGCGAAGGACAATAATAATTTTAATTTTAGGATTTTTTTATTTTTGACTGTTTGACCTTAGATCTGGAAAGTTATTTTTAGCATTTTATTACATGTTAACATTACATGTATACACATACCAAGTTTGAAATAAATACATATTGCTATTCAAAAGATATAAAATAAAAATTTTTGCGCCTTCATTTTTTGGGTACCTTTTGCCATGCATTTGTAGACAGCAAGTAAGTGTACACACATACCAACTATGAAGTTAATACATAGAGCCGTTCGTAAGATATGGAATATCAAAGTTTTGCCCCTTCATTGCCCCTTCATTTTTTAGATGCAATCAGCAACATTTTGGTTAATTTTTTAATTATGGGTATCCACCTTCTGGGGGGTACCTCTATTACGTAGTAGGTAGTTTTTTTGGGTCCCCGGACTTCTAGGACGCACCGTTTTCAAGATATTAGCGATTTTTATGTTTTTAAAGCTGAAGTTTGCATGTTATTCACTTTATATAGTACTGTATGCGTCGTATATATTATGATAACGTTGTTGGTTGCTTAACAGCTTCTAGCCATTGATTTTATGTACTGTATAGCCAACATTTTTGGGTTTTATTCACTTTTTATAGTATAGCCTTGGACACATTTCATATAGTATAACTAGATTAGAAATATTTAACATTATAGTCATTGATGTATATTATATAGTAAAGTAGCATTTTCATTTTATACAGTGTAACCTTTGATTATATACATTTTACATTATAGCCATTGATGCAGAGAACTAGTCACAGGTACATTTCATATAGTATAAGCGTTGATCATGTTTATTTAACATTATATTCATTGATATTTTGTATAGTATAGCGGCGAATGCATTTCATATAGTATAAGCATTGATCGCGTATATTTAACGTAAAGTCATCAATGCATAATATATAGTATAGCCTTGGGCACATTTCATATAGTATAACTAGATTTAACATTATAGCCATTGGTGTATATTAAATAATATAGTAGAGTTTTCATTTTATATAGTATAACCGTTGATTATGTACATTTGACGTTATAGCCATTGAAGCTGAGAACTAGCCACAGGTACATTTCATATAGTATAACTGTTAATTAGCGAATGACATAAGTTGGTTGATTTTATATGCTGTATTGCCAACAGTTTTGGTTTTTATCCACTTTTTATAGTATATACCTCAGCATTTCATATGTTCTTGTTTTATAGTGAATGACATAAGTTGGTAAGACTGCGAGGAAATTTGGGAAATTGCAGGGTATTTTGGGGAATTCCAGGGTAATTTGGGTAATTTGTGGGGATATTCTGGGGTAAACTGGGTGCAGCCATAACACGTGCTGCTATCTGTTGGAGAAATAGTGAACTAACTGCAGCCCTAGTACATGCTGAACTCTGGTGGAGGAATTTGAAACTTGCCGCAGTCGTAGTACGTGCTGCTCTCTGGTGGACAAGAAGCGAACCACAGGCACAATATTATTAGACACATTTACACTACCTTTCACCTATTACCTCGGTAGCTAAATGGTAGAGCGCTGGCCTCACATGCCAGCGGGCCGGGTTCAATTCCTACCCTCGCCTATGATAAATTTTATTCTTAAATTCTAACCCCTCCAACCTTCCCCGTCACCTTACCCTCGCCAGCTGCACCTGGTTAATTTATGGGCCAATTAGCGAGGGCCTGTGCTCTCGCCATCTCCACTCCCCATTGATTATTTCACCATCTGCCCAGCCGGAAGCTATATGGCATGGCATATGGCGACAGCGTCTCATATACCCTCTAACCCCCACCGGAAGCTATATGGCATGGCAGCTGGCGCCAGCTGCCCGGTCAACTGCTCACAATCAGCTGCTCGGGCAGATGGCACGACTTCCTGTCTAGGTGTAACCAAACCCCACTACTCATTCCCGTAACTTGTCTTATAGATACCTTCATTGTTTTTAGTCACATCATTTAGAACTTTTAACATCTTTAAAATTAGAGCGTTTTGTCACAAACCCACCCTCAAAAGATCGGATTACCTGTAGATATTTCATTTTTTTATATGATTTTAATGGAAAGTTTGATTGTCTGTCATTTCTGCCTCGGTAAATCATTTGAAATATGGTTTGTGGATTTATATTGTACCAAGTAAGACCTTTAATTTTATGTACATATCAACCCATGCTTACTTTTAAGATTTTGCATTGACTTATAGGGGCCGTCCCCCAGAGGGGCTATCTTTGGGTCATGGCACAGGTAAGTATGTGACCATTGTAATTTTTTATTTGTGAACGTTGGTACATTTATATGTTGTTATTTCAAAGCTATTACATATGTTCCATACTAAATTTTTATCCTGAAAACTTCGTGATAATTCCCAATAATGATAGTCATTTCATTAGGCCTATAAATAGGTCAATAATTATTTTAAATAACGGTTTCCGCCCCTTGGGTAAATAGGAATGGTCACTTCCAGCATATGATTATGAAGCTAATAATATGGAAAAGTTTTGGTGACATTTGACAGTTTTTAGCTTGACGCATAAAATATTTTCTCAAGTAAGTTATACCACATGTTTTATTACTTTCCAAAATATTGTTTTCCAGTAGGTTTTACAAGGCTTCAAGAGGGCTTAATTGGGACAAACTGTACTTATTCTAAAGGTAAATTTTGTGCTCTTTATAAAAATGTCATAAAAGTGGCAATTAATTTGGTAAAAGTTGAGTAAAACGAGGTTTTTATGGGTGTGCCGAGTAATTTGAAAAAAGATCTAAAACTTCTTTTAATGGGAGGTGGAGTGAGATTTAACTGCCTAAATTGCATATTTTTGTTGTATTTTCCATGTGTATTAACCTCTTGAGTTGTTTTTTACCTTGACTACCAAATATCCTGTCTATAGATATTCTAATTGGATAGTCATTAACTATCTACTTTTTATAATTATTTTATTTAGTTTCTATCTACGACAGTGGCATTTTTTTACATTTTGACGGGGAACGGTCCGAACCCCGGTCTAGTTACTATCTAACATAAACCAGTTGGTAGAAACCCTCATTAATTAATAGACCAATGGCAAATGACAACTGGGTCCGGAATCGAACCTTTAAAAACTGTCTAGGTAATTTAATTAGAAAAAATAATATAAACACGTAAAAATCAAGCAAACATGAACCATTGTATAACAATGACTAATTCACCCTATTATTCACAGTATTTTTAATCTAGTCCCATTAGATCAAAGTCAACCCTGTTAAATGAAGGAAGGGCTTTTTGAAGCCTAAGGCGGTATTGTACAACCCTAACTATGACCCTAATGTTAATTGTATGTAAATGTTAATTGTTAATGTAAATAACCCTAATGTTATGAGTGTCACTGTGTGAAATACATATGAAAAATTTTTATTGTAACTGGAAGGTATACGACCTATTTATTGCAAAGGTATAAGACCTTTAACACATGACTCATAAGTTTTTTATTACTTTAATAGATTATGTATTTTTTCCAACGACTCAATCTTTTGATTATGGTTAAACCTTTTTGCTTCGTTAGTTTATAAAACTTTGAACTGCACAGAGAGAATGCTTTGAAAGAATTGCAAACGGTTGAAAAAAATGTGGCTACGCTCTCAAGACCTGCTCCATTATCGATTTCTGGAAACGAATTGTCCTGTCGTCTACTGACTGCATTTGTTTCCCCTCATTCTTAACAATTCTGCAACTTAAGCAATAATTTTATGCACTTGCCCTTTAGTTCGAAGCTTCTCTTATTTAGTGAATGGAAAATTAACGGATTATTGTTATGTCTATACCGAACAACTGTAAGAATCAAGCATGGTTTTAAAATATATTTTGATAACAAAGCTCCGGAAAAGTTTAGCAAATTCGAATTTTTTTTATATATTATTATTCTAGTAGATGGAAATATTCCCCAACATACCTTAAATCTGAAATACCGTAACATTCTATCTTAGTATCGTAAGATAAATGAAGACAAAACTTTTCCAATGGTCATTTTTTATAGACTACCGGTAATGGACAAGCACGAAAGCACGACTAAATATTAGAAAAACTTATATGACTTCTCGAAATTTTTATCTAGCGCTGTATAGTTCCATTTAAGTTCCAGTAGCATATTGATGACATCTTCGAAATACATTTTGGCTCTCCAGCCTAGATACATTTTACTCAACAACTAATGATTGATTAAAATTAATAAACCAATAAATACCAAAAGTAAAATAAACATGTGAAATAAATACTCAGATTAAAACAGGTTCAATAATTTGTTTAATTGCCTATCCCATAATGTAAAAAAAAAAATCACAAAGGAGAGAAAAAAACGATTTTTTTTTAATATGAACATAAAATAAATCGAAAATGTTACAAGAAAAAGTCATGTTTAACACAAAATGTATTCATGGCAACATCTTATAAGCGTTTGCGAAAACGTGTCCTGTGTGGCAGAAAGGTGTGTTTATAATTTTTTTCCCATGGTTATTTGGTCATGATGTTGATCTACTGGGTGAACCTTCCACGAACTCTAACAAATTTGCAGTCAACTGTGAACCGAATATCACTGTTTGCAAAAGCAATTCATCTTAGAGTGTTTTCGAACTGAATTCTTTTCATTGATCCAATAAACAACATCGTTCCATGAAGCAGTATAAATAAGCTTTGCACTCAAGGCAATGTTTACATTGGGTGTTGTGCAACCTTTCCTTAAACCAAGGCAGGATAAAGTTATATCTTCAATTTTATACCTACATTTGTAAACTTTGAATGCCTCGGAAGAGTGAAACATTTTTATGTCACTGTTTGCATTAAGTACAGTATATTTAGTTTAAAAAAATATATTATTATTATTATTATTATTTTCAGATCCGGCATCGTAGAACAATGGTTCTATTAAATCCTTGAGAAGCCAAATAAGAACAAAACTCGGATCATTTCAGGTTTATATTGTTATTTTTTACTTTCATATTTCAGATGTGGTAAAACCAATAAATTTATTAAATATTCTCAGACAGACTTTAACTATCAATATAAATTTGCAACAGATGATACGTGCACTTTAATATCTACCGACTATCTAAAATAAAAATGTTTCAACGGTATCACGCCTCCTTTTAAAATTTGTAGTGCCTTCATTTACGACCATAGATGTATATGATGTTTTATTTTATGAAAGATGTGCATCCCAAAAATTTTTCGCCGTTTCTAATCCACGACTAAAACAGCTAAATAGTTACAGTATCTTCATTTTTTCTGAAAAGAAAAGAAAACAAAAAACAACAACAACAAACACTCAAACATGCATCAACCCCCGTTTTGGACGGTATTTATTCTATATTTATCATAAAACATGTGTTTTCTTGTAGACAAGTGTAGGGGTTAGTTTCCTTATACCTGGTATGTAATAAGGATAATAAATTGAAAAGTAATTATGTCAGTAAAAATTTTTATTAAAAGTAAGGAAAACTAGATACTTTTTAGCAGCACTGACGATTATATTTTCACAGCTCCAATCTTGTACTCTATGGGAGCTCAAATTTAACTATTTACCTAAATGATTACCAATTTTTAAAACAATTGGATCAAAACGGCGTCCGAAACAGGGGAATACAAGGCCATGTTTTCACTAAAAACCGCACAGTTTATATACCCGCATGAACTACTTGCACAAAGGTGTCTTTTGACTCTTGAAGAGATGAACCAGTTATTAGATTTAACATTATAAATGGTTTTGGAAGAGAAAAAGAGATAGCTACAACGTCCTAATTGGTCCTTTGATTAAGGGATACACATAATAAAAGCGTCCAACAAAGTCAAGATCAACATTACTATAATAAATTGTATTATTCACTTTAAGGTTTAAATTTTCCATTTTTTAGAAAATTTGAACCTTAATAAAGAAAAGGTAGAAAAGGTTTTTGTTTTGTAATTCAAAGTAACAAATAACTAGTTATACTAAATTTAAATTTATTACATTGAGAATTAATAATTTAATAATTTCATCATTGCCGTAAAACACTTATTGATCAGATAAAAATTAACTTAATTTAGTTAATGTGAAATTAACTACTTAAATATTGTCCAGAAAAGACATTATAAAAATTCCTTCATCGCACTTAGGCGTAGAAGGAGAATTTACAAAAGCTTTCTTAAAGTGTTTGCTTTAAAGATGAGATACTTTATTTTAAGACACAACATTATTATTGGTCATAGTTGTTATTTTTGACAAATGGGGAAGACGGTTTCGGAATTCTTCCGTCTCGCTCTCCTGATAACGAGGCTGCAGAATGGTTTATAACTGGGGAAAAATACCAAAAGGTTATGTCTAATGACGTTTAAAATTTGGTGGTAATGTTTTTATCAAGATTAAACACTTTTAAAAAGACAAATATTTTTGAAAATAAGTTAAAATGCATATTTATATATTTGGTATAGCAAATTTTACTATTGCATTGTAAATAGGAATCAACGTTTTGAGATAAAATATACCTTAGTTAAATTGTTATAGTATACAAAAAAATATGAAATGTTAGCCTAATTGGCAAAGTATGGGGGAGAAAAAAGTCTGTTAACAATACCATATCCTTAAAAGAATTTAAGTAACAAAACTAAAATTTTGCCAGTAGATTTAGAGCCTTAAAGTCTTTTTCCCAAAGCTACTATCGATAAGCTTCAAAGGAAGGGGAGAGTGGTCCATAAGGAGTCAGAAGAAAATATTAAATGAAAGTATGTAAAGGGCAAGATGTACATAAAGTTAAAGTTCACTATGAAGAGAACAACGCCGCAAATTCGATCTCAAAAGGACTACTGAGTTACAAATGGCAGGTGATCAAACTTTGCATTAAAATATTAAGGCCGTAAACCAAAAATGCAATAACTCTAGATACACTCAACCTTTTGAGGTAGAGTTTGTGGCTAATTGCTCAGAATGTAATTAATGCTAATTTTAATTTTAATTGCCTTTTAAAATTATGTATCATATGACGTATCCAATGCAGTTTTTCTGACGTTCCATTAGGCTTCTTTTATTCAACGCGGTACGTCGCAGCGGGCTGTCGCTGCGGCCGATCGCGGTCCCAAAATTTCGCGCGACAAGTCGCTGCAATCGGTCGGTGTCGCGTGGAGGGGGTAAAAGTGCTGCCAACCACATTTGGCAATTGCTTACCGAACGGCCAATGATGTCCGAGGTGGCTTGGGTTGGCAGCATTGCGAGAGTGTAAGCGGGCTGCCGCTTGGAGTAAAAAGCCCAATACAAACCAATGCATATAGGAACCGCTCGCCGCCAGCGATTTCTAAAGGGACGTCCCCCTAAAGGTATTCTTAGAAAAATCTTTATTGCTCTATGGCACAAGATGCACAATCATTCAATGCTCATTCTGAGCAATTTGCTACAAACACTACTTCAAAAGGTTGAGTGTATCGGGAGTTATTGAATATTTCATTTTCGGCACCATGATTTTAACAAAGTATGATTTCCTGCTATTTTAGACGCGGTCGTCTTTTTAAAGTTGGGTTTGTGGCATTGTTCTCCATTCATAGAAACATTTAATATTTTCTTCTGACTCTTTGACGTTCTAGGTTAATAAGTACTTTCTAAAATAGACTTTAAAACTTAAAAATAAGCTTGAAAAGTTTCAGTTGTCACAACTTTATTGTCATTTGAAAGTGGTTCTTTTGAATTTATGCCCCAAAAAGAAAACATTTGGCGTGAAGCTACAAAACTCTTACACGAAACTCGATCGAATTAGTATCGATTATTAGCCATTAATATGTTGTTTTTTATAGTTAGTTTTTTTCTCTGTCATTACTTGAACATTATGTTCATATCATATCATCTTTATGTTTAAAAGGTTAATGTAACAAAATATATACATTCGATTGATTTGTAGAATTGTTTGTAGAACCAATTTGTATAACCAGTTTCTAAGTAACGCAAGCTTAAAATAAATAAACACATAGCTTCTTATCAAGGGAAGCAGGTCCTTAATTTTTCAACATTTGGTACAATTTTTCTACATGATTTGTACCTTAAAGAAACTAAATTATTAAAATAAATTAACATAGGCCTGTATACCATGAGCGATTTAAATAACGCTAGCCATTACCAAAAGTTAAATCAAATAAAATCTGAGTATTAAAGATCTTAAACATTTTTCACACTACATTTATTTTCAGTTACTGCGCACCAAAGTTGTTACCAACAGATGGACTGCCGTATTCAGTATTCGTCTCATGGAAGCTGATATTCTATTCTATTGGGGGCTTATGACGTAAGCGTATCAAATGAAGTCCCAAGTTGCATTTCACTTCACATGACAACTGACTGACAAGTTGATCGTTTTGTTTATACTCTTCACGGCTTAGTTTCAGTTCCTTTGTCTTGTACGTTGTCAGTCAAATTTATCACACAAAATGTTTTATTGAAAACCTTCAATACATAGCAACTTTGTAAGAATATAAAACTTGTTTAGAAACATTAACTTCTAAAATTATGTTTATTACAAACTGATAAATATAATGTGTTTTTAAGTTATCTATCATAATGAAATGTACTGTGAATACAGAAAATAGTCTCGTTTACTTTTTTGACTTAGTTAGCCTGTATGTACTATTTTTAGTTTCCGATAATCTATTTTATCACAAAACAATAGAAATAGAGTGAATGGTTCTACTAAAATAAAAAAAAACCTTTGGTTAACTTTCTTGCAATTGTAATGATTAGTATTTGTGAAGGTATTGCATTTGAATAAATTCGTAGAAAACCTTTTAGATGTTTATAACTACGGTAGAAAGTAAAGATATAGAGTTGAAATGTTATTTGTTTATTACAATTGGTGATTATTACTGTAAGTCATATGTATTGTGTACTTTTTAATTCAGGGGTTTGTAAAAAATATCGAAACACTTCCCATTGATCTTTTTTTTTCATTTATTATTATTTTTCTTTCGCCATCATCTTTACTTAGTTACATAAATAACACTGTGTAGATTAAGCCTTATGCGGAGTTTTTATTAGAAAATACTTTTGTATTTGACTTACTATTACCTAACTATAAGTAGTTTTATATTTTAAGAGTAATTTATAGAGTAAACTTGTGTCGCGTGTCCATTCGCTTACTTTATAGACTTACAAATTTGTTTTTAATAATAACCGCAACTGTACGCTATTAAATGCTATTACAAATGATATTATTTTACATGTGGACCTCCGTGCATATATCAATTGAACCATCTGGCCACCACGGTTAAAGGACTACCTGCATTTCTTCGTACATTTCCCACCAAACCAATTTAAGTTTCGCTTATTATCAATGACTATACTATTTAAACATTGTTTAGTGTAGGCTTGACCAAAATTATGAATTTTTTTATGAACGATGTCGTATGAACATTAAATGTTGCAATAGGAGATAAGTATCATTAATTTTGCGGAAGAGCGGTATTACTAAAAATAGTGTAAAAAATTAGCAATATAGACTTTAATTTCACTCAAGAAAATTAGATTTAGGTTAATTTGAATTTTGTTTAGTTAGGGTTAGTTTTGAATTTGTTTTTGATCTTTAATTTTAAATAAAAAGTCACATTTTACTACTGTCGCTCAATAGTGTCAAACATATTAATTTATGTATTTTTATATTACTACATACATGTTTTGAATTGTAGGTTTTTATTATATTTTCTGTTGTCATTTGTTCAAGGTAGCCAAAGATTTTAAGCAATAAGGTGTCCTTTTAAGGTTAAGACTAGTAAGCTTGAATGTGGGGCTATACCATATCTCTGATCTTCACATTCATTTGGGAACACTCATATTACTTATTTATTTATTTGATATTTTTGTTCAGGCTATTCTTGTATTTCATACTTCTCGATTTGTACTTTGGCCCTAATTGCTAAGAAGGCATAAAGTGTAAAATAATAATAAAAAGTTTTAACTATGTATTTCATACAAATGTTACGACGCTAGATTAAAATTCCACAAAAAAAATTGGCAAGCATAAATAAAGTTTTTTTTTAAAGTTATGCAGTCTCAACCACAACAACACCCTAATTCCATCCATAATTATTATAATTGAAATATAGTGAGAACTACTAAAATTTACTATCCATGATAAAACTATTTACTAAGTATTCAAATATAAAACCATAAAATGAGATTGTAAAATTTATATAGCAATTTCGACTACAAAACAAAGTTTTTTTAAGACGTTTCGTAATAAAAAACTTAAATTTAACAAAGCTGCTCTTCGTATATCTTACACAATTATCAATGCGTATGCAATTAATAGATTAACCAGTTTTTTTAGTTCACACTCAGTCATTCATAAGTAATTCTTTTGAATATTTACTACATAACAATATTACAAGTCTACTACATTCTTTTTATATTTTTTGTTTATTGACGACAAAGGGCTTCCTTTACGTTTTGATAGATAACGGCTCAAATCTTTGCCTTATTACCACATGCTTTAGACCATGTTATGTAAATAAGGTAATACTAGTATACGTGTTGCTCGAAATCGAGGAATTTATTTTAATACAATACAAATGTTACTTTTATCTCTAAATAAATGACATCTGACCAATCCAATATTGCGAATGTCTTTTATACCCAAAACTACACGTATTCACAGCTGATTATTAACAATAATGTTTAAAATACTTTACTCAATCCCGATGTTATTTGAATGGGAAATTTTGAGATTTCAATGGTGGATGGCGCCTTTATTTTCAGTCCGATTCTCATCAGTTTTTGGCGGAAACAACTATAGACGAAGCGCTATCCAATGTCACCAAAAACTTGGGAATCGGTTGAAAATTGTAGGAGGAGTTCTCAACACAAAAAAAAACCCTTATCTTATTAAAGAAGTATGAATGTAGTGTTATCAAAGATATTCTGTAAAAGGGATTTCCATCGATATTTATTTTTTAAACTACCCCCCAGAGGAGTTACAAGGCTGTAATTAATTCTAATTAATTACCTAATGGCGAGGTAAATAAAAAATAGTAGAAAATTATTATATTCAAAAACGAATCCAACCCAAATCTAAAGTTTAAACTTGTGATGATCCCACCAATACCAAGATTGCAGTCAGTGTAAGCATCGTCGTACCCTCACCTATCATGCTCACACTTCACAATACCTCTGAGGATGATCGTGCCCCAGTGACGTCATACTAGCAATGATCAGCTACGCACCTGAGAGGCGGTATCCTAGTGACAGGTTGCGTGACGTCACCAGCTCCTGGCGCCACGAGGGTCTCGCACCGACTGATGGGAGAACCTGACGGAGTCAGTGAGAGACTCCGTGCGCACGCGTCGACATCGCGTACTACACGCGTTCACGTAGGGGGGGGGGGGTTACCGGGTGATAATGTTATTCGTGACAAAGTTATACAACATTGGTGTGGAATTTAACACATGGTTCACGACTGTTGTGAAAAAAAATGTTTGCTTTTTAAACACTTTTTATTACCAGGGTACGTGTTGTTTGCGATTAGAAATTAAAACAAACGTCTACTAAACTCACATTTACACTTATACTGCAAAGAATACAGAAGGTATATGAAAATATGGGGAAGGTAATCGATTTTACAGGATACATCGATCATCATCAGGCCCAAAGAGAGAATCATAGAGAGGTTTGTCTTATTCCACTTTTTCATATATTCACCTTCTGTATTATTTGCAGTATAGATGTACTATATTGATGTGTTGTAGACGTTTGTTTTTCATATATGTTTGAGTTTTAGTATATTTTGTAAAATATAGTCAAACTATGTTCTAATGCAGCGACAACTCTCTTTTACTTTGTTACAAAAACTTTTAGATCGGAAAATGGCATGGTTAATTAATTATCAATATTTTAAATAAAGCTATTATTGATGGAAATAAGAAACATTTGTTGCCTTATTCCAATTGAAAAAAACGTAATTATATTATAGCAGTCTAGGACCTCAAGGGTGTGTCTGATCTGACATCTGATAGAATTCGTTAGTGGGGAATGAAATTAACTACAACTGTAGTAGTATTTGAGGTTTCACTACAGTTGTAGTTAATACGATGTACGGCTTGTGGCCGAGAAAAAAGTAGGAAATGAAACATACATGCCTATTAATAGTTAAGTATAGATTTCGATCAATGTTTCCTGTTACGGTGTTATTGAGTATAAACAAGCAATGACTAAATTCATTTCATGGGCTGTTTGATAAAACTTTAAAGTTTTTTCATCATACCATTGCGATAAACGTTGTTTTCGGAACGGTCAGCTGTGATCGAAATTAGTTGATTCCCGGTGGGTTGGATAAACGTGTTGGTAAACAAAGTTTTCGGGACTAGTCCTCGAAACAGTGGTTTTCGGGACTAGGCCGGAAAAAAACTTCCAATGTTTGACACCACTAGCACTGCTATTCTGCTTACAGTAACTTAAACCTCGTTGACTCTAATATATAAATGTCAAACAGCTGATTGTTTAGTTGTAGATAGTTCAAATACAAGATAAACAAATAACAACGTAAGAGGGGGTATATAGGTTAAAATTTATTAATTTTTATCCAAACTGTATATTTATTAAAGGTGGTATGATGAAAAGTACTGTTCGTAACTCGTCCGAAAGTGGTATATCGGTGCTCGATCGAATTCAAGTACTCGGCTTCGCCTCGTACTTGAAACTCGATCTTGCACCGATAACGACCACTTTCCGGACTAGTGACGAAATATACTATTTTTTACTCTTTATGTTTTATATATTACGATCATGTGAGCTTTGAAGTATTTTTCCAACTTTTGAAAATTCTAAAGTTGTATATGCCATTTAGAAAAATACAGAAAAAATCACTTTATAAAGAAGTAAAGTATACGTTTGTATCTTAAACAATATTGAACCAAATCCTAAACTCAATTAAGAGATAAATCCCAGGGATTTAGAAAAACCCAAACAATGGATTCATTCCCTCAAAACAATCTACTCTATCACTCCACGCTTCAATGTTTATTTACTGAACACATCATTTCGTTATGTTTAGTTTTCAGTGCAAACATAAAAAAAATTGTGATAAATCTATTTACTGTGGTTTCATAAAGATACGGGTTTTAGTGATATGAGAGTAGTTTATCAACATTTATATTATTCTATCAAGTAGTAATCCTCTTATTTGTATAAATGTCATGCATAGTTTTGCTTTAAGAAAAACGTAAATATTTGTAGTTCTACATTTTTGTTTTACCACATAAAATTCCTAGATCCATCTTCAAGGGATTTTTTTTAATTTCAAAACATTAGAGGAGGTTTATGACAGTGATTGATTTGAGAAGAACATATAGAATTCCTTTATCAAAAAATAAAAAGTAACGCTCTAGCTATGTTTTTAAAACCTATCAACATTGAATGGCTTTAAACAACCGAAGGCTTTGCTTGGATCTAAAAAAATTCCAACAACACTTTTCCCATTTTCTATACTATTGATGACATACTCATATAAATCTGCAATGGCTGTCAACGTTGATGATTTTCCATTTATGAATCCATTTTGCCTCCTTGTCATTAGATTATTTGAAAATATGTTGTCTAGAAGAGAATCGTACATGCATCATACATGCGAACATACATGCATACAAACAAAAATACCTTACTCGTGTTAGAGTATTACAGTAAATAGGATATATTGCCAGGAAATGCCTCCACTTTTTTGTAGTTTTTGCACGAGGACAAACCACGGGAGCGCCGAACGACGTTTTTTTAGTGTCATTTGTTGAACTGGGAACCGCTAGGTGACAACCTCTGCTACTGAGCTACAACCGCTGCCTAAAATTTTCAAAATGATTATTACAAAAACTAATTTGTATTTGATAATCTTAAACCAATAACTTATGAGTGAAATTAAGTCCCATTCGTACAAAATACGCTCATGCAAACGCAGTTTTCTCATGAACAATGCAATAAAATAGAATGCTCATACTCTACGAAGTACAATGAAAACACATTAAATCCATCCATATCTCTAATTACTAGCTTATGGATCCTTGTGTTTTTGTCCTCTTTGCCCTCGAAAAATCCTGGACTAATTTAGCGGACATTTTAGAACAAATGTAGCTTATAGCCAAGAGAGAAAGGAATATTCTTGTTTCACCACTTGGATTATGTTACTTGTTTCCCTTCTTGTTTGATAGCACTCTTTCCCTCACTTGGATACTTAGATTAAAATAGGTTTCAATATAACTTGATGTATTACGGATTAATTTTGAAAAAGATCATTTTTAATTATAAAAACACGAAGAAACAATTTTAGTTGTTTAATTAAGGCCTGTTACACACTTAAACCGCGCATCTGCTACGCGGCGACAAGCTGCGAAAAACCAACCAATGCTTTTAAATGGAAGCTTACACACTTCAGTAGCGCCATTCCCGCCACGCCTCTGCTACTATATTGTGTAAGCTCCCAATTAAAAGCATTGGTTGGTTTTCGCGCGGTGTAGCAGTCGTGTGCAGCGTGCCGCCGTGTTGCAGATGCGCTACTTCAATGTGTAACAGGCCTATTATATTCGGTCAGCTAGCCAGATGCAGCCAGCGATAAGATTTTTGGCTCTACTGACTTGTGGCTGCAACCATGTCATATATTTTTTTAAATTAAACATTGAATAGAGTGATTTTTATGTAAGTATGTTTACATTCTTTCTAGTCTTAATACGTGCTTTTCTAGGTTTCGTGTTTCTATGTCTATTTAATGGTACGTTATGCACATCGAAGGTGGAAAATTTAATTACCTTTAAGACTTTTATTGACTTAAAATAAATAATATTGTTATGGATTATGTTTTGTAAATTCCCATTAAAGTTATAAATTGGAGTTTTTTTTTAATTCCTGTTGGCCCGTTGACAACTGTTTGATAGGTAAAATAAAAAATTTAATATTATGACTGTCAGAAAAAGGAGATTTAATTAAACATTTCCTTATTAAAATCATAAAAAGTTATAATGATAGAAAATTGTGTTTTTGAGGATAAACAATAGTAAGAATTCAATACGTACGTGACAATCGTCATTTTCAACAAATAATAGTCAACCTTCTTTATTGGCAATATAAGAAAATATTGATGATTTTAGTCAAAAGCCAAAAAAGTAATTAATACATTTTTTTTTAATTATTTATTTATTTTTTAGGGAGGGGAAAGAAAAATACATTACGCACACAGGGGTCCAGCCTGTAGTGTGCGACTACCCTAAAAATGGGTATATCCACTAAAAAACCTTCTCTACTATTTGGGAACATAGCCTGGAATTGTTTGTTTCTTTACATCAGGCTAGAACTAAATTAGCCTAAGCCCATTTTTAAATCAAATGTTAGTAATACTAAGAATGAAAATGATACATACAAGAATGAGACACAATGTAGCATTAACAGTAAAATGTTGATTAAAAGTGGGGTTTCAATAGCCATAAACCGGCATAATCGAGGTAAAAAAATGTTTATTCCTCAAATATTTGGAGGTTTTTACAGTTAAAATACAATTTTTTAAATAATATCACTTATGATATGGTATAAGCAACCAATAAGGTTTTTCATCTGCCATAAAAATTATCACTGGATTTGGAAAGTCTTATTAGATAATATTTTGCTCAGCGTAAATTAAGTTTTCGCGTCCAATAATTCATCAACATTAATGGTTATCCAGCATTCTATAGCTCATCTGGCCTTATACACGGCAACATCGTTATTCACTTTCCTAAACACTATTCATAAAATCGGAGTTTTCATGCCGATTTATCTACAAAGTAAAATATAAATAATATTTTTTACACCAAAGTTGTAATGATATCAACTTCAACTGAAATATACTTTATAAGCTATAATTTATTTAAACTCTCGTATAGTTTTTTGTTTTACAATGCCAATAGATAAATTTGGGAGGGACTGAAATTATCTTAAATTATTTTAATTTAATTAATCCCTAATTAAATTCACAATAAGATGACAATATTAAGAGCGAAGAAACATTAATTATTGTAAATTTTGGTAGGATAAATGTGCTGGGGAAGGATTTCAAAGGTAATTTAGTTTACATAGTTTCCTTAAGTTCACGAATTAACATTAGTAAATTTGTAATTGTTTAAATATATGAAAGTTACAGTATTATTTTCTATTTTAAGTCAGTGCTTTATTTGTAAATGTCACATGAATTTTATAAGAATTAAAAGTACTTCAACTTTCATGAAATTTAAAAATTAATAAAGATTGCCTAAATAATTGTATAACCAAATTGACAAGAAATATTAAATTAATATATAATAATTATGACAAAAAAATTCAAGAGCTCTTTAAATATACTTGCCCTAATACAAAATAACTAAAATAATTCATAAATCAACTTCTAACATATAAAAATCTGTATAACACACAAGACAGTGGTAAATTACTATACTTAGTCATGTGTGTTATTATATAACTCTAGTAATAGTACAAAGCAAATCTCTAAATCTTTCCTTTTCCAGTTTCACTTAAAACAAATCGGGCCCTGTTAAAAGGTCAGATAAAGCCCTCTAAAGGACAAAGTTTAACCTTTACAAAGGCTCATAATCAGCAAAGACCGTTTTACCTCCTGATAATTGTGTAAAGAGGACCCTTACTTTTTATATGTTTTATACGTAGTCTTATTTTATTTCAAGCACTTAATATAATCACAATTTTTTAGTTCTATCTCAAGTGATAATTTAGTAGGAAATTAACTTACTGTTTGTGTAATTTAAATAAGTTAAATTATATTTGGGATTTATTGTTATAAAATTTACTAAGGTATTAATTAGAATTAGTAGGCATACAAAAAAAATATGATAACAATAGTTATTTGTGCTTCTAGGGACTAAAGTACAATGTTTTCTCCCTGAAGGGAAAGTGTTTTCGCCCGAAGGCGAAGCCGAGGGCGACAATTTCCCTGAGGGAGAAAAGTACTTTAGTCCCTTGATGCACACAACATTTTTCCTCCACCTACACGAATAAAATTTAGGCCTAATAGGCCTACCGTAGATAATTTAACTTTACCTTCAAATGATCCCTTGCTCCGTCAAGCTGGATCTGTCACATCAACATAAAAAACACACAAGGTAGGCCATATCAATTTTAAAGAACACGAAAAAACAAAATATAATTTAAGCCTAGTCAAAAGTTTTACACTTATGTTTTGGAATTCTTAGGTTAATAGCCTACCCAAGCGAAATGTAAACAAACACCTACACTGCCACGGCCATCTCTAGTACTAGAGATGCTGCACACCCATCACTGCTGACTGAATGGTCAGCAGTGAGTGAGCAGCAGCTACAGCTGCTATTAGTCAACAATGAGTAACGAAACAAATACAAGTAACAGCTGACTGTGGCTCATGTTCTTCTTAATCTCTCTTTTAATGTTATTCTTATGTAACTAACTTTAGCCCCGTGGTACGGAAAAGCTTAAGTTTTCCCTAGGTAGAAAGATTAAGTATTCAAGTCACATGGGATAGAAATTAGTACTTTACTACTCTATTCCAAGGAGTAAAATACGGCTTTAAATAGTAGGTGGAGGAAAATATTTTTTGTTCGTTTTTACGCACTCATTTACTTCTTTACACACTTATGGTTTTTAAATTTAAAATTATAAATGAAATTTTGCACATAATTATTTAGTGATACAAACAGAACTCTATACAATCAAATAACTCGTTTTCTTTTCAAATTGCATATTAAAACATTCATCTTTCACCCTATACTTTATAAACAATGCCACTTTTGATTTTTTTAACCTTCAATTTTCCAATCAGCATATTCTTAAAGTATCCACGTTCACCCACATGTATATAAAGTATCACGATAGTCCGCTTCATGTTTGCACATGTCATAAACGTCAGTTTATAGTTTAATTATTATTTTGTATGCGAAAGTTAACATAATTAAAAAAATCACAAATTGGCAGTTGAGGATAAGTTAAGTTATTTTATGTAGTTTATCCTATCATTAGTGCACTAGCTTTACACCAAAACTACTTATTGTAAAATGACTAGAGAAGCATATAATACTGCGTTCTACCACTGTATTTAATATTTCACCCCTTATATTACTATACCAATACTTACTCGCTTTGAATAAAAATACAAAACTCAAATGAAGGGATGGCTCGTCTGATTCGGTTACAACGTCTACGTTATTATAGACTGTTTTATGTTTAATGCCTCAGGACAGGTACTAGTCACTAGTTACATTGTTTACAATACCATTCACTGCTTCTTTTTAGATCAGTTATGATAAAAATAATATACTTAGCTCGCTCAGAAAGTAAAGAACGTTGACAATTCTAAAACCAGTTTTGCTCCTTTTGTTACATTTGGACTGCAATTTTTTACTATTGGTAGATTATCATAAACATCTAACACTTAATAATCCACAATTAATTTTTGGTTTGTTTTACTTGATTGCGGCAGAGTTCAAATCTTAATCCATTATTTAATTTTTTATGTTTATTTAATTTATTCATTTGTCCTTAAACTAATAATATACCAATTAACTTCATTAAATTCATCAATTCCAAATTTTATAGTAAAATTTTGATTTGTTCTAAAAGCGGATTTTATTTTATACGTTTGATTATCAGTTAAATTAACATAATTTTCTCTATTTTTTACAGGAAAACCATTTTGAAATTTAATCCAATTTCTATACTCATAAACTACCAAATTTTCTTTTCAACCACATAGCACATAATATTGGTAATGCAAATAATCTTTCACCAATATCATGATCACTAGATGTTACACCCCATGGTTTGCCTTGTAAAATTTTATAAACAATTTCATTTCTAGATTTTGTATCGTTATGGTCTCTATAAAATATATCTTGTACAGCTATATCCACATAATTTATAGCGGGATCACCTCTTTTAAATCTTTTATTTAGTTCTAGGTCCTAGATATTGATAAACATGTACAAGTAATTCAAATGATAAATGATTTATAACATCATTTAATATTCCAGATCCATCTTTTAATAGAGGTGGTGTAATATTTACAAATACTTAATTCTTTCAGGGGTTTCAAATTAATTCTTATAGTTTATATGGTATTAAGTCCTTAATTGCTATTTTACATAAAAAGTTTATTATTACTAGCTTTTTCTATCGCATATATATCATTTATAGCGTTGTCTAATTCATTTAAATCATCAATTTATATTCAATAAATGTTTTTTTCTGTATATTTTATAACTCCGAAACCATTATTCATTCTAGAAACCCTCTGTATCTGCCCTACATCATTCATCAAAATATGCCTCATGATCTTGTTACGTTCTACCTTATAATAATAATAACATTTATTCCTCTGACAATATTTAACATTGTATGGGAATGTACATAGTTTGTACTATAAAATATAGTACAAAAATGTATAAAATATTCTATAAATGTATAGTTTTTTACCTTGTAGTATAAGAGTCTTAAGAAAAATGTTCCCTTGGCTTTAAAGTGTGCTAAGGTAAGCCACCATGATTTTTTTTACTTTGTTTCTATTGCTTAAATATCCAGCTATCTATCTATATATATAATTCTGTAAGCGATATTTCTTGAGCAAAATTGTGAGCGTCATACAGATCGTAGGAAGATGGAAGGGGTCTCAAATTAAAGGTCTCGGTCCCATGCACGAGGGAAAACTATCGGCGTGTCCATAATGTTAACAGGAAATGAGAAATCACGTAAAACGTCCTCCATAAGAATAGCATGGGGATTTCAAAAACGTCTGCTTTGTATACATTAAAACATGTGTTATGGTTTAATTTCAAAATGAGACACAGATGATAACACTGAGTGAAGATAACAAAATAATTCACACACCAAGAGAAGCAATCTATATATATCTATATGTATAGATATATATTACAAAATGTATAGATATATATAGATATATATATTACAGATTACAAATGCATTCTGTAAGCGAAATTTTTGGGGCAAAATTGTGAGTGTTTTACAAATTGCAGGAAGATGGTAGGAGTCTCAAATTAAAGGTTTCGGTCCCATAAAGCGTATCTATAAAGTTACAAGGAAATGAGAAATATAGCAAAACTTCCTCCTTAACAATAGCATGGGGATTCAAAAAGTTTCTTCTTTGTGTACATTGATACATATATGTTTTGGTTTTATTTTAAAACGAGAGACAGATGATAAAATTGAGTAAAGAACTTTTCATAGCCAAATGACAAAAATTAACCCTAGAGTGGTAATACTATAATAAGACGTTTTGTTGCTTTGAGCGACTAAAAATTCTACTAGGAGAGTTAACCTTACATACTATTACAAATTGACTGCTGATTTTACTGTTGTTACTATAATTTAAATAAAAAAAAACCTGTATGCAAATCACAAAATGCTTTCTATTCGTTGATAGAGATGCAATGGGCGATGAATTGTGGTTTGAGAAACACCTACATTATTTCCATTGTTTTGGTTTTATTTTAAGACGAAAAGTGTCAAATGATCATATTGAATAACGATGACACATTAATTGATACTTAAAGTGTATCAGTCGGTGAAGTTTTGGTATTCTGTTAGCTGAATTTTCCGAGGAACCTTTTAGTCATTTCATTAATTGTAGGATTATAGCAGACGAGTTAAAATCAAAGACGTTTGTCCTACATACTAGAGGAAAATGCAGCAGGAAAAAACTTAACAACAAAATGGGAAATATATAAGAATGATTATTTTCTGAAAGGTTCTCCTTAAAGATTCTACATGTAGTGATTTAAAAAAAATCTGCTTTGTTTACACAAAATCAAGAGTTTTGGTTAGGAGGGATGAATATTCACAGCAAGTGAAGATGCACTTTGAGGTGCTGTGTTTAAATTTTGTGACTAAAACATAAAAAATAAAAATAAACTGACAGGAGCTAAAAAATTAATGTTTTTTCATTGCCACTTTTCTATGTTATATTAAAAAGCAGTCACAGCTCAATTAAGGGACTACGATTTCTTTCAAAACTTATTTTCCATAGATCGATATGAGTTAAAAAACAGACAAAATAGAGCATTTACAAACGGGTGACCTAATAGTACAGGATTGATAAGAGTACTTGGGGTCGAATGGTCTGTTCAAACGGTATTGTTAAAATATTATATACCGCAAATTAAAATTGAATTTTCTGGAAACCTTCGTTGTGTAAGAAATTTTAATACGCTATGGTTCATGCTATTTTAATTTTATGATTAGGGGCTTTTGCCCCTATGAGCCACTAGTTCTTAATATTTTTGGTTTTCAGGTGACTCCGTCACAAAATAATTTGTTAAAAAAGTAGGATAGTGTAAAAGAGTTTGTGTATATGTGTGTAAGTAATCTTGGAGAGGATATATGTGTGCGTGAGCATGTGCAACTGTGTAAAGCATGTGAGGTTGTATTTTTGTATAGCTAAACCATGAGTGTATATATGCATGTTCGTATGTGTATGTGGAAAGAATTTGAATTTAAGAGGATGGAGCTGTATGAGTGTCCAAACTGAATATGTTCGCATGTGCATGTGTAAGTGAGAAACAAGGAAGAAGGAAAGATAGCCAGGGTAATTGGATGTGTTTTCGCAACGTTTGTTTATTGGTTTTGATGTTCCACATTTATTTGTGCATTATATTGTTCTTTTTGATTGAGTGGGTACGATTAACTAAGAATTATTTTTGTGTTCTTAATCTATGTTTTTATTCGTATACTATTTTTGTTTTTAATTTATTATATGTAGTTTCATTCTGTGGATTAATATATGTATCCTCCTTCTTTCTCATTCAAAGACAGTTATTTTTGGAATCGGCCGCCACGCAAAGGCTCTACCTTCTCTGTTAAATTAGTTCTCGTTACTAAGTTATGGTAAGTTATTGAGAGTAAACTGTAACGTTTACGAGTAACACATAAACATATACACGATAAATAAAACATTGATAAAATATATTTATAACTACTCCATACTAGAATTGTTGGATAACAGTAATGTAATGTAATGTTAGTAAAACTTTTTTTCTTGTCAGTGACTTTATTACTTTCTGTTTGATTGAAACTTGAAGATGGAAAAGAAAATTACCTAGAAGATTATTTAAGAAGATTATTTATTTTCTATTCATTTTCCAGTTTCCCCATTGAAGGTTTTTTGGCAACAAATAAACTGTTGATTTTATAATAAGACTGAAAAGATCACCTGATTCTAGCATAAATATAATTACTAGAGATCGCCTCCTGATCGAAATTCGATCAAAATTTCAGTTGATCTGGACCCAAGAAGCTTAAAAACATTTTAGAACTAAAACATCTGTTCTTCCTAATTTTCTAGCAGTTGTTCTTACAGCAGCTGTCTAATGATTAATTCATTTCTCTTTTCTCCATAAGATTAACATTAGAACTTTGAAAGCCTGTTGGGCGTAGCCCTGGAGTCCGATGTGAATTAGAATGTGATTCTGCTCATCTACAGGACTATACCTTTCTAACGGTATGCTCGGATTTCTTCTACGATGTACACGAGCTGAGAAAAAAGGAGGAAATGAAACATGCTTGTGTATTAATATATAGATGGAACAAGTTGAATTAAATTAAGTATTACCATTGACTATGTACACTGGTATTACTTTAAATACTTTCATTTCAGATGAATTTATGTACAAATATATTTTTTGAGATCGTGATAAATTGTACAGTTTAATACTCGCTTTTAAAATCCAATTTCGTTCTCGGTCAGTTTTCCACACTCAGCTTGCCCTCGTGGAAGCCTGTTTAATTTTTTATTGACATACATTTTGCTATGAATATGAAAAAGTCATTTAAAGTCACCATTTCAATAAAAAAACAGTCATGAAGAAGTATGCATATGTTTTAAATTCTGTGACTGCTTACAGTGTGAGAAAGTGCTTGGATTGGTATGAAATATTTTTTATATACTAGTCATAAATCTATTGTAAATGCTTATAGTTCAAATTTGTATTTTAAGAAATTATGATTTATAAAATGGTTTTAGAAATTACAAAATTACCGTACAATTTTACTGATGAAAATATTTAATACTAAAGTAAACAACATTATTATCTGCCTCACAACAAGTATTGTATAGCATATTAGGTAACAAAACAAACTCCAGAACATAAATTGTAATTTGGAGAGGGACTACACGGAACAGAAGGTGCAGTCAAGTCCCTTTAGGAATGTAAATCACAAAATTGTAACTTTCTCGCTGTTTCTTGTTTTGGTGCCGTAAATTTTTAACATCCCAATTCAATTTGAAGGAGGTAAAAAATGGCATTGAAAAATGTGCAACATGTATTTATCAATATAATATTTTTTCACTTTTTGAATGGATAAGTTAGTACTGCTCAGAACATAAGTTTGAAGTTTAATGCCACAACAATTAAAACCAACTTGTGTACAAAATTGATCAATTTAGTTTGAAAATCTTCTACATATATAATTCTGTAAGCTATTTTTTTTTTAGCAAAATTGCGGTTGTTTTATAAATTGCAGGAAGATGGGAGTGGTCTCAAATTAAAGGTCTCGATCCCATGCACAAGGGAAAATTATCGGCAGGTCCATAAAATTACCAGGAAACGAAAAGTAACGCAAAACGTTCTCCATAACAATACTATAGGGATTCTAAAAACGTCTGCTTTGTGTACATTTTGTGTTTATGGGCTATGATTTGATTTTAAAACGAGATACAGATGATAACATTGAGTGAAGAATTATGAATACCTAATTGACAAAAACTATGCCTACAGTGGTAACACAACAACCAGACGTTTTGTAGCGACTAAGAATTCCACTAGGAGCGTTACCAACCTTAAACATTATTACAAATTTACTGCTGATTTAGCTATTATTATAGTAATTGAAATTCTTTAAAAAAACACAAGTTTTACTGGTTCGCTGACAGAGCGTGTATGAAAATAATAAAAAATGTTATTATGATACTCGTAGTAGCGCAATGGGCAATGAATTGTGTTTTGAGAAATGGCAACTTCATTTTTATTAAAACGTGTTTTGGTTTTGAATTGATCATATTGAGTTGAGATTATTAATTAAAATGTTAAGTGTATCAGTCTAGGAAGTGATGATATTCTGGTAGCTGAATATCCCCAGAAACCTTTAGGTCATTTCATAGATTAGAGAATTGTATAGGGGAGAGGAGAAGAATCACATAAGAGAGAATTGTAGGAGAGAATCACGGTTCATCAGGTTTCATGTTAAAATGTGTTAAAAGACGTTTGTCCTACATACTAGGAAAAAGGTAGCAGATCAAAAACTTGACAAAAATATATGAGAAAGATATATTTTCCTAAACGTTCTCCTGAAAGATTCTCCGTATACAGGGTGTTCGGAAAAAACGTTTCAGGAATTCAGGAGGTTATTGTTCACATCAAAATAAGCAAAAAAGTTCCTATAAACATATGTCCTAAAATGCTTCGTTAACCCGCTAGCCGCCATTTTGTTTTTTACACAAAATAATTTGTATTTCCGTAATGAATCATTGTATTAAATTAATATTTGGCATGCACCTTCATCATAGCAATACCCATTTTCAAGAAAAAAATTATTTTTTTCCAATGTGTATTTTCAAAATGGCGGCCATTTTAAAATTTTAAACTAAAATATCTCAAAACCGGTAAATTTTATGAAAATTTTATTAGACACAAAAAAGTTGACGAATTTAATTATCTAACCAATGATACCAAGTTTGTAAGGATCTGACAACAAATAACGGAGTTATTGAGATTTTTCTGCATAAAAACATCGATTTTGCATTGTAATTAATGCAAATTAAGGTAATTTTAATTGAAAAATCTCAATAACTCCGTTATTTGTTGTCAGATCCTTACAAACTTGGTACCATTGGTTAGATAATTAAATTTGTCAACTTTTTTGTGTCTAGTAAAATTTTTATAAAATTTACCCGTTTTGAGATATTTTGGTTTAAAATTTTAAAATGGCCGCCATTTTGAAAATACACATTGGAAAAAAAAAAAACTTTTTTCTTGAAAATGGGCATTGCTATGATGAAGGTTCATGCCAAATATTAACTTGATACAATGATCCATTACGGAAATAAAAATTTTTTAGTGTAAAAAACAAAATGGCGGCTAGCGGGTTAACGAGGCATTTTAGGACATATGTTTACAGGGACTTTTTTGCTTATTTTTATGTGGGCAATAACCTCCTGAATTCCTGAAACGTTTTTTCCGAACACCCTGTATATTAATTTTTAAAAAATCTGCTTTGTTTACACGAAAGCAAGCGCTTTGAATATTGAAAGTGCGTGGAGATGATCAACTTTGAGGTGCTGTGTTGAAATTTTGTGACGAAAAAATAAATCTGACAGGAACGAAAACATTCATTCAACTTTACAACAAACAATGAAATGAAGTGGGTATCATGAATGTATTGGAAGTTGACTGACCCTGAAATAGGTGCTGAGTATCCTTCATGTTTTTTTTTTTTTTTTTTTTTCTCCTCATTGCCGCTATTCCATGTAATGTTATACTATATAATATGCCGTCATTGCTCAAGGACCATGATTTCTTTTAACAACTTATTCTTTAAAATTTCTATAGATTTTACAACAGACAAAATGAAGCATTTAAAAATGAATGGCTTAATAGAACAGGATTGTAAAGAGGATTGTGCTTTGGAGGTGAATAATCTATTCAAATAAAACCTCATGCTATTCTTAAAGAGAGAGTTTTACTATATTTTTCATTTCCTTTAAACGTTTTGGACACATCGCTATGTGCCCATAGTCACTGGGACCGAGAATAAACTTTATGCCACTTCCACTATTCTATAACTTGTGATTATTCTATAACTCACAAATTTTCTTCACATTTTTTGCCGTTGTAGCCTATTCTCTGAGGATTAACATAATCTAATTGTTATGAATATATAGATGCCCTTGCTGTTATACTGCATTTACTATTAACAGTTTTCATGCTTAACTTAACATGCTCATCTGCATTGGTTACCGAGATATTAAAAAATCTAAAGACAGTACATTGTGTTTTGGGGCTCCAATGTTAATCTTATGGTCAATAAGGATATGTTAATATTTCACTTATTAACCCATATTTTTTTATGAAACTTGGTATTCAGCTTCATTTGGTTGAGATTCATCCATTTATGGTAAAAAAATGGCAGCAAACCTGCATAATCTTTTCCCATGTTAATCATATGGGGAATAGGCAAACTCCTAATGAACAGATATTGAAATTGAAACTTAGTATATGGCTTCATATGGTCGAAATAAAAAAGTTTTATGCTAAAAACCTACTTTTAGTCATCCCCATGGCAGCATACCTGCATAATCTTTCCCTATATCTATCAAAAGGAGAATAGGCATTTATTTTCCTATTTATGAGCATGTGATGATATTTGGTTTACAGGTTTATGTGGTCAAAATTGATATTACTAATTTGGAAATTCGCTGAGTACTTAGGTCTGCTGCAACGGGGGGTGTTTTAATTTAAATCTTCCCTCAATACTTAACACTATCAGTAAGTATTATTAACACGAGTATTTTATTGTTTAATCTTCTCTCAATATGAGAACTACTGTTTATTGAATTAAAATTCTAAATGTAATCATATTTTCTCAATACAAAAAAAAAGGTTGCTTCAATGAAAAATAACATAGAAATTTTTTAAACGTGTGTGGTTTAGCTCTATGAAGGAATGTGAAAAAAAACTATTTTTCCTATATATCACCTTCTGAATCGGTGCAGCAAATTTCAGCCTCCTGCCTACATGGGAAGTAGGAGAATCAGTAATGAGTGAGTCCGTGAGTCAGTGAGGGCTTTGCCTTTTATAATCATAAATAATATATCGTTTGGATGGTAGTGGATAGAGATCAGCAGTTAACTGACACTTCCCCTTGCCTGAAAAGCCTGAACTATTTGTTTTCTTTGCAGGGGGGCCAACATAACGGGATTTGCGAACCCCGGGATGCTGTCAATCGACCTCTTTGTCCACGGACCAGGAGTTGAACCCGGACCCAATGGGGGATAACCCAGAGCTCTACCAATGAGCTATGGCAGCTTTCTAGCCATTTATTACACGTAGGCATAGACGTAAGCACTTTAATATGATTTTTTTACAAAAAAATATAAAAATTTGAAATGAAACATGCAAATAAAAATTCTCACTTCTGTAACGATGAAAATTTATTCAATTCAGAGTTTATTTTTAAAATTTTTGAGAACCAAGAGCTTAAAAAACACCCACACATACCTGGACGTAGTATAAATTTCAGTGAACTGTTATTTTGTCTTTTAGAGAGCTTAACACAAACTAGGCACAATATCACAGTAGGGTGTTCCCAAAAGAAGTCACTAAAAAAAGTACAAATAATCTAACAATTAATTGAATGTGTACCTAGTGAAACAGACAGTAAATCGAAATGATTACAATATGCATTTATTAGAAATGTACTCGTTAAAAATGTAATCTGACATATTCAGATTACTAAGTGCAATCAACTCATAATTTGTTTAATCGTCATAACATAAGTACCTTATTCAAAAAAAATCATAGAATAATTATTGTACTGAGATAACTAGCATAGGTAAACAAACACGACTAACTAATTACGTAATAAAGAGGTTGCTGTGAATACTTAAATAGTTTGAATTTTACCGTAAAAAAATTAAAGCAACATATTTACTATCCAACCTTTAAAAGTCCAAAGTTTTTCCATGCCCAAGCACAAAGCATAAATAAACCTTTTCACAACGCCGGCTTGAATCGAGCCCTTGGGCCCATACTTTGTCATCGTAAATAACAAATTTGCATAAATAAAACAAGGGAAATTCATCGTCTTTATGTTTTAAAAAGTGAAAAGGTATATAGCAATAGCAAATTCATGGCAAGCCCAGTGATGGCTTCAATGTAATAGTCAAGTTATAGAGATTTTGATTGTTCTCATAAATACATTGGGATACTAACAACCTGAGCATTTCTAGCAATGAGCAGTTAAAAAAAAGATATTGGGTAAAGATTTTAGTCAATTTCATTTACCTTGTCTAACAATTCTGATAGACAATTATTGTAAAGAATTTTTTTAAGAGTGTTTACTGAAGTATTTCGTTTATTTATTTATTTTCTAGATTTACAAAACAATTTTGTTCGGGATGTAATAAGTTAGTGTATTGGTAAAAGATTAATATAGCAGGTGTAAATAATTTGTCCAACAACACTATGTCAGTATCAAAAACCATTATCTATCCAACAAAACCGCATGAAAATGTGGCTTTACGGTGTCTGTTCTGAATGATTAACCTTAAGATATACCATCGAACCCTATTTTAAGTTTCTAGCTTACAAACTAACACTTCCTTCATAAATACTGTCACGGGTTCCAGTACATTAATTTACTATCGTTTATTTAAAATTTTATCTAAACGATGACAAAATTATTACTACTTTGAACAAAGGACTTTTGTTTAATGTAAATAAAATATTTGGATGGATGCACTAAAAGGTCTTGGTGAAACCGTTTGTTTTGATCGCCAACACCAACACTTCCATCCCCGATCGTGTTTTAAATCATAATGACACTTCTCATTAGTTACAATATAACTAGCCTGTCTGTTGACAAATGTTTACAGCTAAAAGCTCGGTAAAATTATTACTTTCGTTCTCACACAAAGATCGTTCGCTCACCCTCTTCCATTTTAAAGACGAGGATTCGCTTCGCTCACTCGCAAAGCCGAAGGGTGCTGCACTTTGGTATAATTTTCTTAAATCACAGGTTAAAGATGTAACACATTGGGTTTTATCTACAATCAGCAGATTTTTGTACAATTGATAAAAATCTCCATAAGGACAACAAGGGGCTCTAGAATGAAAACCGGATTTTTCCCAGACATATATAGGACCAGCTCCAATCGGTTTCTGGTGGCCGAAACCCCCATATTTAACCAAAAAATCAAAAATCCTTGGAGCGAAAAAAAACTTTGCCCGTACAAACAGAGCTTGTTTTAAAGTATAAGAAAAGATTATTATTTTATTAAAAATTGCTTAGTATTTCCTTCTTACTAATGTTCATTACATTTATAGATTAAGATTTTATCCCATACTTTGAGTAGGGCCTATATAGAATTTTTTGTATTAAGGAAGATTAAATCTACTATCCAGCTTACATCAGGAATTTCATTAATCAACGTTAGGTCTAAATTTTAGCGGAGCAACACTGCTTTTAGCGCTGCAGCTGACACGTGCTGAGATAATGAATTTAGGGTGTTACTCCAGCCAGGATTAAGCGAGTAGGCTGCTGGCGTCACGTAGTGTTTGGAACTTAATACACAACGTTTGTGCAACATTAGGTAAAGATTAATTATTAAAAGAGAATTATAATTAGCTATGACAAAGTGTTCGACACCGCCTAAAATCATTGATTCAATTATTACCGAGAGAGTAGATACCATTTGGATAAAAGATTCCTGGTTGAAAACTATTCAAAATAAGTTACAAGGTTACCTAACAAAATGGAGCTGGTAAATTACCACTAAACCAAAGCTAATTAATAATAAGAATAATAATAAAAACGTGTGCTATCTTACCTGAAAATGTGATATTGCAAAATTACGTTAAATACTAAATAACCTTATCTTATACTCTAAAACAATCACTGTTTGCACGGTTTAATTTATTCTATCCTAGGAATCTTTTATATTTTGTTTTAATAAGCCCCCGGTCAAAAGAAATCGATTTGAGCTGGCACCATTATTATTAATAATTCTGGTTGGTAGTCAATGACAAAAACTATACAGGATTTCTTTAATGAGCACATATGAGCAAGAGGCTCGTCTATGAAAACGTTTACCTTTGTGTGCCCTTTATTTATGAATTTCTTTTTAATTCATAGTTTCATTGATTAGTATTGAAAATTGGCTGTAAAAATAAAACATCCTGTATAGAAACTTTTATGTCCTGTGGGGGGAATCCTGAATGAATATTGGAAAACAATTTATTAGTGATCTATTAACAAAGAGGGACGTCCATGCCAAATTCCAACCTCGTAGGCTCTATATTGATTTTAAGTCCTGTGGGTGGAGCCCTTAAGGAATTTTGCAAACACGATTCTTAGCATGCATCTATGAGCAATGAGAAACGTCCATGCCAAACTTCAACGCTGAAGGTTTTATAGGTTTGGAGATACATTGTTTCTTTGATTCATATTTAAAATTAGTCATAGGGATAACATATCAATAACCCCATAGCAATATTGAATTCCAGTTTAGTGGACCCCTAAAAAAATATTGGTAAATATTTTTTTTTGGAGCACCAAAGAGCAATAGCTAAATTTCGACCTCGTAGGCCATCCTCAATTTGGAAGTCCTGTAGGGTGGAGCCCTGAAGGAGAATCACAAAAATGTTTCTCAGAGAAAAGCTATAAACAAATTCATAGGTTCATTGCATGGCAAATGTTGACTACTAGGGCCCTATGGTCGTGTTGAAAATTGGGCATGGGCAATTACTGGGCAATTACCCTATGGTTATGGAGAATCTGACACGTAATGAGTGGTATTTGATAAATAGGATAGTAGATTGCATAAAATCTATACTAGATAAAAACGTCATAAAACTTGATCGAGTGCTCATCGCATGATTATTATTTTATTGATTCTATATTATTAAAACTTAAAAATGTAATTTATTTTTCAGAAAATGTCATATGTGTGATTTCATTTTAATATTTTAAAATTCCTATTTTAATACAGGAATTAGTGTCTAATTTAAAGGTTAGCAAACTAAGTAAATTCCCTTAACCTCTCCAAGATTAATAAAGGGAAACATTGTTTTAAGCTACACCAACAGACGCATGTCTACAGTTAATTAATTTTAGCTCCTGGTTAATATCCACCTTCCAGACGTGAGTTGTTAGATCACTTAGGGAAGTTTATTCAATATGTGTTGTAATAAAAGTAATGTTTAGTTGTTACTAAAAAAAAATACCAAAAATAGTGTATATTTTTTATTTACGGACGTACGAATAATTTTATTTTGCAATTAAAGCAAAGTGGTTTATTGTATAAGCAAATGTAGTTGAGTTTAAACAATTAATACAATCTTAAGGGTTGCATTTGCCATGGACTAATTTATAATAATGAACTTGCTATGATTATTATATTTTGTATCAAACTTACCTAAAGCATGTTTCCGGCTCCCTGGAAAACAGCCAGGCTTGTACTGATCAGCAAGGGCAAAGGTGATCCCAAGCTGCCGTCGTCCCACAGGCCTCTCTGCATGTTGGACACGGCTGGGAAGCTGTTCGAGAAGCTGATCCGTTACCGCCTGACTTCTGCCATGGAAGCTGCCGGGGACTTATGCCCCCGTCAGTACGGCTTCAGAAAGGGACGGTCAACGATCGACGCTGTCACCGAAGTTCAGAGAGCTGTGGAGAGAGCCGAGAGCCACAACCATTTCTCCCGCCGAGTAGTGCTTCTTGTTATGCTTGATGTCAAGAATGCCTTCAACTCGGCGAGGTGGGTCGATATGTTGGATGCGCTTCGCAACACCTTTCGTATTCCTGCATGTCTGTTGCGGCTCATCGAGGATTATCTACGCTCTCGAAGCCTGATTTATGACACGAGGGACGGAACGCGGACGATGGAAGTCACTTCTGGTGCCGCACAAGGTTCAATACTCGGCCCGGATCTCTGGAACGTTGCCTATGACAGCCTCCTGAGGTCCGAGATGCCTGAGGAAACCACTTTGGTTGGGTACGGCGATGACGTCGCAGCTCTCATTGCTGCACGCAACCTTGAGCTGGCCCAACTAAAGTTGAACCGAGTCATGCGTGTGGTCAACACCTGGATGTCAGATCACGGTCTCTCGCTTGCTTTCAGTAAGACGGAAATTGTGATCCTCACGAAGAAGAGGATCGACACCGTCGTCCCACTCCAAGTGGGAAGGGAGGTGGTCACATCAACTCGTGCCGCCAAATACCTTGGGGTTTGGTGGACACCAAGTTAAGCTGGAGGGATCAGATCTTCTGTACGGCGGACAAGGCCGCTAAGGTAGTTACTTACCTTAGTAGGCTGATGGCCAATGTCGGGGGTCCCCGATCCAGCAGAAGATGTCTGTTGATGTCCGCGGTCCAGTCTGTGCTCCTTTACGGGGCAGAGGTGTGGGCAGGCGCTCTAGATAAGGAGTGCTACAGGTTGCGACTCGCCCGGGTTCAGCGTCAAGCTGCGCTCCGGGTGTGTCCCGCCTACCGGACAGTGTCCGAGCCTGCCGTCCTGGTGGTCGCCGGAGTCATCCCTGTCAAGCTCTTGGCAGGGGAGAGGAAAGCGATTTATCAGAGACAAGGCGAGATAGGCAAGGACACGGCAAGAACAGAAGAGCGCTCCCGAACCTTCCAGCAGTGGCAACATAGCTGGGAGCACGACACCCGAGGACGATGGACTGCGCGACTTATCAAGCAGGTCCAACCATGCGTGGAACGGCGGCATGGGGAGGTGGACTACTACCTGACCCAATTTTTGACAGGTCACGGGTATTTTCAATCGTACCTGAACCGGATGGGAAAGACCGGTTCACCGGACTGCATTTATTGCCCGGGTGTTCCCGACGATGCGGAACGCACATTCTTCCGCTGTCCCCGTTGGGAAGGGCCCCGCCTGGAGGCCACACAAATCTTTGGTGCATTTTCGGTGGACTCGGTCTGCCAAAAGATTTTGGAGGATGAGGGCAACTGGGATTGTTTGTTACAGTTCGTCCGGGGCATCCTCCTGGAAAAGGAAACCGATCTGGACCGCGAAGTGGCCCAGACCCCTTGATCGAGCGGCTGGATAAGGAGCGATCCCCACGGGCGTAAGCCAAATTTAGGCCCAGCCTGACGTAATGTGATAAACAATTCCAGGTTAGATCCCTAAAGAGTAGAGGAGGTTGAGGAGGTTTTTTAGTGGGTAAACCCATTTTTTAGGGGAGCCCCACACTACAGGCTGGCCACCTGTGTGTGTAATGCATTTTTCCGCCTCTCCCTCAAAAAAAAAAAAAAAAAACAAAACAAAACAAAACAAAAAAAACAAAAAAAAACAAAAAAAACCTAAAGCATGTTAATTTTTTTTTTTTTTGTTATTCTAAGTTGGAAGCTCATCAATGGATCAACCCAAGTTTTTAATTTATATAATTGATAAAATTTTATTAAAGATTATCACTTCATTATTTTCTAGTAGCCTAAACATATCTTTCTTATGAGTTAAAAAAAATAATAAATAGATATTTCGTTTATTTGGTTGCTTTTTGTTAGTCACGCAAAAACCACGAAATGTGATATTTTTAAGAGTAAATAATATCAGAAATAATTATAACCTTTTTTAATACATCACAGGCCTTCCATCCCCTGCTCCTCCTCCAACACTACCCCAACGGACCTTGGAAGGTTACTATGTTATTTTTAGGTCTTCCCTCTTCTTGTTTTTCAAGTACGCACGCTATTCTAATTGTCACAGTGTTTTCCTTTGACTTTGTTGTGTATAAATACAATGTTTAAATAACCGAATAAGTAGGGACATCCTTACTGGGAAGGGAGAACGGCGCCCTTAAAACACAGACAGCTCCACCAATATGTAATTTCCATTTGAGAATTACGCTGATGGGATGAATGTAAACAGATGGCTAGAATAATTTTTCAGAAGTATGTTATTGTTTTGATTTTTACTAAAAGTTTTTAATATGGGATGTCCCTTCTTATTCGGTTCTGTAAACATATAGGTATACATCATCTTGTCACGGTGAATAATAGTTACTAGGGGGCCCGTGCAGCGCAATGCGCTGCATTTATTAGAGTACCGGGTGATTAAACCTTGATCCATGGTAATACTTTGAAAAAATGTCGCTATAGTGAAAATCAGATCGATCTTTATTACCAATTCTCCCACTTCCCAATGTGATAGTGCTGAGATGTGGTGCTCGTTCTTTTAGGTCTAAATTAGCTGAGATTACGTAGTTGTTCTTTTGCCGATATGTCTTAGGGCCTTTGTCTAAACCCTCCTATAAAATTTTAAATAAATTCACAGATGTTGGATCCACATATAGTTCATAAAAAATAAAACGTAAATGACAAAAGAATAAAAATCAACATTTCATTACTCCCCGGTCCTGTATGAGTTATGCAGCACTCACTGCGGTTTTTTTGTAGTACTACTGTATGAGGTAGTCAATGACATAGTGTATGAGTCCACATTACTATTTATGCCTATATCCTCTTTAACTTAACTTTCCATGACATTACAAAATTTAAATAAAGAAATCAAATAAATTAAGAGAATCTACATCTTTGTTGGTGTGGTCCATTTTGTTTTTAGTGGCATTTTTATTTTGGTTAACACTTTTCTTTATAAAAACCATTTTTGTAATAAGCTTGTTTTCTATACTGGAGGTAAAAAATTTTTAAATGTTGTCTTTTACACAGGTTTTTGTTTAATATGTGTAGCATTGTGCATAAAACATGTTTATACTATAATAGTAAATAAAAAGGTTATTACACTTACAACCAACTATCCCTTTTCCTTATAGTTTACAGCAGTTTGAAAACCTATGCACACAAATTTGGTGTTCCATTTTTGTATTTGCTACCTTTCATTATTGTTTCAATACCAGTCGGACAACCAATAAGACCCATGTCAAAAATTTCAATTTCCAAAATTTGTTTCGGAAAAAATGAATTTTTCCAGGTTTAAGTTACAAAAATTATTTTTGTGAACCAAATACGCGTGAATAAAATTTTCAAGCAAAATATACCTGCTACATTTTGAGAAAAGGTTAAATCCCCAGATTAGACACTCCTCGTATTAAAGTATGAAATTGTGTTGATATTTTAGTACCAGTTCAATTTGCTTCTATTCAAGAAATCTAAAATAAATAAAGAGATTATTTGTCTTCATTTGTTTTAGATTCCTTGCTTCTATTCAGCTTTTAACATATGTGTTTGTTTGTTCAACTATCAACAGCTGTTTTATTTTATTTTTCAACTATCAAAATAAATTGTCCCCCATGTTAATCTTATGGACAAAAAATGAACTTTAAGAGCTTCCAGTGAGCTTCAGAATTAAAATATCAAAAATCTAAAACCTTATTGCAAAACTACGAACTGAGACCATTCTTTTGACACCTCAAACTTTAAAATTGGTCCAGAAATAAGGGAGGAGAAGCGTTAACAAAAAAGGGGCATCACGTATTATATATATAGATAGATCTGCGCACAAGTGCGCAAAGTGACACTTTGCTGCATTCCAGATAAATGATTACCCACAAGCCACAGGCAAGTGCGGAATTATTTCTTTTTAGTGAAGTAAAGACAATTTGCACACAAGTTGCATATAAAACTTTCCTCCGACTGCCAATTTTTTTACACTGGAGTACGTAAAGTAAATAAACAGTTCCCAAAGTAAATTTAGAGTCGATAAATGTTTTTATACACATAAAAACACCAAACACAGTGCCACTCAGTGCGTATGTAAATCGCATTTACATACTCAACTTTTTATACACTATAAAGTTCATACTTAAAACAGGAATGAAATGATTCTGTAAGTTTGTAAAATAAAAATTACCAGTAACTCCTAGTGTCGATGGATGAAAAAATCGTACTGTATTGCTGGACTTTGCTCTTAGTTTGCATAGAATCTGAGAGGAGCGCTAGCAGTTGGGCCTATTTCATCAATGCTCCGAGAGGCAATTCAAGTAAACTGAAACTCAGTTGTAGAAACACATTGGCGTATTTTAATTTTTAAATACCGGTTATACATATACATATGAGCTATGTAGACCCAACTAGTTATTATAGTTACCGATATTAGCAAATTTTGATACAAAAGCAACCTTTCCTAAGATTAACACAACAAAATTAACATATGCAAGCAACATCGTCAATGAAATGGTTGTTATGAAATTATTCAATGCTCAATTAATTTATCTAAAATGATGGATAAAAATCTAATTTTTGCAGTTGCTTAACCATGCTTACAAATATACTAATCATTTAGTTGTCGGTATTAAACCACCTCCTTAATTGTTACTGCAGTTGCAGTAGTATGTAGATTCACAAATATATACCTATTTAGTTAAGACCCATCGATTACCAAAATAATAAATTAATCTATATATAATAGATTTAAATGATACAACCTAAGATTGGTGGCTAGACTTCTATACTTCTGTCCTTTGTGAAAAAGGTCAAACCTTCCATATACCCAAAACTATAGCAATTAATTGTAAAAGCTTATTTTCAATAAAATGTTTGTTTTAAATTGAAAAATACTGATAATATATGTATTATTAGCAATTTAATTTATGGACATTATCATATACTTTTAAATTACCTTCTAAATAGGTTTTAAACCTAGGTAAGTTATGAATATTTAATTCCCAAGTAGCAAAACAATATTGTCTCAATATCATAGGCGTCATTTGGGGGGGGCAAGGGGGGGCAGTTGCCCCCCCAATAATTTCGGTGATTTTTTTTTCATTGGAAATTAAAATGTTAGGTTATGTAACATGGTGAAATATTTGTACATAACAATTATAAACTTCTGAATCAGACTTAAACAAAATGTGTACTTTGTATTATTTACACAAAACTCTTAAATTGACTCATTCTGCAATCGTCATCTGTAGCAGGAAGTCCCATCTCACGTCTGTTGAGTTGTTAAGGCTCCGGTCTACCTGCACGAACGTTACCGAATGCCGCCTCTCGGCCGTAGCGCTAGGCGAGTTCCGCGAGTTTGATGGCTGCAGAGATTTACGGGAATCGTGTTTTAAAATTAACAAATTATGATAGAGATTGACTATTAACTTTTTGTAAAAGTAGAAAGACGGATCTCGTTTTATCTGGTTTTAGAATTTTTTTATAAAATTTATAATTTCAGTTATAGCTAACTGTCTAAAATCGTCTGTGTTTTCTAGGGGCAAGTTTTAAAGATGCAGAGGTTAACGGGGATCGTGTTTTAAAACTAACCAATTAAGATAGAGATTGGCTCTTAACTTTTCCTAAAAGTAAAAAGACGGATCTCGTCGGCTCTGTTTTTAGAATTTTTAAATGTAATTTCTAATTTTAACCATAACTGTCAAAAATTATCTGTTTTTCTCGATTTTTAACTCAAGTTTTTCATTAGTTTTGATAACATTACCAAAGTGTAAGAAAGGAAATTTAGCACAGTTATTTTTCTTTAATATGACACATTAGTTGTAGCTCGAGGCTGCATTTAGCAAAAGATAACAGGGTTCTAAAAACCCTTCATTTGCTTCGAGAATAACAGATGATTTTAGACAGTTATAGGCCTATAGCTGAAATTAAAAATTTTATTTAAAAATTCTAAAATAGAGCCGAAGAGACCCGTTTCTTTAATTTTAGAAAATTTAAGTTCCAATCTCTATCTTAATAGATTAGTTTTTAAACACGATCCCCGTAAACCTCTGCATCTATAAAACTTTTTGCCACTAAAAATAGATGATTTTAGACAGTTATAACTGAAACTAGAAATTGTATTTAAAAATTCTAAAACCAGAGAAGACGAGATCCGTCTCTCTCTAATTTTAGAAAAAGTTAAGCGTCAATCTCGATCTTAATTCGTTAACTTTAAAACACGATTCCCATAAACCTCTGCACTGTCTGCAGCCATCAAACTCGCCTAGCGCTACGGCCGCGAGAGACGGCATTCGGTAACGTCGTTCGGGCTCAGGTAGACCGGAGCCTTGCCTTGGTTAAACATAACCTCTTTCGTGTGAAAAGGTAGATATAGTACCTTCGCTGATGTCCGATGTTTACACTGGGTAATCAAATGGGAAAATTACAAACTTTAAGGACTTGTAGGTCTCCTCTTTTTAATGGACTATTTACCAATTCACTTTAGAAACAACTTCACGCCGAGCTCTATCCAATGGCACTAAAATCATTAAAATATATTGCAAATTGTAGGAGGAGTTTCTTGTACAAAAACCCCAATCAAAGTATTAAATATGTATAGATGATTTTGTAATAGATGTTTTTCATTATTTATCTTTTTTGATTAATTTATTATCTATCTTTTTTATCTTTTTTTAATCACTTAGTAATTTTTTACCTCTCTTGTCCTCAATAACAATTTAATTTTTTAGGTAATGTAATGGGCAATATACCGTAGCTGTACTGACCATAACCAACAGTAGTTAAATGTTAAATGATTTTTTGTCCCTTATACGGCAGACTGCAAAGGTGCTTTGTAAAAAACTAATTTTTGATAAAGATAAAGCAACGTGTTTTTTTTTTTTTTTTGTTAAATAATAGACAATAAAAATAACTAAATAGTTATAAAATGATGTTTTTTTATTTTAACGATTTAGTATCCATTAACCAATTAAATCCATTAAATTTCTTAAGGTGTTTTACATCACAGTAACCACTGGCAGTTCCAGAAGAATAATGACTTTCTACAAATAGAAACATGTTATATAATCAAATTTTACATGCATTAGGGTATTGTTTTCATGGGTTTGTGAGATAATAAATAAGTTCACATTTTATGGACAGCTTAGTGTCACAATGTAAACTTAATTAGCTTTCATTGACAGTTTTTAGCGAAATTTAAGATGTTTGGCATATTTGTGGGAAGGGGGGAGGGGGTATGACCTTATGAAAATCTTGCCCCCCCAATCAGAATGCTGAAATGACGCCTATGCTCAATATTGTCGACAATATTTTTTCAACATTGATAAATATTTGGTCAATATTGAACAATATTTTAACAATATTGTTACAATGTTTTCACGCAACAAAATACATTGTCTAAACAATATTGTGGCAATATTGTTCAACATTGTAACAATATTGTCTGACAATATTGTTCAACATTGTAACAATATTATCTGACAATATTGAGAAAATATTAGCAAAAGGAAAATAAAATATTGCTCAAAACCCCAATAGCAAAACAAATAAAAATATATATATTTTTTAATAGTTTGAACATACAGTACTTTCAGTTGACAAATAAAAACGTTTTAAAAACATCAAAAATGGCTCGGCCACAGGTGGGATTTGAACCCGGGACCCTCAGACTACGGTGCCGCGCCCTTACCAACTACGCCACGCCGCTTCATACTGAGGGAGGATATGTTACACTATTAGGCCAGTTGATTCTCAAGTTCTCTTGTGTAAATGCATTTCCCGTGAAGGCCTATATTTATGTCGTCGCAAATACGTTAGGCCTTAACTAGGGTTTCCTTAGATAAGAATTAGAAATATTTCATGTCATAAACAAAACATTTTTGTATCATGAGGAAATATTTAACAAATTACATTTATTATATTACAATCAAATAAAAATTATATCTAACAAAGTTACTAAACCATTACTGTATTTGATTGTTTCAAACTAAAGAAAACATCACATAACCAACAAAACACGACGATTATACAACAATGCCGCTCTATAGCAACGAACCATTTGACAAAATGTCATACGGCATTATTTGGTTATACAGTATTTCAAACCGAAACAAAACATCTCATAACCAACAAAACCTAAACATATACGACATGTGGTGAAATTTTCGTGGAGATAACTTAAAGTCTAGCCTTAAGGCATTTTTTGTGTTAGTATTTTTACATTTTTTGTCGGCCCTAAAAGGGTTAACAAACAATATTTTCCAAAAAATATAAATCAATATTTTAAAAATATTGTTTCTATATTTTGACAACAATATTGTCCAAAAAATATAAATCAATATTTACACAATATTGTTTCAATATTTTGACAATAATGTTTTACAACATTGTCTCAACATTAATCAATATTTAAACAATATTGTTTCAATATTTTGACAATAATGTTTTACAACATTGTCTCAACATTAATCAATATTAAAACAATATTTTTTCAATGTTTTCTGATTATTTTCTTAACAATGTTGTCGGCAATATTAAACAATATTGTTTTAATATTGTTACAATATTGTTTTGCTACTTGGGTTACTACATTAACATTTACATTTCTTGATTGTACAAAAAAGGATACTTATTCATTTACGGGTGTGGATTGTATGATAAAACAGTATAATTTTTTTTAACTAAACCAATTGTTTTTATTCCTTAAAATTTTTTGGTTAAAGATCACATAACTCAGTTAAAATATTTTTTATGTATTTTAAAATTACATATGAAATCATAGATTATTATTTGCCTTTGAAATCCTTGAAACCATTGTAAGATATAATTTTATTCATCTGTTTCAAGTTAAATCTTCATTACATCAGTGTAATGTTCCTTTTTAAGGGTTCGTTTCCTCGAGTTTGTCTAGTTTTTCATGCTCGTACCACAACCCATCTTTCTCTAGAGCTGCTCTAGAACTTTTCTCTTGAAATTCCATATCACCTTCTTCATTCTTCTTAACCTAACATATAAACAAAATAAATTAATTCATCAAGCTAACCACTATTTACATAGTTTTAAAGATTTAAAGATTTCCTTCACATACATTTAAATTTATATATTTCTGTTCTTAAGCTTGAATAAGCAACTTCTTAAACAAGAATTTATAATCTATCAAGATTTTCTCAGATTATTAAATTTATTTTAACTTTTTAAGATTCGCTGATTTCTTTGGTCATCTTCGTGGCTCTTATGTTAAAAAAATTATAAAATATCCCGTTGCAGCAGACCTGAGTACTCAGTGAATTTCCAAACATATTTTTGTTTCATTATCAAATAACTTTGTGGTTATATAAGTGAGGATACCGCACAGATCGTTAATTTGATAGATTTATCTGCTATATTAAAAGACCAGACTGAGAATCTTTCACATTTGAAAGACACTAAACAAACCGAATACAAACAAGGAATACTGTATAAGAAAATTAAAAACAAATCACGAATTTTCGTTTTTCCCACTTTTGAAAGGAAAATTATTGAACTTGTGCATCAACGTTATGGTCACATCGGATATAAAATTTCTTCCATTCCAGAAAACTGCTTCTTTTTTCGCCTTTTCAAACGACTGTAGGGCGGGGGAGGTGTAAGGTTGACAAGCATACAACGTGTTCCTATGCTTTTAGTCTCTTTGAGACAGTTCGTACCATGTGGACCATGGAAATATCACTCATTTTAGTAATAAAAGAACCCGATGGATGGGAAGGTGACTGATCTCAGTAGCTGCCAGGCTGTCCAACCCCTGGCCACCAAACATCCCCCAGCCCTTTTGGCAACGACGCGACGGGGCGGGTTCTGGATCTGACCGTACCCTATTCATCGTGGCCGCTCTCCCCCAAAGTTCTTGAGTTAACCACGGTACGAGGTGCATCATCCCCAGAAACTCAAATATGTCAGATCTGGTGGTTAATTGTATAAAAAGACAGAAAATGGCTACTTAAGGTGGCATCAAGTCCTGGACAGGCTTATTGGCGCCCACCTTGATCAGCTGTTCCATTTAAAAACTCCCATTTTAAATGGAAAAGCTGATCGCGGCACCCACCAATAAGACTGTCCAGGACAATAGTTGGCGTATTGCTGGAATGAATCCTCTTAGTTTTGCAAAATAACATTAAATGAAAAAGAACAATAATTCTGAAAATCACCAACTTAAGTTAATTCACTCAACTTTGCAAGTTTGATTTTAATTTTTATTTCATTTTAGTTTTTAGTTCTATTAAACGTAGTGTAAGTAGGACCGGGACACCTTCTGATCAAAATCTTTCTTAGAGGTCCAATCTCTAATATTGATTTTGTAAATGAATTAAAGATAGCCTTACAATTGTCATTTTAACAAATGTCCATATAATGAATGCTTTAACATAAGCCATTTAAGAGACCCAAAATTAAACAATTTAGTATTCCGAATTTTTATTTTGGGTTAAATAGTTATGGAGAGAATATGTTTTTCATGTTATATTCTTATGGGAAATCAACTCAATCCCCCATCTCGCTCATTTATTAAATTATCTTGATAAAATTTTGTATGTACAGTTATTAGAAAGAGTTTAACTTATATTTTATTAGAAGGCCCATATTGCAGCGAACCTACACCTTCACCCCTATGATTTTCATGGGTACATAGAAAATGTACAACTTTCCATTGAAAATTCGTTGACTATGCAGGTCTGCTGCGTCGGGGTTATTGTTAAAATGCATCAGTTTATAGATTTGCATGATGATAACATTTACAGGAAATATACCGAAAACATCTTAATTTTAGAATAAATTTAATATAAGTAATGAAACTTAGTACATGTAAAACACCCATTTAGATCTTGTTTTTAAGTTATGTATAGGAATTTTACAAAAGTGTCGGTCCATGGATAGTACAAAGATGTAGTTGAATGTGAGCACAGGTCAAATTTAATATTAAATTAAATGTGAGTGTTAAACTCTCTATTAGACTAATAGACTTTTATTCATACTTTTTCTTCAGTTTTTCTATTTTTTTAATTACTAGTTAAACTCTATTATTAACATAGGACAATGTTATAAACCCGACCCTAAAAGGGTAGCCGAGTTAAAAATGGTAGGCGATCAAACTTTGCATAAAATCATAAGGCCGAAGACGAACAATGCAAGAACTCCCGAGGCACACTCGACCTTTTTAGTCAGGTTGAAGGAAATTGTTCAGAATTCAAAGCCCTTTAAAATTATGCATCATTATGCCAACAGGAAATACTGTTTTCCTTAATACGAGTACTTCCTTCAGGGCAAGATGACTGTAGTGCCAGGTGAGCTATATCCTTTAAGAGCAATGGTGTCAGTTTCTGCGACATCTGTGGATGTCGCCTCAGAGGTTTTGAGGGTTAAAAAGTGTTAAAAAACCAACATTTTACTCTTTGTTACCTTCAAGTGTTGCCAACGCTGCAGGAAAGAACAATAGTTCTCGTGTGCGTAGGAGATTTTTTGCCTAAATTATTACTGAAATAAGGAGTTTCAACGCAAACTAATGTAGAATGTATGGTTTTAGATTTACCTTGATTGATAGTTGTTAGTTTGGTCATTGCCTAATGGTTTGTTATTAACAAATAACCCAAATGTAAAATAGAGTAGGTATCGTTACGATAAATATCGTATTCGTGTTAAGACTGCTTCATTCTCTTTTTCAATCAGCTGTACGTGTGTGTAATGGTAAATGTTAATTTGACTTCCGTTTTAGTTTCGACGCTTCATATCCGGAATACAAAAAAATAGCTATTCAGCCGACCTTATGAAGAAGTTATGCTTTTTCCTCTTCAGACCTTGCCTTTAGGGGACGTCCCTAATGGAAATACGGTTTTAACCAAATCGTAAAATTAATCCAGCTTTGATATCGTTCCAGCTGTTTGAAGAGTTGCAAACTCACCTCATACACTCGCTCCATCTGGAAGTTTTCAGGCTTCCGGTATCCTATCAGGTAGAAGTAAAGAGTGTCTCCCTCCTTCATCTCTCTATCTTTGTGTAGCTTGAATTTTGACTTAGGGGATATGCACTCGACTCGGCCTTTCACATAAAGTTCCTTCACGTCTTTGAACTCCGTATTAAGAGATACATAGTATTTGAATTCCGCCATTTCTTTGCCAGCCTCTGTAAGACAGATTATGATCAATTAAGTTTCACTCAATATCACGCTCATTTTATTCAACCTATTACATAGCATTACTATTACATAGACAATGAATAGAATACAATGGCAGTATGATGATTTTTAATAAAGTCAAATCCTTGATTTAATTGTCAAGAACAGTGGTAAAATAACTAGTCTCTGTTAACTCATATTGGACAAATATGAAGGATTTTTCTTCATGTTCAGGTTGAAATTTTTGTTTTTACCTATCCTCAAAGCACCTTACGTAGATATTTAAATTTTATACTAAATTACTTATCTAAATTTAAGATTTGATTCATAGTTTGTAATGTAAAAACTGCTTATATTTTTGTTATTAGATGATATACGTCTTCAAAATCTTTTGAATTACACTTATTATATGTTTTGCAACATGGAAATTTATAATATCAATAATTAAACAAATGCATTTCACTTTTATCACCCAGTGAACTTTCACATCCATGTTCCAAAACATCAAAATTAAAGAAATACTAACAAATAACTACCGGTAATTCTTTAATTTCGAGGCATAGTTCGGACAATATATAGTCCTCTCTACCACTCAACATCAGTTTAAAATACAAGAATTTGGCAAATGAAATGAATAATGAAAATTAAAAGAAACCTCAAAATATAAGAGCCATAATATGACTAATGAAAATTTTTGATAACATTACAATATAATGTAGTTTTAACCAATTTATCTCAGGAATAATTATTAGCATAAAAGTATTAGTTTGTGTAATTCAAATTCCACTATTTCCAAATGAATCAACTGAAAGCATCCACTTAAACGATGTGTTTTATTTTATTAACTGTTAGTATTTTATTTATTTATCGATATTTATGTATTTTATTGATAGTACACTTTAAATTAAATACAAAAATACAAATTGATAATAACAAAAGATATACTATATCATTTAATTTTAAAATTAAATGCAGATTATATTTTCGTAAATTTTTTAACAAAAATAGTTAGGTGTCTTAATTTTTTTTATGAGTTCAACATCTTAGTTAAAAGATTTTTGTCACATTTTACAGTTGTAGAATGTCACATATGTCACATAATAAATACGAAAAGTACACAATAAATATATGTTTTAATATTTCCAATACAGGATAACCTTTTTTAATTGTGAACATTTTATATTTATATATGGTAAAGCAAATTTTATCAACAATAATAAACTTTGTGTTTTAAAAAATAGCTTTGAATTGAATGGAAAAATCTATCAACGTTTAGCATTTGTTTTTATTTTTATTCACTGGTTGTGATAAGGCAAAATTTTGATCATGTTTTAAAACATCAAACGACATATTATCGCGTATTTCAGGATATTCACTTCTTACAGCGAGATGGAATTTAATGTCTTACAGTACTTTAAGTTTTTTTTCTAATTATTGTTTAAACCCTGGTATATGAGTTTTGAAATCCAAATATAAGGTTTTATACATTTAATCTTCCATAATCTATCTTAGTAATTCCGTAAGCAATTTCTTGTGAGCAGCAAAACTCTTTTATTTATGAACCGATTTTGATGATTGAGGGGTCAAATTAAAGGGCTCTGTAGACGTCATGAAATAATTTGTGTCACTCTCAGTTCAATGTGCTTCGCCCCATTGGATTTTAAATTTTCAATGCATTTTAAGTATAAGACCCAATTAAATAATTTTACCTAATACATGATTCATTTTATGAAAACAAACAGCTGTCTTCATAAAAATAACTTGTCACCCTTCTGTCATTTTAATTTATTTAGTTTTTTTTTTTTTTTTACTTATCAGGTTACATTCAAATTCAAATACAACTAACTATGATTGACGAAATGGGATAGTGTTTATTTTCATGCAGTTTTCATTCAGAGTATTAGGGAGCGACAATTAGTTTATTTATGTGATTGTATTTTATTTTTATTTTATACAATTTTCACACCATCTGCCTAGCCCTCAGACTAAAGCTGTATTGGTCGAGTATCGACTGGCAACGACTCGTTTTAACAAAGTAATTAAAAAAACATCGCAGTGACATCCAGTACACTGCACAACCAGAAGATTTAGTGAAAATAAAGTACAAAATCAAATCTGAAGAAAGCCGAGTGCATACCTGGGATGGAGATGTTGAAGCCCGTGCCATTGACGATGGCGACCTCCAACGCAGGGGTCTGGACTTCATCGGCCCAGCCACCGCTGAAGCATGTGGATATGACCACCAAGACTACCAACCACCCAGCCATCGCTGACAACACTGACCTGATAAGCTATCGCAGACCCTCGCCTCTTATCACCGCATCTATGATTGCTATCTCACTATCAAACTAACTATCCCAATAAAGCTTATAGTTTATTGTTATTGATTGGTCTATTGTTATGTTTATAATTAATCTGGGAAGTATTGTTTGGACTGTTAAACTGAAAAGGCGTCAGCTTTTTAGAAAATTGCCGACGAACACTGTTTTTTTACTACATGTAAAAGAATATTTTAATCTATATCTTATCACTACTGGGACTTCGTTTGTGTTTTATCAGTAGATCTTTTTCACTAATGCTAAATTTCCTACAGTGATAGAGTTAAATTTGGTATCCAAGTGCCTTTTATGTCCAAATTAAGATTCCTTGATGGTTCAAATGCCAACATGTCTCAGGACCTCTCCAGAAAAAAATACTCAGGCCAAAAACTCCTAGATAATAGATATATTCAGAGATGTTGAATTTAGGTGGTTTATACAACTTATAGGGCCAAGGAAAAAATATTTCATTACATATCTGCGGTATTGTACAACGTATTGAACCACTCGTTGCAGAATTAAAGGAGAAACTAAACAAATATATCACACAAATGAGGAGAATATGCAACTTTTTAATGGGTGTTTAATATTTGATTTACATTTTGGTTAAAATGTAGTACCGGGAAGTCGAGCTTCGCTAAATAAATATGTTGGAAAATGTTACAAAATGTTTAAAGTTACATTTAAGTTAATTATGCTGAGGGTGAGGCGTCAGAGCACGCCAATCCTCCCCTTCCTATAGGTCTTTTATTTACTTGATCCTCCTCGAGAATATTGGGGTGGGAGACGTATTTAAACTGTAAACGAAAAATTTAATCCTGCGATAGACGTTTTTGAGTAGCAGTTTTTCTTAAATAACATTTGCAATCTCTATCCATAGAAATGAAAGTATGTATCTTAAAAAGAAAGCTATGTGTGACTTAAATAGGCGCAAAAACTACTGGACCAGTTGACCTGAGATTTCGTAGAACTATACTTTATCTAGGAGAAAGATTATTATTGGAGTATTCCTGTTATTCATATGCTTTTGGGTTTTGCCCAAGGGGCCTTGCAGATGCATTCTACGTTGAAATTTAAACGTGTATACAATAGAATTATCAAACGTGTAACTGGCAACCTTTAAGTACACGTTATGTTCAAATTTCTTTAATCTTTAATTTTAATATAATAATACAGGGTGGTTGAAAAGTAACTTGCACCAACTCCTTAACTTTTTAACTATTTTAGATACTTGAAATTGCTTTGTGGCAACCTTATTGGACATGAGGGCCTACAATAATGATGGTACAATAACTTCATGTCCAATAAGGTTGCCGCAAACCTTAGCATAGCTAAATATTCGGGTTGGCATTACAATTTGGGTAGCGTTGCAAAGCACTGATAAGTTAGCTAGTAATATCTAGAAATTTAAAGCACGGACTGCATTCATTGTTCAAACACCAATGTATACTAATTTATACAAAACCGAATAAATGGGGACATCACAACGAAGTTGAAACAGATATACAGTCGAGTGCTGAGTGCTAATATGATAGGGAATTTTTTCGACTGTTGATTGGTGCCATTTTTTTTTTTATGATTAGTAAATAATGTTTTAAATATTCTGTGCAGACGATTTAGCTAGCCCAAAGTGCACAATGTAGCTCGCTAAATGATTTTAATGATGTGGTTAGTTCTAGGTCAACCCATTACTGAGTGGTGCAATGCAAATAAACTCTGCTGAATGCTGAGAAGTATCTAACACCGTGTCAGGGCAGTAGTTCCAGCAATGTCAAATCACTTAGGTTATTGTGGTTTGATTTGCAGCCCAATCTTAAGTGGCAACACACACATTGATTATTTTGCTTAAAAAATTGCGAAGGGTATGATAAGATCACTGAGGACTATAGTAGTGTTCATGAAAATAGTCCGATGTGAGGCGATACATTGCCAAATTTATTCTGAAATACATTTTTATACTGTATTACACATAGTAAACATAATCACAAATGACAACATTGCAGGGCGAGAGGTGGTGAGGGGGGACACAGCGCTGTTTAAATTTCCATCGGACTATTTCGTGCATCTTACTATAGTGTTTCTCCTGATGTACTTCTCTCTGTATTTGGACACATCCATAGTTTTATGTCATATGGAATCTCAGTGTGGGCTAACTGCCATTGACATAATTTTTACAGAAAAAGCTGAACTTTTGCAGAAAAAGGCTGTAAGAATGTGTGGCGTTCATAACCAAACCCATTCCAAACCACTCTTCATTGCTCTTGAAATACACCTTACAATCATTCTTTGTCTTGTCATGTCATGTTTGCTTTTTGTCAAGGACAATCTGCCAAATTTAACCCAATTATCAGATGTTCACAACTACTGCACAAGGTTTAAACGTAAATTTCAACGTCAAGGTGCATGTTTTCAGCCACTAAAAATAGCTTTTGCCATCAAGGCATAAAAATTTATAATGCTTTGCCTGTTAAAAAAAGAAATTTTTCTAGAGCTAAGTTTAAAATTGTTATAAATACAGGTTTAACTGTTTGTACAAACCTATTTTGCTACGACAATGTCCCCTGTTTCGCCATCTTTGCTGGGATTGTAAGATGTTTTTGTGACGATAAAGTGATATTTATTTATTTATCATACGCCATTTTAAAGGGCTTTGAATTCTGAGCAATTTGCCACAGATCCGACCTCAAAAGGTCGAATGGATCTGGAGTTACTGTATTTTTTGTTTTCAGGAATATGATTTTAATGCAAAGTTTGATTGCCTGCCATTTTTGACTCGGTCATTATTTTGAAGTCGGGTTTGCGGCATTGTTCTCTATTCTTAGAGACCTTTAATTTTATATACATATTGCCCTATGCTTACATTTAAGATTTTCTTCCGACTGCTTGTGGACCGTCCCCCCTTGGAGGTCCAAGAACACTAAGTACTTTATGGAGCAGTCTTGGTCCCTCAAAATCAATTTGAAAAGTTTTAGTTTTGTTACTTAAATACTTAAAAAAATATTAATTCGTTTCCAGACTTTTTTTCTACCCTGTATACATTTTTTTATTTATTCAACTCTTCTTGCCATCATTCCCAATTTGTTTTCATACATTTACAAGTTCTTGTTTAAATTCGGAAGTAAAAAGTAAAATTTGGTATATTAAACTATTTTTAATGCAGTATCTTCAAAACAAATATACAAAAACACTATAACAATCCTTAACACAAATTCGCAAAATTATTACTTCTTTATTTTCAAACAAAACACCATAAACTATACATAATTTTAAAGGAGAAATGAAGACCGTTAAGAAAATATAATGTGTTACAGGGCAATAAATTTGCTTTTTTATTTTTAATATTTTTATATTTGTATATGTACATATACAAAAACATATATGTACAAACATATATTTAACAACATAAAATTAAAAAAGGAGTTTTTTGTTTAATATAGTCCTTAACCGACCAATACTCGGGCTGTTCGGAACAGCATTCGCAGCACCCCCGAGCTATACTCAGCCATAGAGGGTAAATGTGTTAAACCCCATGTGCACCACGAGTAGCATAACAAGTCAGGAACCCTACTGTACTTCTTCTTATTTAGTCCGCAACATAATCAACATATTCCCAACTATGTTAAGAAAGGTGGCACTGAATGTTGACTACCACATCTCCTTGCTCGTGTGTCATGTACAACTTAATTCTTTACTATAAACTTCATGGGTTTACATAAGTTAATTTAGTGGTGTATAGAGCCACTAGTTCTAAAACAGCCTTTACAAAGAAAAATAATGTTTTTATTAAAGGTTTTACATATTTGGAAATTCCAAATCAAACCTTTCAGTTACATTCACCGTAATTCTATATGATTCTTAAATACAGTTTTTTTATACATCCTCAGCATCATAACTTAACTTAATGTTGGTAAAAATATACAAACTATCATAATATTTTTTACAAGCTATCGCAATTCTTACTGCGAGAGTTCTTGTCTTATTTGATTAAAAGTCTTGTTTTTTGTTTCCGGCATTATAAAATAAGAAACTATAGCGCCGATGAAACAAATTAAACTATATAATAAATAATTAAAATAAACTCCAAAAATATCTATAAAATTCTGATATGATTTTAAAGTAACAAAAGTAAAAAAAGTGGAAAACACTGCAGCTATACTGGAAGCCTTGGCACGAGTGTGAGAATTGAACAGTTCCGAAGTGTATGCCGTGGGAACCGGACAAATTCCTGCAACGACGATTCCAGCGTAGAGCAATGTGGCAATAGCTGGCACCCAACTGAAAGGGGCTACATCTAAAGTTGTATAAGAAGCTATGTAGTAATACACTGCTGCAATGAAAAGACAAATAGAAGCTCCCATCGAAGACAATATTATGAGTGGTCTCCTGCCCAGAAAATCTATTGTGAAGAAACTGAACATAGCTCCTAATACTAGAACGATTCCTAGAATCATTGTGATGTATTTTGGAGCGATTGCAATGTCAGATGTAATCATGAAGTTCCTCGTTGCATAAGATGTTGTTGGCATTATCCCACATAAAATGCGTAATGACCCAGCAAACAGCATAAGGTACAAAGCTTTCCTGTCAGTCGATGTCGCTACAACTTCTCCCCAATTTGTCTTCTTCTTTTTATCTTCTTCTACGCTGTGCTTCATTTCTTCCAATTCCTGACAAATAGCATCTTCAGAAAAACTTCGGAACCACTTCAAAGATCTATAGGCGGCTTTTTCATTATCTTTCATTAGACAAAAGTAAGGACTCTCCGGTTGAATCAGCATTAGTAACAAATACAAAATAGTGGTCGCCAATGTGAGGTATGTAAAATTGGTAAAAGATAAAAATGGGCCTGTGCAATATGCAAATAAATACCCGCTCCACGAAAACAGAAAAAATAAACTGGTTACCGCACCACGATACTCGACACTCGCGATTTCTCCCAAATACACCGGTACAGCGGTGAAAACGATTCCGACCGCAGCTCCTTGAATACTTCTCGCTACGAGGAGTGACGAGTAGGTCTTCCAATAGAGGATGATGGCCCAGCCAAGAGTGAAAAAAGGTGCGGACAAGACCAACAGAGGCTTCCTGCCGAAGCGATCTATCAGGAGGGCGGAGGGGAGCGGAGTGACGAGGTTGGCGAACTCTGGCATCGATATCATCCAAGACGCTTGCTGAGGAGTCATCGGAATCTCGCTCTCAGGTCCGAGAAGTTGCGGAAGTATCGGCGTGACCCAACCAAACAGCGTGGCCGCAGCAAACGCTCCCAAGCTGGCTGCGGAACCATAGACAAGATTAAACTGGCTTTGAAAATTTAAATATTTAAAGCTTCTTTAAGATTGTCATAAAAACAATAACAAGGAATAATTGCCACTAAATACAAGTGTAAATTCCTATTCTTACAAAAAATCTGTAATTTGGATATTGCTTACTATTGGTTATTGTCTTTACTAACCTGCAGTCCCAGCAAAGACTTGAAGGCACAAACCTTTATTGATATAACTTAATACCATTCTCACAGCAAATGATAAATTTGTTTTAATAAATCATGATTATAAAACATTCATACACGAAGCAAACTTTTCACGACAAATGATAAAGGTACACTATCAAAAGTAAATTACAAACCACTTGAAAGATTATCTTCATTTAGATTATTTAGATTTTCAGTATTGTCTTAGGATTCTTTATTAGTAGATGTCAAGGTTATATAATATAAATAGTTTAAAACATTATTCTTATTTGTTTGTCTTACACCAATCCAATTCAATTCAATAAATCTTTATTTAATAGAATACACTTTTAAATATATGTGAATAGCGCCATTACAGTTTAAATTTACAAGACATCGGCTATGCAATACAATTTAAAAGATGTAAAAACAAAAAAATATATAAACAATTTACTACTAAGAGGATACAAAAAAGGTGTTTTTTAATTTAGTAAAAAAAAAATCTTCCAATCTGCACAATGCTTTTTGGGGGTTCTTTTAACTTTTTGGTAAAATCCCTGCGACAAGTTTACTTTTTTATTTCATCTAGGAGATTATTGTAATGCCTTAAGAAAGCATAAATATCTTTTCTCTGCTATTTCTTTTTTATTCTGTTAATTTGAAAGTTGTGTTTTTTTCTTGTGTTGTGGGCGTGGTTGTTAAGGTGTCTAGGCAAGGTCTTCTCATTTTCTTAAACAAGCAAAAAATTCTAAGAATGTAAAGGCTAAAAACCCGTCATTATCTTTAAATTTTTAAAATGGTCTTTACAATGATTATTATTAGGGGACAGTTTAAGTATAATAATTTAATCGCTACTTTTTGAAGGTTTAAGATTCTATTTACGTTAAGTTTTTATGTACCATAGCTCTATATAGTTTGATTCCATGAGCAATGTGTAAATTAATTGATACAAAATATTAATTACACTTTAATATTTAACTTTTAAACTAATTTTAAGGAAGTTAAGTCACAAAAATGTGTTAATCTCTTGATAGCCAAATAAAATCTTCATAAAAAACTCTTTATAAAAAAAGAACTACTATACACAAAATAACAACACTAGATTAAATGTGCATAACAGTATTGCAGTAACAGGAAATTGAATGAGCATACCCAAAGTGTCTAGAACAAACCAAGGCAAGTGGAATCAAATAAAACAAATAACAAATCAGTGATGTAGTGCTGATTTAGTCGATAACAACTGTCAAATAGGTGTGACATATAGTTGGGAAATGACTTGTTGGCCAGCTAGGGAAAAAGGGATTGAGGGGAGGTTACCCCCACCTTAGTGATTTCTAGCTATCCTATTGGTTATTAATGTATTCCAATATTTCAATGCTATTTAACAGCTGATAGTGGTGGGGGCATCTTCCTCTTCACTAGCCAACAAGTCATCTCCCAACTATACCTGATGCTTCTTTTCTTGGAATCAGCTTTAGTTGTCACCTGTTAGTCTAGTAAAATTAGCTTAAAAATGACTGAAGCCGGAAGTAATTGCAAACTAATACATTTTGACCAATTCTAATTCTTAACCTTAAAATTAACTTTAAGGACTTCCCATGCACTTCAGAGTACAAATATCAACAATCTAAGACCTTATTGCAAAACTACGAACTGAGACGAATCTTATGACATCTCAAACATTGAATGGAGGAGTAGTATTTACAAAAAACGGCTTCACGTATTATATATATAGAATAGAATAGATAGATACATCAAAATGTGCGAAATTTAATTTTCTTAATTTTACTAGCATACATAGTTTAGCTGTCTTTAATGGTTCAAAATATATTCAGCAAAAACTTGTAAAAAATCCACCACCATTTTGAAAAATTGGTCATAGCAAGCAAAAGCAGCTTCGAAGAGTGCTAGACTCTTCACCATCGGTTTTCTCAGGAATTTTACATAAGAATTGGTCAAAGTATATTAGTTTGCAATTACTTCCGGGTTGAACCATATAATTGACCAGACTATGTTAGAGTGTTCTAGTTTTGGTGAGCATGCCCATATTAAAGTAAAAGGGGCGATGTATCATTTAACATATTTCATACTAACAAAAAACTAATTCTGCATAGTTTTATATGTCATTGTTTATGTTATGTATTCGGATAGGTTAAATTATTTTAAAATTAAAAAAACAATGAAAGAAACATTTACCACATTAAGAAAGGAGGCGATGATTGATGATCCTCGTTGATGATGTAACTAATCTTGACTTTTGATCAGAGAATTTCTAATTTCTAGAAATGACTTTCCTTTGGTCTCAGGCATTGTAAAGTAGAATAACACTGTGCCTATTAAGCAGGTTAACGCATACACAAGGTAAATAAAATAAACACCCATTATAGAGGAAATGGGTTGATATAACTTTAGGACAGCAAAAGAACAAAATGTTAGATTTAAATTTGAAATACTAGAAGCAATGCCTCTAGTTTTGGTGGGGAAAAGTTCTGAAGTATAAGTAACACAGACTGGATGCATGCCTGCTGTGACAAAAAAGTTGTAGCCTATTACTGCCAGAGGAGCAATCCATGAGTACAAGGATGTGTCTTTTCCAACATTGAAATAAACAAAGAAGTAAGCTGAAGCTATAGCCAAACTGAGTGTGCAGCCGACTGAAGAAGCGAGAAGCAGGAATCTCCGACCCAAACTGTCCGAGATAAGCAGACTGAGCACACTGCCTACGAGAGCTGATAATCCAACACCGATTGTGATGACATCTGCAGACACAACATTTGGCATGTGCGAAAAAGTTTCTGTATTGTACGTTAAAATGGCATTTTGTCCACTGAAGAAAGACACAAATCCTACAATCAGAATGAGAACAAGAGCTCTTCTATCAGCAGGAGTGGCGACGATATCTCTCCAAGATCCTTGATCTTCTAGGCTTTTTGAAATCTCCATCTCAATATCTGCGACTTCTAGTCGAATCGAGTGTTCAGAAGGTGAATCTCTAAGACGCTTCAGTGCTTTTGTCAACTCTGATGAGTCTTTCTTCATGGCATAAAAGTAAGGACTTTCCGGTTGCCAGATGAAGCATATTGTGAACAATAAGCATAAAGAGAAGATCGCATAGTTGAAAGTTTCATAAGGAAGATAAGGGCCGACACAATATGGAAACAAACAACCAATTCCCCAAGCAATGTGGAAGAAACTCGTGACAGTTCCTCTCGCTTCTGGGCTTGCGATTTCCCCGAGGTACAACGGCAAGATGGTGTATGAAGCGCTCATCGCGGTTCCGGCGAGTGTCCTAGCAACACACATTGCAAAAACTGTTCTCACATGATTAACAAGCAGAAGAGCTATCAAGTAAAGAGGAACGTTTATCAGCATGCAGAGCTTACGGCCGAAACACTCTGAGATCAAAGTCGCTGGGATTGGAGCAAACAGGCTGCCGACTTCTATACAGGACACCATCCAGGAAGCTTCATCCGGAGTCATGGGGACGGGAGAGTCCGGACCCAGAAGTCTCGGGAGAAGTGGAGCCGGCCAACTGAACCAAGCCCCGCCAGCAACCAGACTCAAAGAGGCTGAAACAGAAGCATGAAGTACAAAAGTAACGATGTCAGTGAACATTTTTCTCTAAAGTCAAAAGTCAAACTCAAAATTCTCTTTATTCATCAATACATATGTACATTTGAATAGTGTCAAAAATGTTTCAAAAAAGGAATACATTTTCTAAACCTAATATATCACACAGTGATATCCTATACAAATTAATTAACATAGTATTCTTCTAAAGAGTAAAGCGCTCTACTTATAAGGTACTGCTTTTTCTTTTAAAGTTGTATGTACAATCAATAATTTTTTATTTTCTTGGGCAGCTCTTTAAATAACTTGTTTCCTTCATAAGTTGGTTTTTTTTATACAACTGGAGTCTGTGGCGAGTGAGTATGATTTCAGATTTTTGTCTAGTATTGTAAGGATGGTTTAAAATTTTTATGTCAGAGTTATTTGTTAAACCAGCATTTCTATATATCATAATAGTGTCTAAAACATATTGCCCATAAACTATTAAAATGTTTAGGGATTTAAAATATGCTCTGGCCGAATTCTCAGGTTGAAGATTTTTAATAATTCCAATTGCTTTTTTGCTGCTTTAAAATTTTGACAAGATTTTCTTTTTTTGTTGATCTATACAGACAAATCCCAAAGGAAATATGGGAATGAATGTAGGAATGATAAATCATTTTAAGTGTCGACTTGCTACATAACATATACAAACGTTTTCCGTAAAGCAAATATACCAGAGTTAATTTTGGATAAAACGTTCCCTACATGTTCGTTCCAATTAAGATGATTATCGACCCATAGACCAAGAAATTTTATGCTTTTTATTTGTTCAATCGGTTCAGACACAATTAGGACAGCTGGTTCTGTTGTCGCTCGGGATTGAGCTGTCTTAAATGAAATTTAATTAGTTATAGAGGAATTCAAAATGAGATTTTGGTTTTCTAAAGACTGCTATATTTCTTAATTCTATAAAAGACAGGATTTCTAGTTGTTCAATTGTTTTAGCTAAAATTTTTAGATTTGAATCATCGGTATGTGGAATAATATTACTTTGTTGTGTGCTTGTTAAGCACTGTGAAATGTTCTTTAAATAACACACAAAAAGAAAAGGACCTAAATTTTATCCTTGTGGTACTCCAGTTTTGATTAGTTTAAATTCTGATTATTGATTAAAAGTTCGATTATTTTCTTTAATTTAATTTATTTGAACATAAACTAGTTCAAAGAAGTTTTTATTACACCAAGTGAATTTAATTTTGAAATGAGGTTTGAATCGATAACACTGTCAAATGCTTTGGACAGATCCATAAATATTATTCCTACACAAGGATCTCCAGCGCCGAGTCAATTATTGATTCAATAAAAGAAACACTTGCTGAAATTACAGATTTTCCACGATAGAAATCATGCTGATTATCATCGATTAAGTTTTTTTTTATTCTAAGTATGACATAAATTGATTGCAAACTGTCTTTTCATAAATTTTTTATATGACTGGTAACAAAGATACAGGGCGACAATTTTCTTGGCTGTTTTTATCGTTCTTCTTATGAATAGGAACAATTTTGGCAATTTTTAATTTATCAGGAAATATTCCAGATATAAATAATTGATTAAGTACTTGGCTAATCTCTTTTTTTGTTTATTTCCCACTTCTGAGTTGATAATGTTTAAAACAGTCTTCTGGACATACAGTAGAAGCCCTCAAATCCGGCCACCTCGGGACCGAACCACAGGCCGGATTTCAAAATGGCCGGGTTATCCAGTGGTTTATTAAACGGGTGTTAAACCGAGGCCTGTATTATATAGGTGTTCCAACTATGAACTATTAGGATGTATTTAACAATGAAGGGTATCATAATAGCCTAATCAATGCTATGTATCACCTTTTTAACCATCATGATTTGCTCCCCCTCAGATGTTTAGTGCCAAAATGATGATCGGGAACGGACAAGCAGCCACAGGCGATGAAACTGTGTTTAACAGACAGTAATAGTGGTCTTCTGTTAACGAAGATCCTAACGTTTAAATGGGACTGCAAAAGAAACAGAATCTGTTTAAAGTGACCTGAATTCTGAGTTACATCAACTCTCGGGCCGCGAAACACCCAAATAAAAGATAACGATTAAAGAACAATAGAACACTAACACAAAGATATCCGAAACCAAATGTCCGGAAATCGTCAATTGAACTGATATGTTTTAGTGATTATAACGTGGGACAAGTTGACTCTTGTCAATTTATTATGTAGGAAATGCCTGGGGCTAAACATTTCATTTCCGGAATACCGCGGCCGGATTATCCGGCGACCGAACCATCCGAGGCCGGACTAGAGAACTTCTACTGTAATTTAAATTTTACGGTCAAAAAAAGCCTTTTTTGCAATAGTGAAGTTGATTTTGTAGTTGGAAACTATATTTTTTTAAATGTCTAGTTGCTCACACATTTGTTTGTTCCTTATTTTTTAGGCAAGACTAACCAGCTCACTCTTTTCTTGTTTTAGCTTTGGTGAAATCCAATTATTTCAAACGATTTCTTTTGTAACAATTGTTTTTAGGAAAGGCTATTTAAAAAAGATACGTAAAATTTTCTAAAAATATGTCATACTTTTTCGCAGAGGGTGCAAGGAATACCTCAATCCATGTTTCCTTAGCCAGTATAATCTTACTATTTCTCATATTGGAAATGTTGAGATTGAGGGAGTAATACTTTTAAATCTGAAAATGGAACTTCATAACAGTCATTAGCTGAAAACGTTTCATAACGATTTATTAAAAACTATAAATTATTTTTTGCTAAAGAGACTGACAAATAATCATGCAGAGTACGAGGCAGCAACTTCCCTTTTAAAATGCAAACAAACTAAATACATGATTAATATAAACAACAATATTTTTGTAATGTTTACAGTTTAGCTTATTATTAAATGGTGTTCTGATTAACTCGAATTTATTGATTTATTTAACTGATTTAAACATGGTGGCAGCGGTGAACTCTGCATTGAGACTTTTAGTGGGTTGTTTCCTATATTTAGATTATTTTTTTGCAGTATTTTGAATCCTATTTAAGTTGTAATTACTGGCTGGGTAGCTGAGTGGTTATAGTGCTCGCCTTTTAATCCAAAGGTTGCCGGTTCGATCCTGAGGAAAGTTCGTAGCTTTTTAAAGGATCGATTCCGGACCCAGTTGCCATTTGTCATTGGGCTATTAATTAATGATGCTTTCTAACAACTGGTCGATGTTAGATAGTAACAAGACTGGGGTTTGGACCGTTCCCCGTCAAAACATTAAAAATGTCACTGGCGTAGATAGACACAAAAAAAAATAATCAAAGTCAAAAAACTTACGTTACCTGTTACTCCGGCAATGTACTGACGCCATTTTGTCTGTGAATCACCCTTCTCTTTATCTTTTGTTATCTGCACTGAAAAAATATAAATTATTTTTGAGCCTTTTAAATCATGAAAGCAGGGTGTCTACTAATTTATCTAAATGAAATTCAAGGTTTTTTTAAGGTTATCGCAATAATTACAGTTATTACTCGTTTAGCAACGGAGTGTTTTAGATACACCAACTATTTCCATAATTTTTTTATGATGTTTAATCCTGTATTTGAATAATCAAAAAAATATTTGCATTTGCAGTACAGTATACTCACATCTTTCCTAAAAATTACTATAATCTATCTTAGGCTATATACCCGGTATAATATGGTCTGATAAAAACAGCAGGAGTAACATCAGCTACGGTACGAGAAACCAGCCATTAAGTCATAAGTCATAAGTCATAAGTCATTTTATTCGTTCATATAATAATGTGGTACAATGAACACGTCAGTAATATAAATAGGAACTTAAAATGCTATCTCTAAACAAATAAAAAATATTTTCGCCTTACTACAAAACATATAGGCTTTCATACAAAACATCAACCAACCTCACTTATGGAGTAGGGACTTAGGGCTAAGAAATGCTCCTTAACTCTCTTTTTAAATAAAGTAAAGTTATTTTGTTGTCTTATTTCCGACGGTAGTTTATTGTAAATTTTACTACATAAATAACTGGGTCCCTTCTCAAAACTTGCTGTGGAGTGTCCAGTCAATGAAAGCATGTTTCTAGACCTAGTAGGGTAGTTGTGAAAATCTCCATTGGTCTCAAAAATATCTAAATTGTGTTTAACAAACATACATGCTTCATAGCCAACCAGCCCCGCAAAGGTCAGAATATTTAGTTGCCTAAAAAGAGGCCTACATGACTCTGACTTTTTCAGCCCACCCATTGCTCGGAGACACCACTTTTGCAAAATAAAAACCCTGTTAAAATTTTGAACAGACGAGAATCCCCAGAATAAAATCCCATATCTTAAGATAGATTCCACATGGGAGAAGTAAACCGCACGCAGAACCTCGATGCTGCAGACTCTGGAGAGACGACTGAGAGCATAACACATTGGTTTTACTCTTTTGCAGACGTACTCCACATGCAAGCACCAGGTTAGCCCTCCGTCAATGTGCAGACCAAGAAATTTTTGGAATGTTACTTCATTTAATGGTTCATTCGCCAATGTTATTCTTTTGCTCTCTGTTAATTTTTTATTATTTCCTAAATGAAATTCAACGAAGTTAGTTTTACTTATGTTTAATTTTAAGTGATTTAATTTGAACCAAGATTGAATGATGGATAAATGATCATTAGTTGATGAAACTGTTTGATTTTCTGTTTCTCTGGAAAAACATAACGAGCAATCATCAGCAAACATAACTAGATCAAGATCTTTTGAAACAGTTGGCAGATCATTCATGTACAACAGAAATAAAACAGGCCCAAGTACTGACCCTTGTGGAACTCCCCTAAACACAGCCCTCGCCTTTGAACAAACAGGGCCTTCCGCACTTGTTATTTGCACAATTTGTTCTCTGGAGGTTAAGTAAGACTTAAGCAACTCCAAAGCATGCCCTCTTACACCGTACTTTTCAAGTTTAAGAAAGAGAACGTTGTGGTTCACTGTGTCAAAAGCTTTGCTCAAGTCACAGAAAACCCCAAGAGTACAGTTTCTACAATCAAGTGATGAGGTCACACTATTAATAAAATTGAAGACTGCAGTGACGGTAGACTTCCCTTGGCGAAACCCATGTTGTTTTGGAGAGAAAACAGAATTTAACTCAAAGAATTGGACTAATTTTAGACAGATAATTGATTCCAGGATTTTTGAAAAGGAAGGTAAAATTGATATTGGTCTGTAGTTAGCAGATTGCTTTTCATCACCAGATTTAAAAACAGGAACTACTTTACTTATTTTGAAAATTTGAGGAAATTTTGCAGATTTGATACTATGGTTACAAATATGAGTGAAAACATTGCTTATGGCGTGAAAACATTTCTTTAAAACAAAGCAAGGAATTTCATCTACTCCACAAGCTCTTGTACCCTTTAACTTCTTCACAACATCTTCAACCTGAGAAACTGTAACCTCTGATAAAAACATACTACGAGCAATGGGTGGGATGTTAGAAAGAGACAAAGGACATTCATTGGTGACCAGAGGTTCTGCCCCTATGTTTGTGAAATGTTCATTTAAATGATCAGCCACTAAATTACTATTTGTTATTATTTCGTTATTTATTTCAAGATGTATGTTTTTTGTCTCAACTTTTGGTTTTAGGAGTACATTTTGATTTACGATTTTCCAGATAGTTTTAGTTCGATTTTCTGAATTTAAAATTAAATTGTCGTTAAAAACTAATTTTGCTTCATTTACACTTAATTTATGTAGTTGAATTTCATCTTCTATTTGTTTTTGCAGAGCAATCGTTTGAGGAAGAGATTTTAAAAACATTATATTTTCACTTTGTTTTTAAGCTCAGGAGTGATCCATTTTTTTGCCATTTTCTTCCTAACATTCACTTTTTTGTTTTTTAACGGAAAAGCTATCTCAAAATAAAATTTAAATATTTCCAGAAATTTAGAGCATTTTTCATCTAAATCTAGCGATTCATAAACTTTTGACCAACTTTCTGAAAATAATAATTGTATGAATAAATTTATTTCGCACTCGGAGAAATACCGTTTCTTGATCATTTTAGTTTTCGGGAGATTTTCTGAAGCGAGACTTCTTGGACAGAACCTTATGTACTGGGCCCCATGGTCTGAAAAAGGCATATTTAAGTTGTCTGCATTTATTATATCTTTGCCTTTTAAGTTTGTAATTATATTGTCAACTACATTTTTCCCTCTGGTTGGCTTACTTATTAAAATATTGTACTTAAAAATATCAATTAGGTCACAAAGGGTAATTCTATTTCTATCATTGACATCTTGAAATGGAACATTAAAATCACCACAAATCACTGTTTCAAATGTAGATTTTTGAGAAAATAAAAATATATCATTTAAGATATCTAAAAAAATACTGAAATTTCCACCTGGTGGCCTATAAAGGACTATTACGTTAATCTTAATATTTTCAAGTGTGACACCAGAGCACTCCAGGTGCATCTCAGTTGAAAGTGAATTTAATATAGTCAAGTTCTTTTGACTCAAGATATAATTTAGAAAAGACAGCAACGCCTCCATGAATATGAGACTGTCGATTTACAGAAGTAAGCATTTTATAACCATTAAAATAAGTGATGTTCGTATTATCATTATTTAACCAAGTTTCTGATATGCACAGTATATCAGGATCATTTTGGTCTAGGAAAATATTTATTAAATTCAATTTATTCGAAATACTCTGCGCATTAAAATGAATTAGACATACATTATCCTTTACAACATTGACTGAATCTAAATGTTTGCTTCTGTGAATAGTTGTGTTTATACTACCAACTGGCTGCTGCCTAAAAAAACTGAACTTGACTCTAGGTTGTTTGGAGTGCTGTGGTAGTGGTTACATGATTTTTCTGCAGAAATGAGTGGAGATTTTGGAGTTAAAGGTGGAAAGTCTGTTAAGTTACTAAGGTCCGGTGGAGGTGATGCCTGAAGATTGCTCTCGGTGAAAGGTGGTGAAGACTCACGATTAGGTGTAGATGGTGGAGGCGGCGGCGTCAGCTGCGCTGGTGTTGTTTCACTCGGCAGTGTTGGTGTGGTCTCCGACAACAGCATGCAATCAGGAGGCGATGAAGATCTTTGCGACTCGGAGACGGTAGCTAAGAGTACTTCCATATTTTCAGGGTAGGGCTCAACGGCAGACACACAAATATTTTGTGACTCTTGAACTCATTGCTCTTTGACTCATTGCTTATAGGTTCACATTGAGTCGAGTTATTGGGAGTTTACTGTAACAATAACAGTGTAAACCAACAAGGTTGGACACAAGTAATTGTTGGCTCAAGAAAGTTAAAAATATGAAATTGTTGAACATTTACTATCTTGAAGTATAAATTTATTTAACTTGATTTACAACACTTTCGCTAAACATTGTTGTTGAATGGTTTAGAAAACAGATACTTCTGTAGGTTATAAGTGAGAGCTTTTTTATATATTGAAAGGACAAGTGATTATCATATAATAGAAGCTCCTTTAATGCTCTTCATTAGGTATGAGTCATATAATGATAATAGGTAATAACAACTACTAATTAAAATAACAGTTTATAAATAATACAGTAGTTCTGGTAAAATGTTTCACATACAAGACACACAAAGACAAAATGACGATTAAATATAACTTAAGACTGTAAGTAACAGCTGGTATGTTTCGGTATGTAAACCACAACATGAAACACACTCGACGGCTTGACTACAGGAAAATTAAAAAATTCTAACAATATAAATTACTTAAAGTTGGTGGTTTGAACTTCCCTTATTTAAATCCATCCAAAAAAGCAAAGGATCAAACTACTATGTTACAATCAGTAATGGCTAATGATATTACAATGTTTCACTGGTATTTTTCAATGAAAAAACTAAGTTTTATTTAGTTGTTTAGAACCTTGTAAAATGTATTGGATGACTCAAAATTTTTTAATAATGACAACATTTTCACTAGTTCCTTAAGAATTATATTTCTTCCACAGTATTTGTTGTTCCACAATAAGGTATATGATCCAAAAGTGGTTAAGTCGCTTCAATCATTCAAGACATGTATAACTACCGGTACCATTTTAAATTAGCAATAATGAAAACAACTTACTACTTACATGGACATTTAAATTTCATGACCTTCTGAGTGATGCCTGACACAAATGTTATGAACATGGTATAATTATCAAATATTTACTGCTGATAAGACTAATCTGCAGTCTTAGCAGAGAGAACTACGTCCTTTACTAAGATGGCTTGCGAATGTCTTTACAATTGGTTATCAGCTTACTTGATTTATTGTTGCTGTATTTGATTTCTTATCATTCCTTAGTGTGTAAGTAAAATTTTCATGATACAATTCAACAACACTTGTCTCTACATGGAATATAAATTTATTTAAAATAACCTTATCTTTTTATTTAACTGCAAATTGTTGTCGTTTTGTCAACAAACGACTATAAATCCACAAACATATTTCATTCATAAATGCATAACTTTTTCTGGGTACATATTTGAAGCTAGTAAAGTTTAAAACAAGCAAAACTAAATCTAGTCTTACAGTTAACCATATGGAAAATAGGCAAACTCCTTTATTTATGGACAGATATTAATGAAAGTATGGCTTCATATGGTCGAAATAAATATGCTAAAATTACCTACTTTCAGTGTTCCCCAGGCAGCATACCTGCATACTCTTTTCCTAATTTATCATATGGAAAATAGAAATTAATTTCCTTATTTTTATGAGCACATGATGAAATTTTGTTTAAAGGTTCACCTGGTCAAAATTAATATTTCAATTTAGAAATTCGATGAGTACGCAGGTCTGCTGCAACAGGGGTATTCTGAATTTTTTATTTTATTTTATTTATTTAACTTTACAATCTGTTCTAAACCAAGTTGAACAATAAGCAAATATCATATAAGAGAAAGAGTAAGTAACAGTGAGACCTGAACTAGCCGCTAACCGAAAAGTTAACAACAATTTATAGTCTATTCAATTTGTAAATCTCAAAGACAAGTCCAAAATTGAAGATCATTTTAGTATGTAGACGAAATTGGCATTGTCGAGCAGGTTTAGCGCCAGATGATTCGGATGGTCTTCCAATTTTGTAATATAATTTTCACTTAATCTTGAGATTTCTTCACCGTAGCTACGTTTAAATCATCATGTAAGGTTTTGTTGGAGACATACCAAGGTGCGTTAGCAATTTTGATTGATACCTTTGAATAATTTCAATGTTGGAGACACTCGCAGAACCCCAAAGCTGTACATTATATGTCCAGATTGGTTTTAAAATAGTTTTATAAAGTAGTAATTTATTTTCCAAACTAAGTTTTGATTTTGATCCTAGGAGCCAACTCATTCTATTAGTTTTCAAATTAAGTTGTTGTCTTTTATACCAAATGTGGGTTTTCCAAGTTAATTTACTGTCTATATGAATGCCTAAACATTTGACTTCTGAAGCTTCAGAAAGTTGTATGTTATTTATTGTTACGGGAGGACAAGAATTTAGATTTAAAGTGAAGGTTATGTGAACTGATTTATTTTCATTAAGTTTTAGTCTCCATCTCTGAAACCAATCTGTGATTATATCTAAACTGTGCTGTAAATTAATTGAAGCTTGAGCTGGGTCTTAATGAACGGACAGTATTTATTCTGAATTGAAGGAGAAATAAATAACAACTCTGGCACCTTATACAAAATAATTAAATATTTGCCATCTGTCTGCTTTTATAGTAGGTGTCATGAAAATGCGAGCCTGTATTTAAGTGCCCGGCCACACGAGCGTTTTTTCACGCGGTAAATACTAGCTTATTTTCACGCTGCGTAAATTTATAATTAAGTTTTAATTATAAAAGCTACGGCGGGAAAATACACTTCGTGTGGCATACCCCATTGCATTTAATGCTGTTCATATTTCTCGCGTGTTTTCAAGCTGCGTTCGTGCGTGAAAAAAACGCCCGTGTGGCCGCAGCCTTAAACAGTGTTGCCGATTTGTGCCGACCCATCCAGCTGTTGACATCTGTTATTAATTACTGAAAATATAGGAAAACATAGAAAGAAAAACAAACTGGCAACATCGCTAGGTACAGATATCGCAGAATATCTTGGCCTCTGACATACTCCACTTCTGGATTAAAATTGGTAAACATATGGTACTAAAAACAGTTTGCGACAATCTGCAACTTCTTCGCTCTACTCCACCTATTTGAACTGTAAACTGCCGTCACAGGCCAAGATATTTGTGTTATCTGTAAGACTAATGTAAATCAGCTTCAAGCTGTTTAAATTTTCAAACTTGCAATTTTGTGGTGCCTAGTATAGTAATTCAGCCACATAGGAATTGGGAAATATTGTTTTGGCCAATCTATTGTTTTTGGACAATCTATTGTCCAGTTTATGTATTTTACAATAAAAATAATTTTTTCTAGGCCATCTATGAAGGAGTAAACCAAAAACAGCAGTGCTAAAAAAAAATCTTATTACATATTCTGTCTGTAAGGTAAGGGAAATCTAATTTATACGTTTATTCAGTCTGGCTTACTTTTGTAAAATACATTCTAAACAATAAAGTTAGTTATACTTACCAAGTTATACTTACTTAAAAATCAATGTAACAAATAGGGATGTACTGTAAAGCACAATGATGCTAATTTTGAATAGGCACTGTCTTTCGTCACATCAGAGTTCTTGGTAGATTGTAGAAGTAGTCACAGATAATGGGTTAATGCCCCACCTATTACCATTAGGATGTTCTGGATGTGTTAAAAGCTCTAAGGCCTGAACCATTTAGACCAAAATATATTGTTTTGACATTCTCGGAAATCCAATTAATTGAAATGGGATTTATTCAGTATGTTCTAAAATTAGAGATGTTTCACAGTAAATATAAATGAAACTAGAGTTTTCTTTTTTAACTCCTTTGATTGAGATTTGTAATTAGTTACTCAGTTGACACAAACCACACTACTTAACTTCAGAAAACTTTGAAATTTGTAGTAAAACAAAAACACATTGCTAAGGCTGGATTTCACCAACTTTCTTAACCTCCGTTAAGAGCTAACCGTCGGTTAGCCTCACTAATTGTCGGTTATATAGTCGGGAGCAATAGAATAGTCGTGTCAAGGTCAAGTCTTTTAATAAGCCAGCTGATTTTTGCTCATTTAACTACATGTTAATTAGCTTGACCTTCACCCGCCTGTTCTATTGCCCCCGACTATAGCAGGGTTTTTTGTTTTATCAGCTGATCACATTAAACATTAATCTGAGTAAAGCTTGTTCTTGTTCTATGTTAAACATTGCATCAGATAGTTTATTTGTCTTCTCATAGAATACAGCATAGTATTTTTTCAAGCAACCCACTGCAAATGTATCACAACAAGATAATTTCAAATGATATAAATTATATTTTACCATTGTACGTGTGAGCTTTTAAATGCATGCTGAGCTCTTTTCTAGTATACTACTTTAGGTCAATACCACAGCATCTTTTGCTAATTATTATAAATTTATGTACAAGTATTCAATTCATTTAACATTATGCTGGATACGTAGGCCTATACATAAATATTATTGTTTTATAATAGTAAACATTCAAGGGATTTTACTGGTGTGGTTGACTATTTTTTAGGGTCTATTGATTGGAAGAAAGAATAAGCAAGCAATATATGGCAAATACGAGGGTCGTCCAGAAAGTAAAGAACGATTGCGCACTGCGCGCGGCGCCGATCCCCCACCACCTCGACACGCGCGTTGCCGCAAACTCCTCCCTTCCCCTCAGTGTGAGCCGAGTCTCGTTGCTGTGCGGTCGTGCTGTTTGTTTTCGGAGCGTTTTAAAATGGCGGCGCCAAAAGAAAATCCCGCCAAATGTGAAGTGCGGAGTGTCATTCGGTTTCTGAATGCCCAAAACGTTAGGCCTATTGAAATTTATAGGCAAATAAAGAATGTCTATGGTGACAATGCAATGAACGAGTCATCCGTGAGGAAGTGGTGCATCATGTTCAACCAAAGAAGAACCAGCGTTCATGATGAAGATCAGAGTGGGAGGCCGTCACTTGTCTCGGAGGAACTGAAAGGCAGAGTCGAAGAAAAGATTCAAGAAAACCGACGGTTCACTTTGAGCACACTTCATGAACATTTTCCACAGATTTCACGGTCGCTCTTGCATGAAATCGTAACAGAACATCTTGGTTACAAGAAAATGTGTGCTTGTTGGTTGCCAAAGACTTTGACCGATGCCCATAAGACGAAACGCATGGAGGCAGCCCTTGAATTTTTGACCGCATACGATAAAGATGGTGTCAGATTTCTCGACCGACTTGTTACCGGAGATGAAACTTGGGTTTCTTACAAGACGCCAGAAAGCAAGCGCCAGTCAATGGAGTGGCATCACAGCAACTCGCCCTCAAAACCAAAAGGAAAAACCAAATTTGAATACCCGGAAAGTCATGGCAACGGTTTTTTGGGACCGGAAGGGCTTAATCCACGTTGAATTCATGCCGAGGGGAGAAACAATAAACTCGGAAGCGTACTGCAAAACGCTGCAACGACTTCGTCGCGCCATCCAGAATAACCGACATGGAATGCTGTCTGCAAGAGTGTTTTTGATTCAAGACAATGCCCGGCCTCAAGCATCAGCACGGACACAGCATGAACTTCAGCGCCTAAAGTGGGATATCTTTGGTCACCCTCCTTATAGCCCGGACCTGGCACCGAGTGATTTTCACTTATTCCCAAAACTGAAGGAGTTTTTGGGTGGAAAGGTGTTCGCAACCGACGAGGAACTTCAGCATGGCGTGACAGCCTGGCTCAAATCGTTGGCGGCAGACGAGTACAAGGTCGGCATTGATAAACTGGTCCCACGATACAACAAGTGTCTTGACAAATATGGCGACTATGTAGAAAAGTAGAGTAAGGTCCTATGTCTTTGTAAATAAAGTTTTATTATGATATATCTTGTTTTTATTTAACCATGCAAAAACGTTCTTTACTTTCTGGACGACCCTCGTAATAGACGATCAGAATTCTGAGATCAGTCAAGTTTTGGTGGTAGCCTACTAAACACGGTTAGTGCTGTCAGTAATGTATCTGGTGCATTCCAAACTTTTCTTTTCAGAAAGTATTTGTACGTGCTTTATTCGAGATTAGCGTAAGCCTGAAGCTACAATATGTGGCAAACCTTAGGACCAAGTGTATAATATACGCTATAGCTAGAATTATTTAACTACGTGAGAGTAAGCTACCTCACAGTGAGCACAGAATGTAAAAGCAGGTCTTCACTAAAGTGCACTCATCCTGCTGTTTGATTTTGTTAGGAATAAAATAAAATGTTTGAAATTAAACATTAAAAATAATGTGGAATTAAAAATAATGTTTGAAATTAACCCTATTTCAACACCTTAACAATAATTGAAAATTGTTGAACACTTCTTTTCTTAAGTCAAACACTTTAAGGCAGTGTTTTGATAATCCCTATCACCACCGCCATACCACTTTTGTCTTAACGGACAGTTAAGAATTTAACTGGAGAGTTTTCGCCAGTTAACTTGACGAAGGTTTAAATGAGATTTGCTTGTTGTAACACTAACAGTAAACAGTTTTTACTAGTAAAGTAGCATATGGCAAATTAACATATACAATAACAAAATTGAAGCAGCTGTTTCTTGACTCTAGGGTTTCTAAATGGTGTATCAACATTTTTCAACAGCGCGTTCTGCCGATCAACAAGCCTACTTTGGATATGACCGTTTAGCCCAGTTTTACTGTCGGTTAGCGTTAACAGACAGTTAAGCTAAACCTCCGTTAAAAAGTTTGGTGAAATCCGGCCTAATTGTCACAGGGTTTATGGTGTGGACAAGATATGGACAACATATCAACCTCCTCAAAAGTTGAGAGTATGACATTAACTTGACACGATGAAGGTATCTGAAACTACAACTGCAAATCGACACACATCAAATTATACAGTTAATCACAACTTTAAACCAATAAAAAAACCTAAACAACATGTAAAGAGCCAGTATTACTCCACACAACCGGGACTATTGAACCCAGGACAAATACTACCATCATAATAAACTTTCACTGTTTCCTAGGGTTAAATGTTAAAATTTAACTCTATTGCTAACCAGAAGAAAACATTACACTTCTCTGAGACTAATAAAACAGATTTGAACAAATAAAATAGTTATTTGATATGAAAACATAAAAAGGATTCTCAAATGTTGGCAAAAACAACACAGTTAATGTATAACAAATTTCTTTATTGTATACAGTAACATAACAATGTTTGTAATACCGATGAATTACATTGTGAGAGACAAGCTGTAATGTCTTGATATGTAGCTCGAGGCTACCTCGTAAACTCAGTCTTTGTGGTAGACTACATATTTTATACATTGGCTGGAAAACAATAATTAAACTACTCTGAATATATATATTAAAAATTATATTATGATTAGAATTATGGTACGATTATATTCATAGGGTGATTGCAGGACTGGGGAAAACTGCTGTAATGTAATAAACAAGGACTGTTTCATTAGCGGGTAAACGATGTAAAAATTAGTACCCAAAACGTCACTAGCCTGAACAGCTGGTACATGTTATTCTTATGGACATCAGATAGATTACGTCACCGGCCTGACTCAAAAGCGGCATTTTCCCAAGGTGACTGTAGGCCAGGGCCAGGTGAGCCGTATCCCATAAGAGCAATGGTGTCACTCTCTGCGACATCCGTGGATGTCGCCTACCGGCAAGTGTTGCCAACAAAACAACAAACAACAATCGTTCTCGTTTGCGTTGGGAATTTTTTGTCTCAACAATTACTAAAATAAGGAATTTCAAAGCAAAATAGGGTAGAATTTATGATTTACCTTGATTGATAATTTGTAATTTGGTCATTACCTAATGGTTTGTTATCAACTAATAATCCAAATTTAAAATAGAGTAATATGGTGTCGTTTAGATAAATATCGTACCCATGGCAAGACTGCTCCGTTCTCTTTTTCAATCAGCTGTGTAATGGTAAATATTATAACGTAACTTGACTTCCGTTTTAGTTTAGACGCTTCATATCCGGAACACAAAAAAAAGCTATTCGGCTGACTTGAGAAGAAGTTATGCTTCTTCCTTTACAGACCTTGGCATTTTCCAACATCAAAGGAATGAAACAGCCCTTCTTTTGTTCATATGTTCTCCACAGTCCTGGGGTGATTGTGGATCTTCCAAAACATTAAAATTATAAGGTTTAAGATAGGATTTCACTAAATGAAAATGAGTATGGAATCCACTCTAACCTTCATTATGTATTTTTAATGCCAATTTTAACTTATAGCGTTAACAAATCCAATTAATCTCATATTTCTGTTTGATGGGAAGTTTAATTAATTTACATAATAATAAAATCATAGTCTTGGAGCTTTGAGTCACTTAAAAATAGGAGTCACAAATAAATTATGTTAGGTCTGTAAGTTTGATATTATTTAGATATTCGAGGTTTATAAAACAATACAAACAAGAAAATCTCAAATGATATTCCCAAAAATGTTTCGGACTTTTCTAACACATTGAGCATCTTTCCTCCAACATATTTTGGAATTTTTTAGCTCTATGCAATATTTTTAAGAACATTCTTGGTTTAAATAACTTCCTTTGGAAGAAGATTAAACCTTTATATAAATGAAAAACTAACTAAAAAGTAGTAAATTGACATTTAATGTTCATCACAGACACTTAAATTAAATTGAAGGCGAACAAGCAAAATGTCATTTGTTGATAAACCTGTACTTCTTTACCCCTTTGTATCGTAGACCACATGAAAATTGTCTGACAACATTGATATTCGAGTGACGCTATCTTTAGTGGTCCTTCAAGCTCACTCGAGCGTTTAGTAACATCTAACTCAAATCGTCATCCAAATCGCCAAGAACAGCTACACAACCCCTGATATTATAAAGTCATTGCTAAACAAGCACTAACTAAATATTTTCTTTTAACCCTTCCCGAGCGGCAGCCACTAAGCGCGGCCGCACTCACTGCGCGTAAAATATTTTGTTTGGGGTCAAAAAATAGGTTTTGAAATTTTGATGTTTTTCCGTTTTCATCTGATGGTTGAAGTTGATTATGCACACTTTTTTCGTAAAAATAATTTTTTACAGGTTTTACGTCCTTATTTGTTTTGGCGTATATATAATTCAAAATTCGGATCAGTCAACCTAAAATTCATTTTTAATAAACATCACAGCACAGTCTAATCCACTGAATATGTTACACTAACCTTTATCTCACAAAACGTAAACAAATACTGTCTGATCGCTTGAAACAATAACACGAGAATGACTCATCAGGCCGGCCGGTAGAACAGATGTTTCGAGATCAGTGATGCCAACCCACCAAACAGAAATTTACCAATGAAATTAAAAAATTATGAAAACAAAAATATTCATCTATGGCCTAATGTAACTATAGACAGCCAAAAAACAATTTTAAAATACCTAAATGACGATTTCATTATTTTTATTTATTTATTTATTTTATTTATTTATTTATTTATTTTTTTTTTTTTTTTTGAGGTGGGAGGACCTCTTTTTGCCTTACTTTGCCCCGTCCACATAGACTATTGATCTGTGCGTAGATCGTATTATACAAAGTAAGGGGGTGACCCCAACAATGAACAATGGGGGTATCAGTACAAGGTGAAAGGTACTGATAATTAATTATCAGTACTATTATTTATTAATTCATTAATTCATTCATTTTTTATTTGACGCATGGGTACGTCAAACGCTCTTGAACTTCAGATTGAGTTGCATATATATTCGGCAAATGCTCGCAAGTCATTAGCGTCGTTGGCGTATATATTCGTCAAACACTCGGGAAGGGTTAAAGATATTTTGCCCACTTTATTTCATAAAATGTCTAGGACTACAAAAAATAGTGCGACAAACCTTTACAATGTATGATACATGTGAGGTTAGATGAGTCACATTTTTTAAATAATATTTTACCCACATTTGCCACAAATTATTAAGGCATTTGAAATATCTTCACAAGTTGATAGACAAATACCACACAAAATTTTTCAATACACCGTTGAACAATTTTGTGAATTAGCAAATGAAGGCTAAAAATTGTTTCAAACCAACTTCAATCATGGATTAAATTCACATGGGACAAAATTTTCCTTTTTTTAAGAATATTAATGTTCCTCCATATCATCAAACCATTTTTGTGAAGTCTACCACACAAAAGAATCAACGCAAACAATGAATGGTAAATAACGTACAGTACCTAAGATTCCCCACACCCAAGGCCTCATTTGTCCTTACAATTTTGGAAGCGGAAAGTGAGAGACAAGATTGACTAGAACGAAAGATGAAAGCTTCTCACTTAACAGTGTCAACAGTTTTGTTCTTTAACAAATTTTTAACCTAAGACAACCACGAAATTAATTTCTTGAGCAACAAATGGTGTTTCTATTTTATTTTGTAAATTGTTCTTTAACTGATGACGAACAAGTGATGTATAATTTACCTATTTCACTTTTGTTTAGCTATCAAGATTTCATTTAGTAAAAACATTTGAACATAAAAAGAGAATAAAAAGTATTATTTTAAGAAAAGGATAAATTATCTTCAAAGAACTTTAGTAAATATTTATAATAATTTCTTACATTGTAAAAGGGATTTATTTTATTTATCTATGAGTATTTTTAACAAATTACTTTTAGGCTAATAATTTGGAAATTCAAAGGAGTTTTTTATGGTGATTATGGAACACCCCATAATTAATTGTAAAAGACATAAAAACTTGTTGGAAAGCTAAAAAATATTTGATTTCTTTCAAATATTTAGTGCAAAAATCACGTTTTTATAATTATGTTTATTTTAGACCTTTCAAAATAATTTGTATGTAATACATATTATGTATATTGCAATACCTCTTGATTTATAATGTCATTACATTTATTTACTTGAACAAAAGCTGTAATTAATTAGTCAACGGTAAATTAATTCACAATTTTATACTACTTAACATTAAAATTTCACAATTTTCAAAATACCAAAAAATATAAAAAATAATTTTAAAAATTTAGAAACAGCTTGATCAACAGTTTAACAGTTTACTTTAAAGAAATCCTCTTAGTGTTTCTTTAAAGTTTGCCTTTGCCGTAATAAGCCAACATTAGTAAGTTATATCTTTTGCTCATAAACTTATTTTTTTAGTTAAATCAGTGAAACTTTGATAATTCAAACTGCAAAGGACCAATGACAATTTTCTAACCATCCAAAAGTTTCATCTAGTAATGCACTTACAATGTGTTTTATGAGCAAGGAAGCGAATGAAAGATTTGTGTGTGTGTCTTTCTACGCCAGTGACATTGTTTAACTAAAAGAAACAGTCCAAACCTTTATCTTATCCTTAACATCGACCTGTTTAAGATACCACCATTAATTAAAAGGCAATTTCGAATTTAGAGAAGTTTGAATTATCAGGTTCCACTGAGGTGAAGAAGAATTTCATGGAATGAGTCCAAAATAGGTCATTTAATGGTAACTCAATAAAGATAAGATTTTAAAATAAATAATCAATTATGGGAGTAGTAACGCTGTAATGGCAATTACATAGTTAAAAATCTTGCTCTGGAATCGAAATTCACAATTTTTTAAAGAGTATTTTAAGAATTGAAACAATTGCAAAACTAATAAAACTACTAATGACATGTTCGACAACTGATTGCAATTAAAATTACAATAAATATATTACAATCTAAAATACCCAACAACCACCTAAAGGGTTCTGGTAAAATGCCCTTTCAATAACTAAGGAAAAGTGATCACCTTAGACAAACTGAGATTCACTTATCCGCTGCCAGAGTTGCTAGTTTCAATGTACAAAATATATTACATTTTCAATTTAACTAAACATTAGGAACCGTTTTCACCACTCTGCGTCGCCGTTCGCTTTTTGGAAAACAAAATCTTTACCATTGAGGTTCATGATGCCGTCTTTGAGGTAAAACTTCCACTTGTTTCGACTCCGTGTGATCTAAGGGCAAAGAGAGAATCGGTCAGAAACACATTGAGGCCAACAGGTGAGCAAAACCATATGCAAACCTGGGGATAATCTTAGAGGGCCATTTGCATATTTACTGTTTAGGATTAAGAACAACATACCTGATTGTGACTCTGGATAGAACACAAATACACTTCGGTGCAATGGTACTATCCAGCTTCAAGCTCTCAGGTACACTGCTCTCCTTTCCTTTTCTTAAAAAAGAGTATGCAACCTTATTTCAACTTTAATTGTAGTGTAGGATAAAACTAATACATTGAAATAAAATGTTTAACTGACTGACAGGAAATCAACGCAAATTACAGTAGAGAGCCGCTAATCTGAACCCCTCTAATCAAAAAATCCGCTTAATCCGAACACACCATGTCGCATATATACCGATTTCTCCCTTAACTTTTAAATAGGAAAAATCTAGAAAACGAGGTCTTTTTTGGATAAAAAGTTAATTGGATCTCATTATATAATAATATAGTTAAATATGTTAAATGACTCTAATGTAAAACAAAATGCGTAAACTAGCAAAGACTTCGTAAATTGGACATCTGTTGGATCTGTTTTCATCTGGTGTATTCCGCACAGTACAAACATTACTTCTGACACGTGTACGAATTTAAGCCTAGTCAAAAGTTTTACACTTATGTTTTGGACTTCTTAGGTTAATAGCCTACCCAAGCGAAATGTAAACAAACACGTACACTGCCACGGCCATCTCTACTACTAGAGATGCTGCTCACCTGCTGACAGAATGGGCAGCAGGTGAGCAGCAGCTGCAGCTGCTATTAGTAAACAATGAGTAACGAAACAAAAATACAAGTAACAGCTGACTGTGGCTTGTGTTCTTTTTAATCTCTCTTTTAATTTTATTCTTTTGTGACTAACTTTAGCCCCGTGGTACAAAAAAGTTGAGTTTTCCCTAGGTAGAAAAATTAACTATTCAAGTCACATGGGATAAAAACTAGTACCGTAAAACCGGCTAATCCCGAACACTTTTTACCTATTTTTAGGTTATAACTCCTTCCCTACGTGAATATCACCAATAAAGACATTACCATCGTAAATAGTGTGTATTATTGATTATATCCCAGCACCTCTTATTTAATTAGGTTTCAAAATAAAATTCATAAAAAAAAGTGTGTGGAATTACCCCCCAGAGTGGTGTAATGTCGGACACCCATTGAAATAGCATTAAATCTCAAGACATAGCCTCTTCTGTCCGTATACGGACAGTGTTTTACATCTTTAATGTCTTTGCAGCCCTCAGAGTAAAAAAAAGTGGTTTCAAAGAAGTGTGATGGAATGGGGAGGGGGGAATGAATAATCATACATTACATGTCATGTGTATAACACTATAATTAAATAATTGTAAAAATATCCTGTACATCAAGGAAGTTTAAAAGTGAGGTAAATGTAGGTATAAAAAACTACACTCATACATTACTTGCCTATTATAAGAACATTTAAACGTTAGGTAGGTAATGAAATGTACCTATATAAAAACTAGTTGGTTTACAATCGATAAATTAACAAACATTGTAACCATCAAATGCTGGCTACTCAGTTTAGGCGCGAATCTTCATTTGGCGGGAGCCGGCGTCAGCTGTTCAGAGGTAGCAAGCAGCCACGGCAGTCATGGCCGGCCGGATCAGAGTGTCCGATATTGAACGGTACTATATAAAATGTAAATTTTTTTACGTTGAAGACATATAAAACTGAAAGTTACGTTGTTGTAAGCGCGATTAAATTCTGAATAAAAACATGCCAACATGAAAAAAATCGGTATAAATTTACGAAAATTACATGTCTTAGTTAGACACATATTTATTTTTTGCAAAAATTGCAAGGTTGGTCAACCTGTAAAATAAAATATCAAACTCTCTCCTACATACGTCAAACCAAAACAGTTGTTTTCTTTGCTTTCTTCTCTGCGTAACCATACAAAGAACATCTGATTAGTCCTACAGGTTAGTTCAGAAAAAAATGTTTTATGAAAAGTGTACGTAGTGTCCGGGATTACCACCCCTGTCCGAGATTTGCCGGTTTTACGGTACTTTAGTACTCTATTCCAAGGAGTAAAATACAACCTTAGATAGTAGGTAGAGGAAAAGGTACTTTATGTTATGTTACTATTACCATCCAAACAAAATTTGTTTATCTTAACAAATAAAAAAATTAAGGGGAGACGAACAGTTTTTTTTCACACTTTGTATAAAAAAATCTATTTTCTTAGTCCTACTTCAGTAAAGAGTTTTCTTTCATTTGATTGTTTACAATTTACAGTAGTAAAAAAATTAAAAATTCATTTTAGATAAATATAAATCATACCTTATCATACTGGCAGACCACAACGTTTTCTGTGTCAAACATGTCAGTCGGGTCTTCTTCACTGACGTCATCTCCTGAGTTTAGAGGTTCCTACACAATGAGGAACCAAGTCAGTAGAGGTCTGCGGGTAGTGATTTTTCAAGTCGGGTCGGTTTCGGGTCGGGTAGTAGATTAACATCAATTTTCGGGTCGGGTCGGGTTTGAACATTATAAGTTAAAGAAAAATTCGGGTCGGGTTCGGGTTCGGGTGTGTGAGTTAAAAAAATCTAGGGTCGGGTTCGGGTAGCCTATGTATGTTAAAAAAAACTCGGGTCGGCTTCGCTATTATTTGTAAAAAAAATGTCTAGGCCTAAGTTATTTCATTTTAAAATAATTGTTGATGTGCCTACTAAGCTTAAGTATAGTATTAATAAATACAAGGCAAAATCCTTCCACCTACTAAGTTAGGCCTAGGCCTAACAAAAGTTAAAAAACCATAATGTATTTTATTCTAGTATAAAAAGTTAAAAAATTCTCCTGAGCCAATAACCTATCAAGCTAAGGGTTCCTTTAGTCCTAAGTTACTTTACCCAATGTTAACTTTTTCAACAAACATGACAAATATACAAATTATATTGTACACTGTTGAAACTAAACAAAAACCACTTTTATAAATGTCAAAATACCCTAGATGCGAATTATCATACCGTAGCCTATTTTTCTGTAGGCCTAATAATACACAAAGTTATTTTATTATGAAAAGATAATGTGATTATACTCAAACTTGGCCTTTCAATCAATATTGCCATATCCCATTTTCAAAACAGACTTAAAATAATTGCATTTAATTTCTGTTGGATTACTTTCAGCAAATTTGTTTCTTTGCTTGAGTGATTCCAAATAGCAGATGAATGCCCATCTGCGACATTTTACACTTCCCAAATCTTTGGTTTCACTGGTAGGACTGTTAGTGGATACACTGACATTAGCATTCTCTCAATTCCGTGGCTTTTTAATATTTATTTTTCATATCAGGAAAAAAAATTCAACATCACTTAAGTAACACAAATAATTGAATAAACAAGAACGAGAGCAAAACCATCTATCAAATCATCAATGCAGACGACGGATCGCGCGATACCATACGACAAACATGGAGTTGGAGTACCATAACTATAAAACTACATAGAGAATGAAGAAATCTCTCTATGAAGTATCCAACCATTGACTATGGATATCCAACTGTTACATTATCCAAGAAATTGTTTTCATTGGTTATCAAGAAATCTTAAATGTTTTGACAATTTGCAAGATGGAATGAGAAATAATTCGGCAATAAACCAATAATACCGAATAGTCATATATTGATTATATTTCGTAAAAATATATACACTGATGAATTTTGTATTGTAAAAATAATGCAAACACTAATCTGTAGAGATTATTTACTTTTGAAAACATTTTGCTCTTGCTATTTACCGGTTATCGTGTAAATAGTACCATTGACTTTACATACAAATGTAGAGTTAGATGTAAAGTCAATGATAGTACCAATGCCACTGCTACCTTGATTTCGGTTTGTACAGTTGGTGACGGTATTGGCTACGCCACAGTCTATCTTTCTGGCCAAAGAGTGTGAGTCAGTCACGACACTCACTGAGCAAGTTCCTTTAGGTTAGAGTGAGAAAAGTATGCTAGCGCTACTGGTGTCTAGGCTTGCAACAAATGATTTAATGCTGTTTAAACTATTTCTTGGGCATAAAATAGTACCGTACTAAGGAATACAAATGTTCCTACGTCAAATACGATCTTTCATTATCAAAATGTTATTTGTTTTAAATTGAACATGAAATATGGCGCACCAAATTATCAACAAAACAAAATTGCTTACGTTTCTAGGCACCAGAGACCGCTAGCTTCTTTCACAAGCCACATTTTCATGTGTGAGTGTCGCGAATAGTAAGCTAAGGTATTTCCAGTTCATCCACATCCAACTCAGTAATGACTGGCAGTTTGGCAGTTATGACCACTAGTCTAAAATAGTGTGTGGAACAATGCCCATTTATTCCGTGAACGTTGTAATTCACAAATTTTGGCTGTAAAATAGTTTCAAAAACCCGGGTTCCTGTCGGGTACCTACAACCCGATTTAATTCGGGCATTAGGTACCCGCCCGACCCGGCTTAAAATAAAAGCCCGCCCGAATAAAGCCCGTGACGTGTCAAACCCGCCCGACCACTCGGGTTCACGCTAATACCCGGAGTTACCCGAATTTTCGGGTACCCGCAGACCTCTACAAGTCAGAATCAAACCTTCTACACTAAACAATACTCAGTTTAAGAAATCGACATTCTATGTCTAGAGGCATACTAGTAGAAAGAGTTGATAAAGAACAAAAAAATTAGTGGTTTTTGTACGCTAGTGGCACACTTTTATTGGACCGGGCAAACTCTTGTCTTGTTTCTGCGCCACATCTAACTCTTAAGACAACAAATTATCAATAGCCAAAGACAAATGACGAGACAAGTATTAGTCGGAGAATTAAGACCAGGTCGGATATGGAGACCAATTTTTGGAATTGAACAGGAAACCTAAATGCGGGTTTACACGTAACGATAAATTGAACGACTAACGTCGATACCACGCACCGACTTAGCGTTGCTAGCCCAAGATATTTGTGAAATTTGTACAAACCTTCCAATCTGGCTCCAACTCAGACAAGTCGTAACGACTTGCGGTTTACACGGTCCGTCTTGCATGCAACGTCATATTGTTCAGAAAAGTCATTCTGTTTTATCATTACGTGTAAACCCGCTTTAATGATTTCAATTCAATTCAATTCTTCTTTATTTGTTCATCTACATATAATACATTAAATAGTGTCAAGCTTAAAACTAACTCAGTACATTTCAGGCATTTCAGAACACTCCAGATAATTTTTAGAAATAGTTAAGCAGTATTCACATTACTCAATTCATAAAATTCTTCCAAGGAATAAAATGCATTTTTATTAAAAGCAGTTTAAGTGCTTTCTTAAACTTACTTCTACTTTCTATCTTAATTATTTCTTTAGGGATGTTTTTTAAAAATACAGTGCCGGCATAGGATGGTTTCTTCTTAAATAGCTCAGAGTTATGAGCGGGCAATACTATACTACTTTTATTTCTAGTATTGTAACCATGTATGTCCTCATGCTTTATAAAATTGTCCTTATTATTTTTAACATGCATTACACATTCTAAGATATACAAACTGTAAACAGTTAAAATGTTTTGTTCAATGAAATGCTGCTTTACAGACTCATCAAACTTTAAATTTAACATGGCTCTTAGAGCTCTTTTTTGGCCAACTAAAATTTTATTGAGGTTTTGTTTGGTTGTTCCTCCGTAAACACAGATTCCATAAGATACATGGGATTGAACATGGGCATGAAACACATTCTTTAAAACTGTTAAACTACAGAGGTAATACAATCTTTTTAAAGCGTAAATTCCTGAGTTTATTTTTGCTAGAAGATGGTCGATGTGCAGGTCCCAGCTAAGATAATTATCAATATGAACTCCTAAAAATTTTGTTTTATCAACCTTATCTATTTGAGTATTGTCAACAAAAAATATTAAACTCATGATTATTTTGATTTTGTTTTGTAGTGAATTGAATATAATTAGTCTTTTGGGAATTCAATATTAAATTGTTAGAAGAAAAAAAATCCTGAAGTTGACCTAATTCTATAAAGGAGCTAATTTCCATTTCAATGTCAGTCTTTGCAGACATTATAAGGTTGGAATCATCCGCGTATAGGATAAGTTGATTTTTTATGTCACTAAGTTTACTAAGACAGTTTGGCATTTCGTTTATGTAGCAAATGAATAATAAGGTCCAAGTATGGAGCCTTGTGGCACCCCGTGTTTGATTATTTGAGAACTTGATTGATATTTTACAATTTGATTTCCTTCCGTTTTTGATATTTCTACATATTGACTTCTGTTTTTAAGATAACTTTCAAACCAATTTAAGTAAAAGTTTTTAACACCTAGCCTATTTAAATTTTTAATAATTTTGTCATGAGATATACTGTCAAAAGCTTTAGATAGGTCCATAAAAATTCCAGCTACTATGCTTTTCTCATTAATTGATTCAATTAAGGATTCAGTAAATTTAATCAAAGCTGTATTGATGGATTTATCCTGTCTGAAACCATGTTGTTCTGGGCAGAAGAGATTATTGCCACTTAAATGTTTTACCAATCTTAAATACATTGCTTTTTCAAAAATTTTTGATATTGAAGGTAAAATTGAGATGGGCCAATAGTTTTGAATTTCTGTTTCTTCTCCCTTTTTAAAAACTGGTACCACTTTTGAAATTTTGAGTTGGTCTGGAAAAATTCCTGAAATGAAAGAAGCATTTACTAAATGGGTTAAAGGTTTGATGAGTGGATCCCTAGCAAACTTTATTACTTTGACAGGGACACCATCATAGCCACTAGACCACTTACTTTTGAGTGAGTCAAAAATTTCCAGTAGCTCTTTTTCCTCCAGTGGCGGACATTTAAAACTAGGAATCTGGTAATCAGTATCATTGTCAATACAACCATCCTGAGCCGGTGTCATGTATTTTACCATATTTTATACTATTGTTACAAAATAATTGTTAAAACTATTTGCTACATCCCTACGGTTAGTAATTTCACAATTGTCTGAACTTAAAATGTAATCATTTTCTAAATGTTTAGAAAAATGTTCTAAATCATTTATGAGGTTAGAATTTTTAACCACTCTGCTATCCAATCATGTTTTATAGCTACGTTCCAGGGTTTCCACACAAAAGAAGGCAGAGTAAGTTTCTTAAGATATTTATCTTTTCTATTTACCAAACCTATTTACTACCTCGCCCTGCCCTCATAAGATCTTTCTTTACAACCTTAACCCATTAACCTTAACCCACTGTCGACATTTGTCTAAGCTGTATTTTATTTTATGAAAGTCCATGGAATTTTAGGTTTTTCATGATTAAAATTGTCATTTAGGAGTGAAAATATAATTAATTATCTTTCATATTTTAAGGCCGTAGTGGCACACACACAGTAAACAGAAGTAAAAAGTAGCAAAATCAGTGTTGACCAAGGTGCAACTCCCAAAGAATCAACCGATCCCGTCAACTTCCACGCAAGCCTGCCACCGTTTATTTAACGTGGGCCCTCCCACCAACTTTGCCACAGATCGGCTAACCCTTTAAGAGCACATCATGATCATGATGAGCCCAAACTCTGACCATCAGGTCAGAGTTTGGTCGTGAGCGGATTCGAACCCGCGCCGACGCAGACATCCTGACCAAGGATGCCTACGCCTTAGCCATGTGAGCTATCACGACCGGCAGCCGAGACATGATAATTTGGGTTTTGAATGGAGCACGCCCCTAGCGGAAAAGACTGTAGGCCGTTGGTATGCGGGTTCGCTACAAGAGCGCAGCACTAAGTCACTGAAACTAGCGTGCACCCAATTCACAAGAAACAATTTGGACATAAATGGGTTAATCAATTAATTCCAAATGTTCTGCTTCTAACACTCCTCATTAAATGTGCTTAATGTAATTTTTAGTTCTACTGCTCTTTTCAAATTTTGTTTTATTATTTAAGATGTTAGCAAAGATAGTGATTTCAGTCAAAGTGAATTTCAATCATATTTAAAAGTTAAACAGTCTGCAATTCCCATTGAAGTGATTGAGGTGAGTGGTGACGAGATAGTTTACTACAGAACACAATATTACAACGTAAAGATCTTACTTCTTCCGCTCCTGCCTCATTTTCGTCATTCTCGTCCTCGTCCTTATCCTCTATGTCATCATCGTCATTGTCATCATCCTCTTCCTCTTCTTCTTCTTCATCATCCGATGAGTCATTTTGCCCATCTAGCTGAGGTACAGAGTTCTGGAGCTAACAAAAATAAAAATATGACATTTATTTGATGTACCGACCAAAGTGATATCTAAGCTAATTCATTTTTTAAGGGTACTGGTGTAGCTCTATTTGAATAATAACAACACAATAAATACCCCCGTTGCAGAAGACCTGCATACTCAGCGAATTTATAATAGATGATATTATGGTGAAATAAATGAGTAGCACATTGGAGTTATGTTTAAATACAATTACTAGGTAATCCATACGGGAAAATATAAAATATTTTATTTACATATAGTACCGTATAGGATTAATTATAGACATTTAAATTTAAATAAATTTGTTTCAGAAAAAAAATTGCATAGCTAAAGCATAATGTAAAGAGAATGAGCAGTTCATAAATCTTAAAATACAAACATTAGTATGACAAATGTTGGAAATCAGCAGGGCAGCTGATTATCTTCAGACACTCCTCTCTATCTTTCTCCCTCCCTCCTATTAAGCATTTATTTTCTATTAAAACACCGTGGAATTTAGTATATCAATAGGTTTACTGCCATGAGGGATTTTGACCAAATATTAGTTCCTCATAATTTAATGATATACAAAACAATAGAGAGTTTTTGCACATACGGTAAATGAATACGGTAAACGATAAACGCTATTTAAATAATGACATATTTAGGTACTTTTGCTGTTTATAGGTACAAAAGCTCGTTGAAAAGTGATCAATAGTAACCATTAGACACCACTCCTACAGTTAAACTATCCTGTGTAACGTAGTATACCTAAATATGCCAACTTAAAAATAGCGTTTAGCGTTTACCGTAAGATTTATTGTATGTTGCAAACACTCTATAATATAGAACATTTTAATGAGAAATGTTACAAAATAAGTGATACACAAGGTTTTATTGGTTACCCATAAAAATAACATGGAAAACTTTTTTCTCCCTAACCAGTGAAGTTAAGTAAATGATTCAAAATAATAAATTAATTATTTGTTTTTAAAAGTTTTTTGAATGGTCATTGGTGTCTTTATAATTGATGAATTAAAAAAATTATGGGTGAAAAATGCCAAAACCCCAATTTTGACCCTTTTGAAACCCCATAAAACCCTTTTCCCACAATCTGATCAATCTGGTTTTTGAAGTTAAACTGAAGAACGCTGCTCACCTTCACACCAAATTTCATCGAAATCAAAGGTCTCTTTCAAAAGTTATCGTGTAAATGAACACACACACACACACACACACACATATACATATATATGAATTTGAACAAAGTGTTTTTACAAAAAAGTAATATGGTCCCGGCCTTAGATCTTACTATGAGTACTACCATAATAACATATTCCCTATAGAGAAAATTTGTTAAAAGAAATCAAATCTCTGGTGCACAGTAATTTCTTCAAATTTCTCTCACTAGACCACTTAATGCAAATAAAGCCATAGAGTTTTGAGTGATGTTACGAATCAACACAATCAAACACAGTACGAGGAGCACAGTATTTCAGAAAAAGATGATAAAATATCATCCGGCAATTGAAGTATATTCTTGCATTATATATTTTAATAATGCCCCTGGCAATTTTGTACTGGCAAAATACCCGGTGATATTTGGGTGATTAAACACAGAAATCAGTTTGACTCGTCTTTATCAGCAGTGGGAAACGTCTACAGCCAAATGTTGCATTTCAAGACGCCATGGCTGGAATTTCCGAACCATACAAGGACAGACTCAAGGGCTTTCAATAGGCCTACATAAAAGGACAATGGCCTTTTTTTAACATTAGTCTAATAGTCGCTAGCTGGCTTTGAAATTTTTGAAGTTATCCTTATGGTCATATAGGTTTTTATGAATTCTAAAATTCCTATAGGGAATATTCCATAGCGGTAATCAACAATGTCATTAATTCTCTGGTTCTTTTTTGCAGTGAGATCAATGTTTTGTGTTAAATGTATGTAAGGTAAAAAAAAATACTTGGCATATTGATAAGTTTTCAATGTTCTGGATCGACCCAGGAATAGGGTTTGAATCGAAAAATGTTCTTTTGATTCTTCAAGGCCATACCGCCATTTAAATGATATACTTAAAGTAAATATGATTAAAGGATGAGTGAGGTCAATCTGATTATTAGTTTAGCTTTGTCACTGACAGTGATTGGCAGGTTCATTATTCAGGGTTATCAATAATTGCCCAATAAACAAAGGCAGCTCAAGTTTCAAACATTCATTAATTAGCTACTAATTTTCCTCTGGTTTTAAATTTGACAAACTAAAGCAAGTTCTAAAACCGTTCTGCTACCTAGCCAGTTATCTTGTGAATGTACATAGGTCAGTAATTTAAACGGTGAATATTCAGACGAGAATACAAGTAACATAATGCATGTTTTCATGACAGTACGCCTACCTGATGGTGGGTGAAGGGTTGCCGGTTGTCCTGTCCCAGGCCGACGTTCTGCAGGACCTGATGCGTCGGCTGTTGATGTTGGTGTTGTTGCTGGTGCTGTTGTTGCTGGTGCTGTTGTTGCTGGTGCTGTTGTTGCGGCTGCTGCAGCTGTTGTTGTTGTTGTTGTAGCGAACCTATATACAAACAAGTACAAGATAAGAATAGCACAGGCAAGTATGCACAGAGACAGTATCAATACCCAGATATAGGGGTGTGCGATTAAGGGAAATTGTTTTTACTCGATTCGTCGATGCGATTCAAAGAATTTCGGTTCGAAGCGATTTGATTCGGTTTGATACGATTTGATTCAGTTTGATGCAATTTGATTATATTCTATGCAATGCGGCATTAATTTTGCGCAATCTACACTTAGTCTAATGTGCTATGATTAATTAAAAGGCTAACTCATGATGATTCTTTACAACATAAAATGGATGAAGTAAAATTTTTAGAATAACAACTTGTAATGTGTCTGATGTAGAAGTCTGCAAGCCAGATTTTATCCCCAACACTTTGGGTCAGGGAGGTAAAAAATCATTACCTATGGGTTGCAAAAAAAAAAAAAAAAAAACAAATTTCATAAATTTTTCAACTATTCTTTGTAGTGTCTATATCAATTGATGATATTTACAATGTTCAAAAACAATTATCGCCACTGACCGGACATGGCCTGTTCCTGTAGGTTAGCGGTGACGTGGGACTGCAGCACCGCCTCCGCCACGTGGGTGGGCAGTGCCATCGTGGCCGAGATGACTGGGACGGTCAGCACCGAGTGTTGCCTAACAAACATATGCACACTCACCAGACATGGCCTGTCCCTGTAGGTTGGTGACATGGGACTGCAGCACCGCCTCCGCCACGTGGGTGAGCAGTGCCATCATGGCCGAGATGACTGGGCCGGTCAGCACCGAGTGTTGCCTAACAAACATATGCACACTCACCAGACATGGCCTGTCCCTGTAGGTTGGTGACATGGGACTGCAGCACCGCCTCCGCCACGTGGGTGAGCAGTGCCATCATGGCCGAGATGACTGGGCCGGTCAGCACCGAGTGTTGCCTAACAAACATATGCACACTCACCAGACATGGCCTGTCCCTGTAGGTTGGTGACATGGGACTGCAGCACCGCCTCCGCCACGTGGGTGGGCAGGGCCATCGTGGCCGAGATGACTGGGCCGGTCAGCACCGAGTGTTGCCTAACAAACATATGCACACTCACCAGACATGGCCTGTCCCTGTAGGTTTGCGGTGACGTGGGACTGCAGCACCGCCTCCGCCACGTGGGTGGGCAGGGCCATCGTGGCCGAGATGACTGGGCCGGTCAGCACCGAGTGTTGCCTAACAAACATATGCACACTCACCAGACATGGCCTGTCCCTGTAGGTTTGCGGTGACGTGGGACTGCAGCACCGCCTCCGCCACGTGGGTGAGCAGTGCCATCATGGCCGAGATGACTGGGCCGGTCAGCACCGAGTGTTGCCTAACAAACATATGCTCACTCACCGGACATGGCCTGTCCCTGTAGGTTTGCGGTGACGTGGGACTGCAGCACCGCCTCCGCCACGTGGGTGAGCAGTGCCATCATGGCCGAGATGACTGGGCCGGTCAGCACCGAGTGTTGCCTAACAAACATATGCTCACTCACCGGACATGGCCTGTCCCTGTAGGTTTGCGGTGACGTGGGACTGCAGCACCGCCTCCGCCACGTGGGTGGGCAGGGCCATCGTGGCCGAGATGACTGGGCCGGTCAGCACCGAGTGTTGCCTAACAAACATATGCACACTCACCAGACATGGCCTGTCCCTGTAGGTTTGCGGTGACGTGGGACTGCAGCACCGCCTCCGCCACGTGGGTGGGCAGGGCCATCGTGGCCGAGATGACTGGGCCGGTCAGCACCGAGTGTTGCCTAACAAACATATGCTCACTCACCGGACATGGCCTGTCCCTGTAGGTTTGCGGTGACGTGGGACTGCAGCACCGCCTCCGCCACGTGGGTGGGCAGGGCCATCGTGGCCGAGATGACTGGGACGGTCAGCACCGAGTGTTGCCTAACAAACATATGCACACTCACCAGACATGGCCTGTCCCTGTAGGTTTGCGGTGACGTGGGACTGCAGCACCGCCTCCGCCACGTGGGTGGGCAGGGCCATCGTGGCCGAGATGACTGGGCCAGTCAGTACTGAGTGCAACTGGTTGCCTAACAAACACACATAAAACACTATTATAACAGTTGACAGATTTGCAAAGTAACTATTACTAAATTAAAAATTATCAATTCAGGGACAACGACTTAGGTTACAGGAATGATTTTTACAAAGTCAGTTCTGTAATAGAATAACTAACCATTCTCTTAGTACCAACTAGGAAGAAGAACAATTATTATCTAAAGTAACAGGAATAATAATTGTTCTAAAGGAACTAAATAACTTAATCATTGATAATAGTAATTGAGAATGTTTAAGAACTGAGATGAAGAAGTACAAATCTGACTGTTTTTTCACTGAACTGGCCCTATACTTATTATAAATATTACCTTGATATTAACCTCTTATAAATGCACGGTTTACACTGAGACAAACATAACCACAAAATCAATCAATCAATCAATCTATCTTCTTATTTCTATAAGGGTTTCGTCTGTTACGTCCCTTTTTCTCGTGACCTACTGAACCGATTTTTAAGATTGAGGTGTCATTTTAAAGCTTAGGATATAGCGCAGTGACGAATCGTAATTAAAAAAGTCATATCGTTTCGGGCTTCGCCCCCCTCGCCTTTGATTTATTTCTAGAGGGCGCTTTAAAATGTTGACCAACTTTCATTGTACGATCTTTATAAATAAGAACTGTAACTTAACAGCTGATTACTTTCAGACGAATTTTTAAGTCAGATTGTAAACAAAAATAGATTTCCGTCACTTCATAACCAACGTACATTTACTCTAGGTTAGTTTCTCTCATACAGAATCATAAAATGCGCAATTTGCGCACGGGCCACCTCGTCAACATATATTTGACATATGTTTATATCTGATTATCAATTAAAGTAAATCTGATTTTTTAATTAAATGAATTTTGACTCATCGTTTATTAGGATTTTTTTTTTATTTTAGTGTATGAAAATAAAAATAAAAATTGTTTTGGTTTCTAGAATTTTTACTTCTGAAAGAACTCTTAATAAAAATTACTAGGCTACAATAGGCTAATTGATCCACTTTGGTAATGATGAAACTCATCTTTCTATTTTAGAATACTTGAAAAGTGAAATGATATGTGAAATGAGTTATTTGGAGTTACTGGTTTTAATCAAACCCCTTACCAGGCAAGTAAGTAGTCCTCGGCTTTAAGAAAGTTATAGCCACCTGAATAACTTAATGGTGAACTATTAATGGTGAGTTTTTTAATAGTTTCGCGAGTTGAGTTTCGAGTTTTGGGATTCGAGATTCGATTTTTTAAGTTTCAGTTTTGGTTTCGAGTTTTGAAATTCCTGGTTTTGACCATCAATATATCAGTCTTGCCTGTTTTAATTTACATTTTTCACAAATTATCTATCATAAATCAGAATTTAACAATGTTACAAAATCAGATTAAAATTTTGAACGCACATCACCTGTTATGTATGGAAATCCCGCCTCGATCTCGTCTCAAAATTTTAAGATAGTTAAAAATTCCCGTCTTGTCTCATCTCGAACTTAAAATCCAACCTCTTTCATCCCTTATTCTGGGTAACTCGGCTGTTCCCGGGCAGAACAGAAACTCCTGTTGCGTAGTAAAGAGGCCGTAGACAGGCTTTCGTTGCTCCCTTTTTGACAATCCATTACCTTTATTACTTAGTCAAGGGATAAAAATCAAAGTATATTTAATTACTTTTTTTACACATCTTGTATTAACCTGGAAGTTTTACAACCCTGCTACCCTACGGTCCGCATTAGGACGAGTTTGCGGGACTCCACTGTATAATGGTCTTAAAAAGTAAAATTAAAACTGATATAATGATTATAAATTAAATATTTAACAAACCATGTAGAGCGCTCGCGGGGACTTGGATGGTCAGAGTTCTAGGTTGACTGTTCGGCGTCCCAACCTGCAATCAGACAATGAAAAAGTTTAGCTCTCCTTTAATAGCAATCAATCAATAAAAACAACAAAATATCCCTCATCAATTAAAAAATCCTTAGATAAAACAAACCAAGCTTATACATTGTTGAATGCTTTTTTAAAATTAATAAAAAATTATAACTCATAAAAAAAGTTATTTTCAAAGGGTTTATGGTGGACCAGAAAAGTGCCTCATAGAAACTACTGTATTGTCATTCAGACTAATATACAGGGTGTTTCTGAACAACCTGGAAATATTTTGTATACATGTTCCTTAGGTCAAGAGGGTAAAAAAAATCATATAAACATATGTCCTAAAATGCTTTGTTAGGCCGTTAGCCGCAATATTGTTTTTTACACATAATAATTTTTATTTCATTGACGGTTTGTTGTATTGAGTTCATATTTGGCATGAAACTTTATGACACCAATGTCCATTTTCAGAAAAAAAATTATTTTTGTCCGATGTGTATTTTCAAAATGGCGGCCTTTTAAAATTTTTAAACTCAAATATCTCAAAACCGGTAAATTTTACAAAAATTTTACAAGAGACATAAAAGTTAAAAAATAAAATTATCTAACTAATGATACCAAGATTATAAGGATTGAACAACAGATAACGGAGTTATAGCCATTTTTATGCATAAAATCGTTGATTTTCCATTTAAATGCATGCAAATTTATGTTACTTTAGAAGAAAAATTTCAATAACTCCGTTATTTGTTGTCATATCCTTACAAACTTTATACCATTGGTTAGATAATTTAATTTTTCATCTTTTTGGATATTTATAGTAGTTTAATAACCTTTACCGATTTTGAGATATTTGAGTTTAAAAATTTCAAATGGCCGCCATTTTTAAAATACTCATTGGACAAAAATAATTTTTTTTCTGAAAATGGACATTGGTGTCATAAAGGTTCATGCCAAATAAGAATTTAATACAACAAACCGTCACGTAAATAAAAACTATTATGTGCAAAAAACAAAATGGCGGCTAGCGGCCTAACGAAGCATTTTAGGACATATGTTTATATGACAATTTTTTATTGTCTTGACCTAAGAAACACAAATACAAAATATTTCCATGTTGTTCGGAAACACCCTGTATTTTGTCTTTTAAAAACCAAACATTAGATTATATATTTGTTATTTTAAAAGGTATAAAGGAGAAGGTACTGCCAGAGAACATACAACACAAGTATGGGTGATTTTCAGTACACGGGCACAAAAAATAACACAAAAGACCGGTGATCATGTTTGTAGCTGCTTTATCAAATCAATCAACTGTCTTTTGTGTATTTTAACACATCAGTTGCGGGCCACTCACATACAAGGGGAGGTAAACTTAGCATTTAGCAATATTATGCTTCAGTGTGAGCCTAGCTCTCTTTTGGGTACCGACTTTGTACTGCCCGCATGTCCGACTAATAATGTCGCTGGAATCCACTACCACAGTTTCCCATGCACTGCTTTATTAATGTTTTTCTTTCACATTTTCACATAAAATGTTTAATTTTGACTTTATAAAATGATGCTGAGGTAATTGAAGAATGATTTTCAGAGAGTGACGGCTGAACAGACGAAAGTGAGGATGACAATGGATTGAATCCAATATGGTTACAAGCAGTTTCAGGCATTAGATTCATATAATTTTCTTTTTTTATATGTATCAATAATCTTGTAAAAAAGTCTAGAAACTTCCTTTTTGTGTTTTATCTGGGAAAACCATTTTACTCATGGATTTATGCCGATACATCATATAATACGTATCAGTGAACTTGCGTCAGGGGCCCAGTTATGAGTGCCCAATCTGAAGTCATCGCTGTACCAGAAATAGAAATAGTATGTTAACCAGCTTTATTGAGTTGTTTTTTAATGACCAATATTATAGTATCAAGCAGTCAACATTTTAAGCTAGTGGATTCTTACTAAAAATCTTTACTTCTGTTGGTATAGTCTGGCAACCTCTTTTCTTTGTAACTAGTCTACACAAAGCAGCCACACTAACATCTAATCCTATTTCATTACTTTGCAATATAGTTTTTTAAAAACATTAACCGGTATATACAGCAGTTCATCTACAAAAAAATCAAAGTCCTACATCAAATATTGTAAACTAGGAGGTAGGTAAGCAAAGCGAACAAAATAATCTGGAGGTAGGTGTGCAGTGCAATTGAGCTCAGCCTAGGGCTGACTGAGGAAGAGAACTCATCAAAAAAGTGTTTGATAACACGTGTCGCTCGTTCAGAAGTGTAACTGTTGGGGAAACATATTTCAACTTAATCAACTGTGTAGCATGTTACAGTTGTGATTACCTGTGCAGGCAGGGTGATCTGGATAGGCACTGGCTTGCTGAAGTCTGTCATTGCGATTTGCGGGTGGTTGTTGACGGGCTGTGCTCCTGTATTGACTGCAACAGCAAACAATGAGTGTAACAGCAAACAATGAGTGTAACAGCAAACAATGAGTGTAACATCAAACAATGAGTGTAACAGCAAACAATGAGTGTAACAGCAAACAATGAGTGTAACAGTAAACAATGAGTGTAACAGCAAACAATGAGTGTAACAGCAAACAATGAGTGTAACAGCAAACAATGAGTGTAACAGCAAACAATGAGTGTAACAGCAAACAATGAGTGTAACAGCAAACAATGAGTGTAACAGCAAACAATGAGTGTAACAGCAAACAATGAGTGTAACAGCAAACAATGAGTGTAACATCAAACAATGAGTGTAACAGCAAACAATGAGTGTAACAGCAAACAATGAGTGTAACAGCAAACAATGAGTGTAACAGTAAACAATGAGTGTAACAGCAAACAATGAGTGTAACAGCAAACAATGAGTGTAACAGCAAACAATGAGTGTAACATCAAACAATGAGTGTAACAGCAAACAATGAGTGTAACAGCAAACAATGAGTGTAACAGCAAACAATGAGTGTAACATCAAACAATGAGTGTAACAGCAAACAATGAGTGTAACAGCAAACAATGAGTGTAACAGCAAACAATGAGTGTAACACTAAACAATGAGTGTAACAGCAAACAATGAGTGTATCAGCAAAAAATAAGTGTAACTGCAAACAATGAGTGTAACAGCAAACAATGAGTGTAACAGCAAATGTTTTTCTACTCCACATATAGGAGAATAAAGATTATTATTTAGTAAATTGAAAATCGGATCGGTCACTTAAAGATAATGTGTGGTAATTTGCTAAACTATGTGGGTTCTTATGTAGGAGGAAACAAGTCCTTCCATTTTATGTTAACTCCAATGGAAATGCTCGCTTAGGATGTTGTGCAATTGTACTATTTATTAATAAAAAGGCTTTCAGAACCATGATTGAACTAAGTTTCAGTGAAATGGCAGGTAATGTTTAAAAAGCTGAAGCTATGATCAGAGTCTTAAGTAGCCTAAACATCTTTGGCATCAAAATAAGTAACCCAAGGTTATTAATGAATTGATCATCAACTATTTCTCAAAAATCCAGCTTTAGAAGAACTAGAGAATCACCTCTTGACCCCCCCCCCCACAAACACACACACACACACACACACACACACACACACACACACACACACACCCCTTCACCCTTGACAGAATTCTGTCACTATATCAACTAGAGGTGTGCGGATATCCGGAAAACCGGATCGGATTCGGATATCTGATTCGATCCGAATGTACAACAGGCAACGGATACGATCCGGAAAATATCCGATTTTTTCGGATAGATAGTGTATATGAGCATAAAACCCTTTGAACCCCCCAAAAACTACATTTGGAATGATACTGACGATCGCGTTCGTTCTAGGTATGATTACAATGTTGGATTAAAATACGACTCAATAAATTATTATCATCTCTCTCGAAAACTTCAAAATTGAAGTTAGTCAATCAACACTAGTATTGACACTCCAGGTATTAGGGTGTCCCCAAGATACATTGCACTCAAGGCAATGGTTGTCAAAACAAATCTAATATATTAGCGACTCAAGCGGATGGAGTAAAACAACCCATTCTAACATTGGCTGTAGAGTTAGGTTCCAATTCCAATCACAACGCGCGCTAGTGAACCCTCGCTAGCACTCCACAGCCACCGATTTGGAATTAACTGGTATGGGGGAACACCAGAATTGACAGAGTGTCACGATTTTAGTCTGTGGTTATTTGATTCTGTTGTCCTGCGCAGTAGACGACAGTGTTTCCAAGTACACGATAATACTTAGTTATCGTACTCATTCTCCGACGTCACACTGATTTTCCTCCCAAAGATTTGCCGTAATTTTTCAAGATAATTAATGATAGTTTTGGAAAATAATAGATTTTGCGTGCCTAAAATATTACAAAATCAAATCATTCCCTACATCAATCACTAATTACATTGATAGACATGACATTTTTGTGGCATGCAATAATTTATTATCGTGAGGTACGATGTTTTGAAGTCTGGGAATACTGCTACAGCCGACAGCGTACCAGATAAAATTTGAATTGAAGTTACAAACTGTACCTTTTAATGTGATCAACTTAATTTTCTAGAATCGGATAGGCTAGTTGTTAGCTACTCAGTTATGGAGCCAAGAAAGATAAAGAGTTTGGTTTGGAAATATTTTTAGAAAAACCAAGAAAAGGCGGAATGCCTATTGTGCAAGCTGGTTCTAAAGGTAAGGGTAGGGTAACTAAGACATCAGAAAATTTTCTTTGTGGAAAGATAAAATAATGTTGTTTTATTATTACTGAAATTGAGACTTGTGACTTGCTTCCACTTCATAAACTCTTTGAGATAGAAATGTTTTTATTTTAACTGAGCTCATTGTAATAGTCCTAAAACAAATTGGGATGTAAGTTTAAAACCTAAATTGTTAAAAGTATTACATGTTACTGCATCAATATTAAAAATATAAATAATGATCATGAGTTTAATACTAGACATAAATATATTAATTTCCATTTCCCGGCTCATAATACAAGTCTCTTCGAACATTCTCCATTTTACATGAGTATAAAACTTTTTAATTCTTTGCCAAACGAAATTAAAAATATTATTGATGAAAAGAAGATAAAAAAAGAAATCGGAAATTTTCTTCAAAGGGAATGTTTTTATTCATTAAATGAATTCTTAAATTATAAAAATAACAAAGAAAATTAAGAAAGTGTATCATTCATATTTTTTTGTATTAAAAAAAATTGAAATGTTACAATTTAAAAAGATTTTCATTGTTTCATTGTTTTAAGGCCATGATTTAAAAAAATTAGTATTAGAATTAAAATTTGAAAAAGAAAATTATTGTATTTATAAACATTGCTCTATGACGAAAGGTTGTGTAAGCAATAAAGAATTTGTAATTGTAATCATTATTGAACCTAAGTAGGCTAAGCTTAGCAATCTACTTTTATACATCAAATTGTAGCCTACATGAAGGTGTTGGCCTACGCTACTTTTAAACAGTAATGTCATCACAGTGACTCAAAGATATCAAAACTTGCATATAGCCTAGGCCTAATGAATGAAATAGACCTTTTTTGGTCATACCCCTAAGTTATTACTCAAATTATTACTAGGCCTATCAATGTAGTATCCAAATAAAAAATGAGCGTGAAAATTACCTAATTCTGAGAGAGAAAATTTTATCTAGGTTGTAAGCAAATTTGTAAATAAATACTGAAAAAGATTTCCTCACCAAAAACAAATAGTTACAAATGTAGCCTATTGATTGACCGACTTTAGAGCTAAACAATAGGCCTACCTTAAGTTAAAACCTGGTTTGATATTGATAGCCTTGTAGTGAATTTATTTTGGATGAGACCTACTGTAGTTAGTAGAATATATGAAACTATATTATATAGGCTATAATATATGTAATAGGCCTATAATACACAAAATCATACAAATATGAAATGGTATCATACTTAACATAGTATATAAAACTCAAGGACAACATAAAACATGCACACTTAAGCCCAAGAAAATTCTTTATACGTCATTGTAAAGTATTTGTTCAAAATTTAAATTATAATTCTAGTTTTGAACAAATACTTTACAAAAAAAATCAATATATGCCTACATTTCTATATTAAACAAAAATAAAATTAACATTTTTCATGAATTCCTAGGAATAAAGTTCTAATATTTTACTGTTAATTAATTTGTATTTTAATTCTGAGTAATATAACAGTTCACTCTGTCCGTGCGAGTATCCGAATCCGAATAATATCCGATCCGAACCCCTTACCATCCGATCCGAAGTCAAATTTCACTATCCGCACACCTCTAATTGCAAGGTTGGATTGACACTGTCAAATTTTATAACTAGGTTTCAATGATATTTTCCGCTATTAAAGCAGTCCTATCACAAGTGAATACTTTCAGAAATGTTATAATTTGTATATGTTTGTCAATTTAGATTTCTATTTTTATATATTTTTAATTTAAATGACTTTTTATCACTAACCAAACCACATCATACGTAAATTTTCATTGTTGGAACTCATTCTCGTTGAATCACCTCAAGTGTAAACAGTATTTTACTTTTTATCCCCAAAAACCTAGCTTTTACACCCACCTCAGTCAGTCCTTCGAATTTGATTTATTTACTCTAAACCACATTCACTGTACATTTTTTAAACAAGTCATTATCATTTTTATGAAATCTCTCGAAAATTTGCTACACCAAACAAGTTCCGGTCCGCATTAGTTCGGATTCGAGGGACTCTACTGTAGGTACTTCAAGGAAACTCTCCTTGATTAATTGCTGGAGAGAGAAATTGGGCCTTACTAATCAAAAGAAACATTGATGGCATGACTGTACTTAATTTTCATGCTGATTGAGATTTATTTATAGATTTGTTTAGTTACAGTTGAATTCCGCTGATTCAAATTAGGACTGGAACCTGTTCGGATTAGTAAAATTTCCAAATTAGGTGGATATTAAATGTAACAAAAACAGATTCAATAATGCGTAAATTAAGTATATTTGACGAAGTAAATTGTATCATTTAGTTTAGAGATTATTTAATATACCTTCTTGTACTGCAATAAAAATATTGAAATGTACAAACATAGCTTATTTTGGAAATAAAGCAATGGTGATGACTGAAATCTACCTTTTAGGGACATCTGCGAATGCCAAATCTACAGTGTTGTTAGGCTAGTATTCCAGTGCAGTGAAGACCGAAAGGGGAAGCCGTTGACCATCGATTATAACTCATAACACTGTGTTATAATTCCTTTCCCAGATTCCAAAAATGAGTCATTCGGTCATTGAACTTTGAATTTTGACACAATTTCTTTCCAAATTAGTTTATTCTAAATTTGTTTATGATGTTCTACATTGGTTTAGGATTTATCTTTTGTTTCAATTTAAGTAAACCATTCAATTAAATTATAAAATTTATCTCAGCTGACTTCTCTGTGGAAACAATAATTGTGTTTTTACCAAATAATTCTTTTGATTTTTCTGTATAAGTTAACAAAAAAATTGTAATTTTCACCAAAGTTTTTGGAATAAGCGGATTTTCGGATTAGCGAGACTACGATATAGTTAATGGCCTAAAGATGACCAAACAGCCAGAGATGGGCGATGGGCGTACCTGGTATGTTGGGGGTGGCCTTCTGAGAGTTAATGAGTGGGGGTTGGGGCTCTGGGGGGTCGGGCTGCTCCAGGGCCTTGCTGGACAACAGCTTGCTCTCCCATATCTGCTTCAGCTCCTGCAGTACCTGTTCATCCACACCCTCGTCCAGGAACGCCTCTCGCACGCCCCCAATCACGTCCTCTATCACACTCGTGTACAACTTGACCTGCAAACAGCCAGTGATGGTTACGCCTAGACTTTGAGGGGAGATGTGTTGGGCTTTACAATAATCATGATTTAAAAACAGCATAAGGTTTAAGCTACTACTGATCAATCATACAATAGTATATTTCGTTACAAGGGCTGAAAATGGTTTTTTGCCAGCCTTGAGATCGTATTTCAAGTTAGACACAAAGTCGAGAACTTGAAACGATCAAGAGCTTAAGCAAAACATTTTTGGCCAAGTTACGAACGATATTTTTCGTACACTACACAATTCAATAAACTCTAAACAAGTGAAAAAAAAATTTCTTTCATAACGAACAAAACATAACCTTAACTAGCCTAGCGAGATGTACTGCTTGTGTTTGTGGTTGCTAGGCGACCACATCACATCAACTAAGGCTACTGAAACTAAACAGGTGTTTAGTTGGTAGAAGCAATGTATACAGAACCGAATAAGTAAGGACATCCCATGTTAAAAAATTTTAGTTTTGCCCCCGAAAACCAGAGTAAAATAAAGCGCTGATGCTAGGATTACTTCCCCTTATTGTCACAGGAAGCGCTCTTTCTACCTCTTAAATGTCAAAATGAGAGTATTTGTTTACAAAAAATCAAAACAATAACAAACGTCTGCAAAATTATTTTAGCCATCTGTTTCCATTCAACCAATCAGCATGATCCTTGAATAAAAATTACGTCTTGGTGGTGCTATCTGTGTTTCAGGGGCGGCGTTCTCACTTCCCCATAAGGATGTCCCTACTTATTAGGTTCTGTATACATTGGTAGAAGTGAGGGTCGAAAACAGGTGATATCGATGTAGTGTGATGAAAAAACATAATCAATCATGTACTGTATATCACGTAATTTTTTTCAAAGTTTAGAATACCAAATAAATTTTATTTTAGGCCTAAATCAAAGACTAAATGTGTCAACGTAGAAATATCCAGGTTTGTGTTTAGATCTGTTGGTGGATATTCCACTATTAGGCTAACGTTTTTAATTGATGAAATTGGAATTTTTTAGGTGAGCAGATACCAATTTTTTAAATTTTTAAATAAAATGTTGATACAGTACAATTTGTTGATAACCTATAGTCTAATTTAAATTAAAACAGTCCTGGGTAGCAAGGGAGGGGATGCTACCCAGGACTGTTCTTAGTTAAATCAGACTGTAATCCGGATTATTTGGGACCAGACCCCATCCGGATTATTAAACTTACCTTAAAAAAATTACCAGAATGCACTTTTTAATTTAAAAAAGGGCATAAAATGCATCATTTTTTTGAACTGAAATGAGGTGAATTTAAAACAGTGTTTAATGTTCACATACTTTACTTTATATTTTATACATAGCAACAAGTCAATAAAACATAACAGACATTATTTGGGCTAAAAAATTGTGTGATAGGCTTTTGAACTGTTGTAGTCGGCTTATTGCAGCTAAGTTCTCAACTTTAACTTAAGACGTAACAGAAACGTAACCCTGGGTCAGTAGAATGATGAGATTGTCTTGCGTTTGGCAACAGTTGCCATATAGCAAGGTGTAGAATTGGCTGTGTGGCCTTGAACACAGCCCCTCCCCCTTCCGCGACCACTCCCCCACTCCTTGCTAGGCACTATTTCCCCCATCACTCGACCTCCAGTATAGTAAATTGGCAGATAGTAAACGACATTTTATTTCTTGATAGATACAAATTCGGATAATTGTCGGTCCTGATTTTTTACATCCAAATTATCAACGTTCTACTGCACTTATAAGGTTTTTTTTTTAACAGGATCTAATATGATATTAATTACCATTAAAATACTTCATCAACAATATTAATATAACTATGAGTATTGCAAGAGGTTTTTTTCAGAGTGTCTGCTGTTAAAGAGAAACAAAAATCAGTGACTTTTCGGTGACTTTAAGGGGCATTTGACTTTTGTGTGGTATATTTAGAAAATTTTGGAGGGAAATCGCTCAAGTCGCAAAACTTTTGCTCACAATTAAACTGTTTTCTCAATTTTTACAGAAAATCCATGACTTTTCTTGTATTTTATGAAAAAATAATTCACTTTTCTGTGACTTTAGTGACCACTAACTAATATCCGTGACTTTTGGTGACTTCAGTAACCAGTAGACACCCTTTTTCCAATCTAAAATCAAAATCAATAAAATATGAAACAAATATCAGAAATAGAGGAATTGTAAACCAGCAATACAAGACTGATTTCTTAAAGTTTCATTAGGAATTAAATCCAACCAATAAGAATAAAATAAAATTGTATAAGAGGATTAGTGAGTTAAAATTACTGACGTTCCATTCCCTTCATTTACAAAACTTTTTACTACCTAAATATATTTATTTATGTATTGGCCTATTTAATTTTTGGGATTGCAATTGACAGTTTTACTACCGGCCAATAGAGTTTTTGCACATACGGTAAATGAATACGGTAAACGCTAAATGGTATTTGAATTTAATTTAGCTATTTGTACTGCTTGAATCAATGAAATCAGTTGAAATGTGATTATGGCAAGCATAATACATTATAAACCATGCTGCATATTAACTGAAATGGTATTTAAGTTAACGTTTACTTTACTGTTTAACGTATGTTGCAAAAACTCTCCATTGAAATTTAGTTTAATTACCATTATTAAAGGCTGTAGTTACATTCACTCTTTTATATTGCAACATCTCTACTTCCTCAGAGGGTTTTAACAACACAAGATACTCAAATATCATTATCTTAATTGTAATTGTAATGCTACTTAAGATTAGGCCTATGCGTTATTGGTAGGCCTAAAATTATCTCCTTTTCTATTCAATAAATTGGAATTACAAAAATAAGTAAAAAAGAACAACAGATAAATAAGTCAAACCTATGTAACGATCAGAAATAACAGAGGGATCTGAAATTTATTTTAGATTCCTTGGAAATAACAACTGACTACAGTTGTGCCAGATGAATCATATTCAGCTTCATAAAAATAATGTTCATTTGATGATCTTTTATATTTTCAAAACTAGATTACTCGGCATGCTTTGCAATGCCAACCTGAGGGATTTTTGCCCTTCAAGTGAGCTCATTCGCTCACTCGCCACAAATTTTTATATCCTGTAGTTTGGAAGATCATCAATCTTCCATCAATTTATTTATTCTCTAATACGAGTAAGGTATATTTTTATGCACACGGATCTCAAAAACGACTTGAACGATTTTCTTCAAACTTTGTTTGGCAAATAATTTAGTTCTGGGATTAAAATAGTATAAATACACATCTCTATGTCAGGAAAAATTTCATTCTTTATAATCTTTCAATGACATTAAAAAATTTTAACAATGGTCTTATGGAGTTAAAATTAAAAACAAGGAAATGATGAAAACAGCTGACTCAACTGTCAAAGTGCAGACTACGTGCTCCAGTGTAAACATGGCAGCCAGTTATAAGTCACGCCACATAAGTTGACGAATGGCTAAAAACAGCTGGGTAGGGCGAGGGGAGGAGAGGGGGTACTTTTCCAAAAACATCGAGCTTACGTTACATGCAATTTTTCATAGAACAGCTGATTATCCAATCATTTTAACTGAATAGTAGTGAAAATTCATTCGTCAAGTTACGTGGCGAGGGTTCTACTAAATTTTTAATTGGTAAGTTTACTACCTTTGACTATATGAATAGACTTCTCACAGTATAGTGTTGAAACCTATTGACAGTGGGCGGCATACATCGAAGTACATGCAATATATGATAGATAAATCAGTATAGCCACTCTCCTCACCAATGATGAAACATTTTATAAGTGAGGGTTATGTTTATATTTTGGTAAAGTGTTTTTGCACCACTGTAAATCCAGCTGAATAATAACAACATTGATGGCAGCAACTCTGGCACCGCATACAATAAACTTACAAATTTTTGCCTCAAGCTAAATACATTGGATGAGAGGTCTATTCACGTTAGTGTACACATAGTCAATTGTACTACTGTATGATGAAAACCATTTAGGCCTATCAATTTTTAAATCTTACTTCATACTGCTGATTATGAATGTTTAGATGAATAAAAGTCATATAAAAGTTTAAAACAACTAATCAATTTGTTGAATTCCAATGTGAATTTTAAGATAAAAGCATTAGTATGAATTATGTAAACAGCTGTTAACTAAATCATTCGAATCCACATGTTACAGATTCAACATGTGTTTCAACAAATAAACAACAAATGTACACCAGATGGTGTACAGGTCTCGATTTATTGTTTTACACAACAAATTAATATTGTTCATAGGCATTTTTATTAATTGTTTTGAGTTAATATTCCACCGCTCAATGATTATAATGGATTTGATTCTGGCTACGCCAAAGCGACCTCTTCTTAGTTGTAGTAAATACCAGCACTAATGGCGCTTATGTGAGCGCGCGGCTGCCACGACGCTGTTCTGCCGATTTAATTAGAGCAGAACTACTAATAAACTTATATGTAATTTAGACATGTCTTGTGCTGACTTTATTTGAACTTACAAGAGCAACGAAAAATTGATTAAAGCTACTATATTATGAGCAAAGAGTAGTTTGTTTTTAAGAAGAAAATTCCAAACAGTAGGTTATGAACTCAATTCTTCTTGTACTACACAGTTCTATGTATTTTATTTTTCTCTCTTACTTTGTTTGGATTGAATAAAGTTCAATTGTTTTGTAAATTTGTTGAATGATTTGTTTTATATTATTTATGATTTTTGTTGTATTTTATCTGTATTAATACATTATTTTAGGAATAAAAATTTAATGTTTACACATTTATATTGGGATTTCTGTTATTATTTGAGGATGTTATGAATGTGCAACGAGATTCTGTCAGGTTGACAGCATCAGCGATCTGATGATCAGGATCGTATCAGGTCAACAACGTCAGCGATCTGATGGTTAGTGACCTGAGCAAATTTGACTTCTTTGTCTACACTGAAATGGCAAAAACCATATTGCCCCCAAAAAAACTTAAAACAGATATGAGTGGTTGTCAATTTTTGAAAATCCTTTAATGATTTTAGGCTACCGTATCTAATAGTAGGCCTATCAAAGTTATAAATGTTAGCGACCTGACACATAATTAACACACAGTTCAAGACTACGCTAAAGCTTTATGCAGAATAATTCCAAAAATGAATTCACCAAAACAACTAACAAATCAACTCATGTCACAGGGGTGCAGAATATGTCCAATCCGGCTATCTAGGATCGGGTCTAATTTCCATGTGTTTGGGAAAATTTTGAAAAAAAAATTTCATTTATAATTTTGTTGTGTATATTTACACCAGTGGCATTTTTTAACTAACATAAGAAGAGTTGAATATATTAACCCTTTGGCTGCCATGCACTTTTGTGGTTCTCTATGCGACAACTGCCAGCTGAGTTCACCAGTGTGTAACCTTCAATTGTCAGCTCTATTAGCCATATGACAACCCGGAATTGCCAGGGCCAAAACATGTGATTTTACAAAGTTTTCCTTTAAAAACCATAACTTCCCTCATAATAAAGTTAGAAAATTATATTTTTTTTTTTTTTTGTTTTGAAGGTAAATATATGCTCTAAATACCGATATATAAGTTCATGAATACAGGACATGTTTTCATTAAAAAAAACTGAAAATAAATATAAAATTTTATAAAAAATGTTTATAATGTATTTTTAATCCGTAAACATTTTTGTCAAAATTACATTTTACTCAAAAACCCACATGATAATTGGATTTACCATGTTTTCTTGTCATAGTGCACAAATTTTCATCAACTTTTGCCGATAAATAGTATATAAAATATATATATGTGTGTGTAAGAAAATGTAAGTGATATAGCAAAAATCCACTATTTTGAATTACACTCTAAAATAATTATCAAATCAATTATCTATTTAAATATTATTTATACATATTATTGTAAATATTTTGTTTATATATTATATTTTTAATGAAATATAATAGACAGTAAGTAAAAAATAAAAATTCAGCAAACAAACATAATATGAAAAAATTATTTTACGGTACTTAAAAAATTTCAAATGCTATTCAGGAAGGCTAGTTTGAAATCTTGATAAACACTTAACTAAATGAATTCGCAAAGATAAAAGTATGAAATCAATTAAAAAGTTTCTTGAATACAGTACTGTAACTACTATTTACATATATGTACATAATTTGGTTTCTTCTTTCGTTAAAACTGCAGTCAGGGAGCGGCAGACGGCGTGGCACCCAATGCCTGTATAACCTCAACAATCATAGTGTTATACATAATTGAATCACTTGCTTTTCTTTTAACAAAGCATATTTATCAAATATTGCAACTCTTTAGCTTTAATTTAAGTTGAAGTATAAACGTTTACTGCTAAATTTGCGTCCACTACAAAGAATTTGCGAGATGCCGATTAGATCGGCAGCAAGCATTTCTCGCGCAGACAATAGGCGCCGATGTCGTCGGCAGCTGGCATTTCTCGCGACGATAGGCGATGCCGATCACATCGGCAGCTGGCAGTTCTCGCAATTTGTAATAAAATGCCGATCTAGTCGGCTTTTGGCACCCAAAGGGTTAAAATCAGAAATAAGTTAGTTGTATAGAAATACTTTTGTACAGGTATTGAAAGTAGTTTTGATTTAATTTTAAGTAGGCCTACTTGTGTTTTAGTATTGCCTAAATTAAAATATAAAAAAATCTTTATCATTTCACTGCCTCATTGTAAGCTGTTGAGTGATAAGGAAAAGTCCTAGAAGCCGCATATCTTTGTGAGTAATCTTTGATCCGTAACAGTAGAATTGGGGGGAATTTTAAGAGTCAATAGCCTACATTTTCTCAGAGGTAAACTGATGACAAAGCCGTTCTCCGATGCGTTTTCGTTGATCTGGCAGGAATCTCAAAATGCCGTGTAAGATCAACGCCAAATCGGGGGACACACATAATTTATCAAATAAACTTAATGTGTTTCATGTTACTATTGAGTTTGAAAACGCTTTATAGGCCTAGGGTCAAGTGGGGTAAGTGGACCCCCCAAATCACATAGTAGTACCACTTTGACTGCAGATTAAAAAACACATGTCAGTGATATAAACATAAAATTTTGTATGATTATTCTTTGGAATGTTTTGTATATGTATTATTTTTATTTTGTTAAAAATGTTAATTTTGTATTTTTTAGAATTTTTTTTGTAAAGTGATGTTTGGGGCGTACACTTGCCTTTCAATCTGGGGTAAGTGTACACCCCCCCCCCTTAATGTAGCTTTGCATTGCATATATGTTGATGTTGGGGCAAGTGGATTATAGAGGAGAAAATAAGCTTTCTTTTGATTTTTTATTTATCAAAATATCTCAAACGGTCCAGGAGTTATGAACTTTTTCGTGAACCTCCGCACACTAAAACAAAAAACTCAGTTTTTTAAAAAATTGTAAAGTAAATGAAAACTTAGAGATAACACTATTTTAGTGAATTGACAATTAATAGGTCTTAAAGAGCAGAAAATGAGCTTTATTTTGTTTTTTTGTCCATCAAAATATCTTGAAAAATACAATAGTTTGGAAGTTTCTTGGAAACCTCCGCCTGGTGAAGTAACTTTAAACCTAAGTGCCGCTTAAAAAATAAAAAAATTACTAAAAATTCAAATAGGGCCTATATTAAGATAATTTTTTTGAAATTAATTGGTGATCTGACTCATTTCTTAAAGGGAAATTAAAAAATAATGTTTTTATTGCCCTAAAAAGTCAATTTTGGGGGTGTACACTTGCCCCATTGGTAAAAGTACACTTGCCCCAACAGCGATGTAACAATGGGTAAGTGTACGCCCCCCCTCCAAGTCTAAAATGACTTTGTAGGGCAATAAAAATATTATTTTTTAATTCCTCTTTAAAAAATTAGTCAGATCACCAATTTAAAAATAATTATCTTAATATTTTAATTTTTGGTAATTTTTTTAATTTTCCGAGCGGCACTTGCGTTTAGAGTAGAAACGTAAGATGTTTTTAAACTCATAAAAACACGCAGTAATAATAACCAGACAATTTTTTAGTGATTATAATTTGAAAGAGCATAGTTTGAAATACCTTTGTCTAAGTTTTGAATTTTTTTTAATAAGAAACCAATTTTTTATTAGCTGGGAGTCCACTTGCCCCGGGCGTACACTTACCCCACTTGACCCTATATAAAAATAAAGGATATTGGCGAAACTTCGTTATCCGTCTCCACGATTATTATCAATATGGAAATTTTGATATTGCGATTGAAATTGAGCGATGAAAACAATCGAATCAACAACGATACTGAGAAAAGATAAGTTGTGTATCATAATAATAATCTAACCTAACAGTGTAACCGCAAACCTCCGTCACTTTAATAGACAGCGATGTTTATAACAACAAAATCAATGGTGTTTGGGAACATTTAAAATGCATATTCCCTTAATACATGCATAGCCTATTCTATTAATTTTTTAAATAGAAAAAAAAAAAAACCTTTCTGATCTGTCTTTGGCAGCATTTGTGTGATGCCATTTTAGATCTAATGAAGTCTGCTTCTTCTCACAATTTGAATTTAGATACAGCTACACAACAAACTTGGTTAGTTTATTTTCTGGTGTTCTTTGTTACGGTACACCTTACATTACAGCACACTCTCGTTCATCGGACTCGGCGACATCGGAACTCCGCTTCATCGGAACTAAAAATCTGGATATCATTAATTTTTTTTTACAAAATAAATAATTTTTTTTGTTTTAGCGCCTTCAATTTCCATTCGTTCTATCGCACAACAGTGAAGTATCACATTTTGCATCAAACGTCATCAGGCGTTTTCCATAATCTGTACCCATCGATGTGATTTACGAGGCCGTGGAGTATTCGCACAAAAATAGAAAAAGGAAGGGGGCAGGAAGTAAACATCCGTTTCGACCGCTTCCCAAACCCAAACTGCCATTCAGTTTGTCTCGCGTCGCGACTGCACCTGTGTTACGTGGGGGTCATTCCATGTCAACTCAACACACCCATTTTACCTCACCAAATCAGATTTTCTTCAAATTTGGTATACCAATTCTAGGTACTTAGACTAAGAAAAATACCAATTTTTAAATTTTTATCTCGCACCGTTTCCAATATATGACTATTTAAAGTTTTCAAAAACTCGCGAAAAAAGGGCGAACGTTCATTTTTTAAACTGCTCTAGAAACTGTCCTAATTCAGCTAGAAAGCTGGGAGAAGTGTTATTTTGCAGCATTTTAATTGCTCTTTCTAATGATATACAACATGACAAGGGTATTGATGGAAAGATTTTTTGCAAAATCCATATATATATTTTGTTTAAATTTTTTTTCAAAAAGTACATAATTTAAAATTCTCAAAAAATTTATATAAATACTAGGTACTGTTGTGAACCATATACTACAATATAAATGTGGGGTCTTAATGGGTTCATTGTTAAAAAACAATATTTTCTGATGCTGTTTTTTAAATTTTTGCCTAATTATGTCAATATTCGACATTTATCAAAAGTTATATATTTTTTTACACTCCAAATATTGTTTTAAAAAGTTTTTAAAATTGGAAATTGTAAAACAGGCATTAACTTATAATGGGTTCATTACAAATAAACATAAATTAATTAAGATAGACTTGTTTTTACATAATACAATATTTGTTACCCGGTGTGTAGCAAAACTTGGAACCCAAGTAGGTACTAACAACAACTAACTAGTTAAGGATCAATTACCCACCAACTAACCTGAGTATAAATTGAGCATTGATTTAAAAGAAGTTGGCCTATATCTCTGAAGATTGAGTTGTTTACTGATTAATTTTCGAAAATGCAATTTGAGTTTGCTTCACATCACTTCCTCCAAGAGCGTAAGTTCTTCCAGTTGGTGTAACAGGATTCACTCGTGCTAGAATGTCCACAACTGACACCCACAGGACATCTGCATGTCTAGGGTAAGAGAAAGATGGTGCTGGCCCACAAGGATGAAGAAAAGTTATTTTCACTTCATCATGTTCTTCATCTTTGTCTAAAACATAGCCAAGCCACCAGTTACTGTCGTATACAATGGTGACATAGCCTGAAATGTCTCCTAACTTCAGTGTGTCCACTGGTTTAGCCACATTCCTCTTCCAACCCTGGATGTCATCTGAAAAATATTTCACTAATAGTTCCGATTTATTGTTGGGAATGAATGCATGAAACTGTTGTGTTCCCTTAATGGTCAGTGCTTGTTCAAAACGGCTTTTTAGAAACATTTCTGAAACAGCATAATCCTCTTGAGGGGAAAAGGCAAAGTCTACCTTCGGTATGTTTACTACTGCCCACTCAAAGAGATCTTGTGGAGTTTGGATTTGGTTTTCATATGGCCTTTGCAAACTAGCGCGAGCTGCCAGCCTTTTAACAGAACCGCCTACTCCATCGCATGGCCCTTTCCCATGTGCTGTTGCTGAAAAGTGCCACTCAGCTTTAATGTTAAACTCTTCCTCATGAAGGCAAAGGTTCAGGAAGTTCTTCTTATTTTTATACTGAGCGGCCGAACCGTCAGAAAAATAAGAAATCTTTTTTGGAAGCTTTTGAAACTTGTCTGTTAAATAAGAAATGAGCTTTTTTTGAAATGTATAAACAGCTACTGTGTTGTGTTGCAAGCAGTCTGAAACAATGACAAAGCTCAAATGTTTAATTTTGTCTTCTGATTTGAAATATATAACAAACGGATGTATCGTAACCTGTTGGCTTGTCCAGTGATAACTCTGAGCTTCATCTTGAAGAACTATACTGTAATTTTCAGAGAAATCACAAGTCACTACAAATTCTGAATCACGAAGATTTTCTTTAGTGTTGTTAAGGAAAGCTCCTTGTTGCTTGGCAATAAAGTCATGCTTAACCAAAGTGGACATTTTACTACAAAATAAATCAATAAATTCTTCAGAAGTTTTTTCCAAGGTCTCCAGATTACAGCGGTCAACAGATACCCACTGTCGAAATTGAATTTTTTCAATTAAATTTTCATCGAATGAGTCTTGTAACATTTTATGGATTTCAGTTACTCCAGGGCAATATTCACAATTTCCCATATTGCAGTCTATTGATGATGGGTTACAAAGCATTTTTGCAATGCATTGTTTATAATTTTTTAGTTCTCCATTTGTTAATGTATTTAGTTTTGCATTTTCTATCATCAACTTAATGTTTTGATGAGTTGTGCACACACAAACCGAGTGTGTGCCACTCTGCCCAGCTAATATGCACTGTTTGGGTCTCAGCTCAGCGAACTTAGAGAAACCTATTTTAATTTCAGGAAACTTGTCGGTGAAATATTTATAAGCTTCTTTCAGATTGCATAGAATGAGTCTTTTAGAAATTTTTGTCTTATTTCCGTCTGGGTTTTTTACTGTAACACAATCCTTCATACCTGGCATTGCCCGGCTTACTTCATCGCTTTCATAAAACGAATGAACAGTTTCGACTGTTTCTGATGGCAAACTTTTGCCTGGTTTGGAGTTTGGACCTTCCATAAACCCCTTTTCTCTCAAAATCTTTTTAGATTGACGAACCATATAATTAGGAGCGTTAAACTCCCTCATTACCTTTCTGATACTCCACTTTTCTGGCAAACTTGTAAGTATCATTATTTTTTTAGTCCTATCTGTAGAACTTAAAAAGTTAGTTTTTAGATTTTGCAGAACTGATTCATCAATATCGGCTTCATTATCCGATGAAGAAGTTTCAGCCGCAACGAAAAGGTTACGTTTCACTGCTGAAGAGATTTTTTTCACTTTCTTCGTCGCATAGTGCTTGGACGTAATTTTTTTTGAGTCGATGGGGGACTCACCTAGCTCTTGAAGTGATGTGTTAAGTGACCGAACAGCCATTGAAGTTGAAGTGAAGGCAGGGTCATTGTCCTGAATGAGTTCCTCCGATCCAGAAGAATTCTCAGCTTCAGTATTTATAGTACTAGTACTTGGCTCACTATTTTTAAGTTTTGTTACGTCTTTCCTGCATGTATGACAAATCATGGAGCCAATAGGCATGTGTGGAAATAATCCAGTCACCCATGCTGGGACGTTTCTCAGTTTTTTCCTGTCTCTAATAAAATGATGGTTTATTGAGTGGATTACAACACTGCACTCGTACAGTAGTAGGGTCCATGTTGTCACAAAATAACTCAAAAACACATCCTAACTTAGTTTGTTTTTTTGTTTTTTTTTAATAAACTACCTACTAAAATATATATACAACCACCAAGTTTAGAATAGATATAATGACTTTTCTTGAGGAATTACACTACATCAAAATCATGACACTAATAGGTTAAAACACAACACATCCTTCCTTTTACTGGTAGAGGCTCTGATCACTGAATGATTGTTCAGACAGCAAGTGCATTACTGGAGACAGAGTGAGCTTGTTACAAATTGCTTACAAACACTGCCTGCATGTATACATTAGATTGGAACAAACTTGGGGTCAGCCTGCACAGACAGGCCTTTGTCTATAGAAATGGAAAGCGTATTTGTTGCTGTAGCAATTTGGATTACAACCATTACAAATGTATGCGGATTAGCAAATATTCAAAAACAATTATTTTAAAGGCCTAATTAATTTTTTAATAAACCTATTATAATGACACATTTTGTAATTCCCAAACATATATATTGAAGAGGTACCTTTTGGAAAAACTTCGATTATTGTCAAAATTAGGTAAAAAAGTGAAAACAGCATCGGAAAACAGCATCAGAAAGATTTTTTGTTACAATGAACCCATTAAGACCCCACATTTATATTTTAGTATATGATTCACAACAGTACCTAGTATTTATATAAATTTTTTGAGAATTTTAAATTATGTACTTTTTGGAAAAAAATTTTAACAAAATATATATATGGATTTTGCAAAAAATCTTTTCATCAATACCCTTGTCATGTTGTATATCATTAAAAAGAGCAATTAAAATGCTGCAAAATGACACCTCTCCCAGCCTTCTAGCTGAATTAAGACAGCTTCTAGAGTAGTTTAAAAAATAAACGTTCACCCTTTTTTCGCGAGTTTTTGAAAACTTTAAATAGCCATATATCGGAAACGGTGTGAGATAAAAATTTAAAAATTGATATTTTTTTTAGTCTTAGTACCTAGTATAGGTATACCAAATTTAAAGAAAATCTGAGATGTTGAGGAAAAATTTATTTTTAAAGTGTGTTGATTTGACATGGAATGACCCGTGGAAGTCAGTTGACTGCTGGAATATGAGTGGAATATGAATATGGAATATGAGAATAACGATTTTGGATCTTTATTTCCTGCGTCGTTTTTATTCCTATAGGTTGATTGTTACCATGTTTAAAGTTTGAGTGCCTTATTTTGATAAAATATCTTGTGTTATCTTAAAAACAAGAGTGAGTACAATAACTATAGGTCGCCGTACGGGTGGAAATGATGACTCACGGACTCCGCTTCATCGGAATTTTTTGACATCCGAACCGGCCGTCCGCCACATTAGTTCCGATGAACGAGAGTGTACTGTAGCAACAATTTTTACTTTTTCTCTTGTTATTTTCAGTTACCGTACTTGTTTGAATATATACAGTACAGTATTTTTTTTAATTGTAAAAAGGTTTATTTCATTATATTAGAACAAGAAACTAAAAATCGTAATCGTATCGTGTCCTACTTGTATCATCGATATAATAGCAGTATTATCGCAATATCGAAATTTCCACATAGATAATAACTGTGGAGACGGATAACAAAGTTTCGCCAGGATATTAATGAATATGAAAATTATTTCAAAGATAGTTTTAATAGATATAGCCTATATCAAATGCACTGGTAATTTAATAACTATGCCTGGTGGGGACAGTTAGCGACCTGACCAAAATGGTTTAAAAATATATTATTTGGACCACTGTAAAAATTAAAAAACTCACAGGTTTTCATAGCCATAACTAGCTTCAAAACGTAGAACTGGAATATTAATTTGACATTGTAATTGTAATAAACCTAGCCTTAATAATTTTTTAAAATATGTGGAGCATAAATGTTCAATTTTTTTTTTCAAATCAAATTTTCTTTCAATTTGATAATGACCTGAAAGCGTATTCCCTAAAGGTAGTTTGATAGGCCTAGGCCTAGTTTAAAATTAACTTAATAAGTTAGTACACCTCACTGTAAAATACCTTTGAGTTTGCCGAGATGAAGTAAAATGGGATTAGACTAAAAAGGATAAATAGGAATAAAAACAATCTATAAGCTCTCCAAATCGCAAAGTTTTACACCTTGGTGGGATGCAAAGGTATCTTGGAAGTAAGATGAATCCTCAAACCTAGGATTGCTAAAGCTAGGCTGAGGCCTAAACTTATGTAAACATTAATTACCTACTGAGGCTAAGTTTAATTTTTTCTTTTTTAGTTGATAAAAATTAAAAATTAAGAAATTAATTAGGCCTAGGACATAAGCATTGCTCAAGAACCATCTCTAAATTATAAAAATGAAGAATCTGATAAGTTAACTCAATCTCCCGGCAACTGAAGGCCTTGTGCGCTTTTAGGTTTCAAGAAACATCCGAACCCGAATAATTTTGCCAACATGGCCATGAATGACTAGAGAATAGGTTGATATAAATTACGGAAATAAGCGACTTTTAATGAAATATCCACGGTTATAGAGAAATTTTACTCACCACACTACTCTGGCTCAAAAACATCGTGAAACTCAAAACTTTTTAACGCTTAGAACAAACACAGTATTCTGAAATTCGAGATGTTAACACGGCAATGGTGGGCTTCTAAGAAGCCAACTTTCCAGATTTCGGAGTGCTTTTATACTTTCTCTAGCCTTCCCTTACCACCCATATCAAGTAACAAGCACTTCTAAAGTCAAATTTTAAATTTTTAAATAACAGATAAGAAGAACAAACTAATCCTTACAAATTATCAAAATCAGGCATTTATTATTTTAAAGGGCACAATTTTATTTAAAATGACCTAGCAAGAAAAATCAATTAATCTTCAGTTTTGCATAAGCACTCAGTTGGAGCCCTTGGTACTATAACTCGCAAAGGAAGATTAGTCACAGCACTTGGCTGAAGCTAGCTGACGAATTCCATCTGACGAATTGTGGTTGTAAAACCGTCAAGCAGGGAAGCAAACACTCTGTTCAAAGTACTATAGAAACCACCTAAGAAACAGATGCTTTTCAGGAATAAAATACAATATCATTATTAAAATACAATTAATTTGATTATAATCAATAATTTTACTGGAAATGTGTTCATTGTTATAAATAATTTTTACTGCAAATGTGTTTAAAAGAACACAGCTTATTCGTAAATAAGTTTCTTCAACGTTTTCAATTGTAAACAAACCAAATAAGGTACTCGTATGTGACGTGGATAGAATAAAAATATAAACTTCGTACTAATTGGAGATTAAAACAAATCTTTGGACACCCGACGGTGAGTTCTGCTATTTGCCTGTACAAAATTGTATTGTAAATTATTATTTGCCGCCTCCGCGGTGTCAGTCACAGCGTGCGTTATTTAACGATTTCAACGAGTTGTAGTGAACAAACCAAGTAAGGTACGCGTATGTGACGTAGATAGAATAAATATATAAACTTTGTACTAATTGGAGATTAAAACAAATCTTTGGACACCCGACGGTGAGTTCTGCTATTTGCCTGTAAAAATTGTATTGTAAATTATTATTTGCCGCCTCCGCAGTCTCAGTCACAGCGTGCGTTATTTAACAATTTCAACGAGTTGTAGCGAACAAACCAAGTAAGGTACGCGTATGTGACGTAGATAGGATAAATATATAAACTTTGTACTAATTGGAGATTAAAACAAATCTTTGGACACCCGACGGTGAGTTCTGCTATTTGCCTTTAAAAATTGTATAGTAAATTATTATTTGCCGCTTCCAGTGTCAGTCACAGCGCGCGTTATTTAACAATTTCAACGAGTTGTAGTGAACAAACCAAGTAAGGTACGCGTATGTGACGTAGATAGGATAAATATATTAACTTCGTACTAATTGGAGATTAAAACAAATCTTTGGACACCCGACGGTGAGTTCTGCTATTTGCCTGTAAAAATTGTATTGTAAATTATTATTTGCCGCCTCCGCAGTCTCAGTCACAGCGTGCGTTATTTAACAATTTCAACGAGTTGTAGCGAACAAACCAAGTAAGGTACGCGTATGTGACGTAGATAGGATAAATATATAAACTTTGTACTAATTGGAGATTAAAACAAATCTTTGGACACCCGACGGTGAGTTCTGCTACTTGCCTTTAAAAATTGTATAGTAAATTATTATTTGCCGCTTCCAGTGTCAGTCACAGCGCGCGTTATTTAACAATTTCAACGAGTTGTAGTGAACAAACCAAGTAAGGTACGCGTATGTGACGTAGATAGGATAAATATATTAACTTCGTACTAATTGGAGATTAAAACAAATCTTTGGACACCCGACGGTGAGTTCTGCTATTTGCCTGTAAAAATTGTATTGTAAATTATTATTTGCCGCCTCCGCAGTGTCAGTCACAGCGTGCGTTATTTAACAATTTCAACGAGTTGTAGCGAACAAACCAAGTAAGGTACGCGTATGTGACGTAGATAGGATAAATATATAAACTTTGTACTAATTAGAGATTAAAACAAATCTTTGGACACCCGACGGTGAGTTCTGCTACTTGCCTTTAAAAATTGTATAGTAAATTATTATTTGCCGCTTCCAGTGTCAGTCACAGCGCGCGTTATTTAACAATTTCAACGAGTTGTAGTGAACAAACCAAGTAAGGTACGCGTATGTGACGTAGATAGGATAAATATATTAACTTCGTACTAATTGGAGATTAAAACAAATCTTTGGACACCCAACGGTGAGTTCTGCTATTTGCCTGTACAAAATTGTATTGTAAATTATTATTTGCTGCTTCCACAGTGTCTGTATAATCTGTATATTCCACTGGAGTATAATCTGTATAATCGCGATAATCTATAATTATTTACCGTGGATGTTTTAATAGAAAACCGTCAATAAATTTTTGTTTGCGAGGTGTCACTTTTAATTTGTGGTTTTAAGTAGCCTATTATAAAAAAGGCCGGAAGTCTTCTAAAAAAATAATAAATAAAAACAGAGATTAGCTCATACAGAGCGCTTATAAAATTAACTTAATTAGCATGATTGATAGTACCAACTGTACTTGAGATTTTCAGAAGTATTACAATTCTTACAATTTAAAATCACCCATAGTATATGATCATTAGTCGTATAAAATTGCAATTTTATGCAAGTAATAACATATCTAACCGTTCGTAGCAGCAGTGGTCGAACTTCCCGCGAAGATCAATAGAAGAATTCGCGCAGAGGAGGACAAAGCAATGAAGGGTGTCGACCTCGTTTACCTGCGGGTGCACAGCATTCCACGGTAACTCCCTGTTGCTCGTCTTGTAGTCTATAGTCTGAGTATTTAATGTTCATATTTTAAAATAGCCTACAAGGTGTTTATACAGGGCGTTTCTCCTGAATAAATACATTTAAAATTAATAATTTCAATTCCATAGGGTAAAAGTATAAACTTTGTACTAACAGGAAATTTAAACAAATCTTTGGACGAATGATGGTGAATTCTGCTTTTTACTTATAAAGATTGAATTCTAGTTCAATAATTGCCGCCCTCCTGCAGTGTCCGTCAAAGGCCGTTTTTAATAATTTCTACGAGTTGTGCTAAACGAACCAAGTTAGATATAAGTATGGGCATACATAGGGTAAAAGCATTGACTATGTACACTGGTAAAAGTATAAATTTCATACCTTTTAAAATTTAAAACAAACATCTGGACACCTGACGGCGAGTTATGATTTATACTAATAAAGATTGAATTTTAGTTACATATGTGCTGCTCCCGAAGGATATAATATTTGCTGTCACAGCGCATATTTTCGTAGATTTCCACAAGTTATACTGAACGAACTACGTTACTTACATAGCACTGGGGAATTAAGCTTAGCTCATATTTTAGAAACACTGCGAAATGTTTGAAATTACAGAAATATATTTTATTTCAAATCATATAAATTATTTCTAATACGACGTCGAAATGCTAATTCAGTTTTAATAATCTTCAGACGGGTTGCAGGTAGTCCCGGCCCGTCCTAATCCTTTGTTGACTAAACACCCCCATTGTATCGCGGTCGGCCGGTTAGACACTATTTATGGCTGCCCGGCCGGACCTCAGGGGATTCTTAGGGAAATTCAACTGACCCGTTGTGACTCCTCATTGCCTTATACATTTTTATCTTATTCATAAAACATCCTAGAGCTTAACGAATCATGTATACAATATGTTACAATATTAGTTTAATATAATACGTGTTTATCCATTACATTCTGAAGAAACTACTTGTCGACGAAGCAATATTAGGGACATTTATGCATACTACAAACTGATTTGACCAATCTCACAAATCAAGTTAGTGAATGCTTATAAATGTCCCCTCGGGTGAGGGGCTCTGTTGATCCGAAACAAAACGTTCATTACAAGTTCTAAACAATGCAGTATTTTACACAAAATAAACAAGAACATGTTACTTCATATGTAGGGCTAAGTCCATCAAAACCTGTTTGAAATACAGGTTACGTGCAATAACAAAATTGACTTGCAATAACACTACCATGCGTTTTCTTGTTCATCGCACAATATCGGAATACGCACGCGTCACTAAAAGCATAAAAAACGTCATTAGTGTCCTCCGAACGGATATGCCAAAGTAGTAGGCCTATACACTCATCAGACGGCTGGCGGCCGGCGCGGCACCGCCGTCAATAAGCCGTCGCGGTAGAATATCCCACCCAAGCTGATTGGAATGTGTCGTTTATTAAATAACTGTGTACATTGTAAAATTTATTAAAATAATTGGCATTGCGTTGTAATCCTTATGGTTATAATATATTATGGTTGCTTTGATTGTCATCTTTTGTACGGAATTACAGCTTTTGGAGCAGTGCTCAATACCCAAAGTGTTCATACTTTTACGGTAAGGAATTGGAATTATACTTTTAAATGTGTTTATTCAGGAGAAACACCTTGTATTTTAAAATATGAACATTAATCACCCAGACTATAGAATACAAGACCAGCAACAGAAAGGTGACGTGGAGCGCGGTGCAACCACAGGTAAACAAGGTCGACACCCTCCATTGCTTTGTCCTCCCCTTCGGTGACATTCCAAAATGACCCAACGGGGAACCCAACATTCTTCCGTTTTACATTTGCCTTGGGTTGGAAAGAGTTGCACAACAAATACTCTCGGGGTTTTGACGTTTGGTTATCCGTAAAAACCCTGACGCGACAGATATTTTACTGTTTTTGAAAACGCATTGGTTGGTTAGGTTGTATTTGCTGTTAATTAACTACAGCTTGTTGAAAATCATGTTTTTATGCATCCCTTGTCAGGAAGACGCACGCGGCAAATCAGATTTGCAAAACATACGTTTTTAAAATTAAATTAAAAACCCCCAAGGAGGAGTCGACAAATCTAGTTTCAACATTAAATAAGAAGGTGATGGGTAGTTTAATTAACTACAGCTTGTTATAAGATATTGCATAGGAAATAACGTTCGAAGGAAAAAAACATATATTTTTAATACCACTTTATTATTGTTTAAAACACTTGTCCGGTTCAACAGCGGTGGCGGCTGAGGGATTAGGACGTCCGGGAAGGCCTCCCTTCCCCTCACCAACCCTTGTAACCTCTCAAGTAACATGTTCTCGTTAATTTGGGTAAAATACTGCAGTGTTTAGAACTTTGAAGGTGGTGTGTAGTTTACAACTGTGTACATGGAATACATATAGTATTTCCTGTTAAGTACTACAGCTTGTTTAAAATCATGATTTTTCGCATCCCTTGTCAGGAAGAGGCACGCGGCAAATCAGATTTGCTAAACATACGTTTTTGAAATTAAATTAAAAACCCCCAAAGAGGAGTTGACAAATCTAGTTTCAACATTAAATAAGAAGGTGATGTGTAGTTTATCACTGTCCCAAGCAATTTTAATAATTCGTATTTTTTATCTTAGACCTAAAAATTAATACGTAAAAATGTTAATAAAAGTTGAGTTTGACTGGAAATAACTGACGAATATGAATGACCTTAGCTAAAAATGTATAATGGCACTTTCTATAGACAATTTAATAGGAAATGCAACAAAAAAGATTTAAGACGCTAGTCCTTTTGGTAATGATTCTACAAGGGTTTTTCATAAACTATATACATGGGATACATTTATACATGTAGTATTTTCTGTTAAATCACTACAGCTTGTTGAAAATCGTGTTTTAAACGCATCTCTCGTCAGGAGGACGCACACGGCAAATCCGATAAAACCAGGGACGTATTTAAGTATTTGCAGCCTCTAGGCAGCGAAGTTTTCTGCCGCCCCCCCCCTCCCACAACTTTGATTACATACTAGCTGATGTGTACCCATCCTTCGTAGGGGGTTTGTTTATTAAAATAAATAATAATAATCCTTCCACAAATTCAATATGATAGCAAATTTAAAGAACATGTGAAAACTGCAACATTTTTTGTTAATAATAAAAATGTTGCTTCTCCTTGTTTTTCATTAGCTTTCAGGCCAATGTTAGGAAAATTATTTTTTCAACATACACCGTCTACTTGTAAACAAATGTTGTAAAATAATTAGGACTTTGGTTGCATTTTTCACTTAATTATTCTATTTACCATTTTGATGGGATACATATAGTATTTCCTGTTTATCGACTACCGCTTGTTTATCCTTTAAACTTTGATTTAAGAATTATATGCTGCTTAGGGATCGATTTATATGTGGGCTAAAAGGGATACAGCACAGCCCCAAGATAACTGTATGCGACATCCGCCACCCCAAAATGTTTGTCGGTTGATTAACTGTTAATTAAATGTGGATCTTGTAAAGTCTTTAAATAGTTTTGAATTTGCCTTCTAGTCTTAAAATTTATAAACAATTTTAATTATGGAGACGCTCGCGATTGCCGATCAAGACGCTCTGATCAAGATTGCTAATGCTTGTGATCCAAATCAAAACGCGACAGCAGATCGTAAACGCTCGCGACCGCCGATCAAAAGATAAATGTATAGCCTAGTAGTGTTTTTAAGTCATCAATATGGTAAATAGAATAATTAAGTGAAAAATGCAACAAAAGTTCTAATGACTTTATAACATTTGTTTACAGTAGACGGTGTATGTTAAAAAATTATTTTTATTTATAAAAAGTGCTCAAAGTGTATTATGTTTGTTGATGCATTTTTTTTGTATTTTGTATTTGTTTTGTGTTATGTTTTGCTAGAAATTTAAACGAAATTCCGATTTGTGATAAACCTCGAATCTTACATAGTGATTTTAGACATACCAAAGACACAGTGTGATTTATAAGCAACTATTTTTTGTATTTCGTATTAACCTTAAATAAACGACACATCGGACGGCGAAAGATTCCAGAGCCATTAGCCTACACTGGACGCTGGAATCCCCGCTGGACCCTCCGCTACCTGCTGATGGGCCGCTGTGCCAGGATCGCAGTTTCGGTTGTGGGATTAGCGAACCCTTTTGAGGATTAAAACTAGGATCGCAGTTTCGGTGCGCCGTACCAATTGTACCAATTGCACCTCTTGCCTAGTGACTCATGGCCCAGGCCCGGAGCGGCCGACCGAGGTTATTGGTGAGGGGAAGGGAGGCCTCCCCGGCCGTCCTAATCCCTCAGCCGCCACCGCTGTTGAACCGGACTATAAATTTTTATTTAATTTATTAACTACATATACAATACGGTTAAAGATGCATAAATAGTACCGTGGTTATGAAAAAAATCGCCAAAACATTGGGTGTCGCAGACCTCCCGAACACCCCTTTTAATAAGAAATATAGAACTAATTTATAACATTAACCAATCGTGCCTTTATAGGTAAATGTTAAATAATAAATACCTTAAATGCAATGTTTAAATTTGAATAAAATTAGGGACATAGCTTAAATAATCATAACCAAGGTAACTATGATAACCAGGATTCAGGATATAATCAAGGTACATAACTTTATACAGATTCAAGTCTGATGAGTCTTCCTAAAAATAAACTAGTCCCTCAAAAGGTGTCCATGTCTAAAAAATAAAGTGTGCCTATTGTCCCTGGTTTTGCAAAAGCATGGCTTACCAAAATAATAAAGTAACAATCATCGTATATAATCAGGCTAAACTACTTCAGTAACTATTTGTTTGTAAGGTAGCTCATATTATAAAAATGGAAAATGGTCATCACATGGGTACGTCCATTGGTGTGCCCACGGGTGGTGCCACTGGTGCCGCTGCACCACCACGATATCGAGATTTGGTTTGTGTAAATTGCGATTTTCACATAGTAGAACAACAGAAATAATTATACTAGCGACTCTATTTCAAAACAAATTCAAATATTATAAGGTACTGTGTCCACCTAGCCATGGCACCTGGGCTGGATACAAATTCGCCAGTGGTTGGAGGGTCGACGAAAAGATTCAAATTCGCCAGGTCCCGATTAGGCAGGAAATCGGGGCCGTCAAAACATACAAACTCGCCAGTTCCAGGAATCCGCCCGCAGCCCCTCCACCATAATAGATACAAAAAGTTTGTTCATGAAAATATAGTATTGTGACACATAATTTCTCAGTAGATTTTTGTACTGATTACAATGCCGCAAACCGTTTTTGAAAATATTCGTTTGTATATACGAAATATATATTTCAAAGATACCGTATACGGAAATTAGAATTCTTCTCTCTGCATTTATTATGGATGTTTTAAACATTGAATTCATTTATTTCATTATTTTCCCCATATATATATATATATATATATATATCCTATTCTAATTTAGAGGTTGTGGGTTTTGGTATCAAATCACTCAGTGGATCATTGGCCTAATTTAGTGTATTTAATCATTTGAATTGGCTTGGTTTGTAGATGTTTGTACAACTCGGTTTGTACAAACATCTACAAACCAAAGGTTTGTTTGTACAACTCGTTGAAATCGTTAAATAACTCGCGCTGTCACAGACACTGTGGAAGCGGCAAATAATAATTTACAATACTATTTTAACGGGCAAATAGCAGAACTCACCGTCGGGTGTCCAAAGATTTGTTTTAATCTCCAATTAGTACAAAGTTTATATATTTATCCTATCTACGTCACATACGCGTACCTTACTTGGTTTGTTTGCTACAACTCGTTGAAATTGTTAAATAACGCGCGCTGTGACTGACACTGCGGAGGCGGCAAATAATAATTTACAATACAATTTTTACAGGCAAATAGCAGAACTCACCGTCGGGTGTCCAAAGATTTGTTTTAATCTCCAATTAGTACGAAGTTAATATATTTATCCTATCTACGTCACATACGCGTACCTTACTTGGTTTGTTCGCTACAACTCGTTGAAATTGTTAAATAACGCGCGCTATCACAGACACTGTTGAAGCGGCAAATAATAATTTACAATACAATTTTTACAGGCAAATAGCAGAACTCACCGTCGGGTGTCCAAAGATTTGTTTTAATAACTAATTAGTACGAAGTTAATATATTTATCCTATCTACGTCACATACGCGTACCTTACTTGGTTTGTTCGCTACAACTCGTTGAAATTGTTAAATAACGCGCGCTGTGACTGACACTGCGGAGGCGGCAAATAATAATTTTCAAATTTCAAATTCTTTATTGCCGTAGATTGACAATTGTACAATTGTATAACAGCTGTCATGTATTATGTATGGTCTATTGGTTACATTTTTTAAAAACTAATCTGTTATTAGAATCAGAAATAAACAAAATCTTTATAACTAAAAAACATGAATAATATTTTTATCCTTCCTGGTACTGTAGATACTCACCAACTGAGTAGAAAGCGTTTTCTTTCAAAAATGATTTTAGCAAAGCTTTGAATTTTACAGGGGTGTTTTGTTATTCAATTTAATTTGGGAGCCTATTGTATAATTTTTTCCCGATATTTTGAGGCAGGGCTGCTGAGAGTGTTAATCTGTGTGGAGTCTGTCTATGATTGTGCCGATGACGAGTATTATAATTATGCACGTCTGCTCCTGTTTGAATGGAAGGAAATTTGAATTTGTAAAAAAAACTAACATTTCATAAATATACAAAGAAGTTAACAAATTTAGTGACTTGAAAAATGTTCGGCAAGATGTTCTTTTATTTAATCCGGCCATTATTCGAATAGCCCTTTTTTGCAGCCTGAATACACACAAAAGTGCAGTCTCAGAAGCTGATCCCCATAAAATGACACCGCATGTTAGTCGTGACTCGATAAGAGAAGAGTAAATTAGTCTCATTATAAAAACATCTTGGAATTTTTAAAACGATTTAATAAAAATAACTGTGATGATAATTTAGAACAAAGGGTGTCTATGTATGGAATCCACGTAAAATGTTCATCAAAAATTAATCCTAAGTATTTGTCGTCAGTTGTAAATGGTAGCTCGAAATCGTTCATTACCATTACTGTGCTGAAAGATTGTTTTGAAGGCCGAATAATAGACAATTTGTTTTCTTGGATTTTCAATACAATTTTTATAGGCAAATAACAGAACTCACTGTCAGGTGTCCAAAGATTTGTTTTTATCTCCAATTAGTACGAAGTTAATATATTTATCCTATCTACGTCACATACGCGTACCTTACTTGGTTTGTTCACTACAACTCGTTGAAATCGTTAAATAACGCACGCTGTGACTGACACTGGAAGCGGCAAATAATAATTTACAATACAATTTTAACGGGCAAATAGCAGAACTCACCGTCGGGTGTCCAAAGATTTGTTTTAATCTCCAATTAGTACAAAGTTTATATATTTATCCTATCTACGTCACATACGCGTACCTTACTTGGTTTGTTCGGTACAACTCGTTGAAATCGTTAAATAACTCGCGCTGTCACAGACACTGTGGAAGCGGCAAATAATAATTTACAATACTATTTTAACGGGCAAATAGCAGAACCCACCGTCGGGTGTCCAAAGATTTGTTTTAATAACTAATTAGTACGAAGTTAATATATTTATCCTATCTACGTCACATACGCGTACCTTACTTGGTTTGTTCGGTACAACTCGTTGAAATCGTTAAATAACTCGCGCTGTCACAGACACTGTGGAAGCGGCAAATAATAATTTACAATACTATTTTAACGGGCAAATAGCAGAACCCACCGTCGGGTGTCCAAAGATTTGTTTTAATAACTAATTAGTACGAAGTTAATATATTTATCCTATCTACGTCACATACGCGTACCTTACTTGGTTTGTTCGCTACAACTCGTTGAAATTGTTAAATAACGCGCGCTGTGACTGACACTGCGGAGGCGGCAAATAATAATTTACAATACAATTTTTACAGGCAAATAACAGAACTCACCGTCGGGTGTCCAAAGATTTGTTTTATTCTCCAATTAGTACAAAGTTTATATATTTATCCTATCTACGTCACATACGCGTACCTTACTTGGTTTGTTTGCTACAACTCGTTGAAATTGTTAAATAACGCACGCTGTGACTGACACTGCGGAGGCGCCAAATAATAATTTACAATACAATTTTTACAGGCAAATAGCAGAACTCACCGTCGGGTGTCCAAAGATTTGTTTTAATCTCCAATTAGTACAAAGTTTATATATTTATCCTATCTACGTCACATACGCGTACCTTACTTGGTTTGTTCACTACAACTCGTTGAAATCGTTAAATAACGCACGCTGTGACTGACACTGCGGAGGCGGCTAATAATAATTTAAAATACAATTTTAACGGGCAAGTAGCAGAACTCCCCGTGGGGTGTCCAAAGATTTGTTTTAATCTCCAATTAGTACAAAGTTTATATATTTATCCTACCTACGTCACATACGCGTACCTTACTTGGTTTGTTCACTACAACTCGTTGCGATGAAATCGTTAAATAACGCGCAATTGATCCAAAGACATTTTTCATATTTCATTACGGCCTTTGAACCGAATCCATCCGGTTTTTTAGGTTAATAGTTGTTCGCGAAGAAATGGTTTTAGAATCAGGATTTTATATTGTTTTTTTACGTAATATTTATGTTATTGAGATAATATTCTGGTTTAAACAAGCGTCGTGGGCGAGCGTGTCCTTACCCTGTTTCCAGCAGCACATGACATTCTCATCCCCTTTTCGAGGAAAGGTATTCTGACCAGTTTGGAATCTTGCGCCGGGTGCATTCCAAATTCCAAAAACCTGACGAGCTAAAAAGGAACAAACACCAGGAAGCACATGGGTGGTATAGGTAAAACCCAACATGCATGTTAAAGTCAAGTCACAGAAAATACTGATATCAATATGCATACTAAATAATTTTTATCAACAACCATAGAGGGTAAAACGTAATTATTATTGAAAAAAAAATTAAAAATACATTTTTAAACTTATATTCTACAGTGTACTTAAAATATCATGTTAATATTATAGGGCTTGTAGGTATCCATTTTAATTTGACAAACATATACTTAATCCCCAAAGTCGTAAATCTTGCGTTTACGACCCCTAGGTCGTCAGATGGAATTCGTCAGCTAGCTTCAGCCAAGTTTGGATTGGATAGTTCGAAAGTTGTGAAGTTGTGTTGTGTTGTGAGTCGTGATCGTGGTGTGATGTGAGATGTTGAGTTGACAATTTGACTTTTCACATATCCTTATGTTTGCTTGATACATGTTGTTTATTGTTTTGATTGTGGTTTTTCACATGTTTTTTATGAGCAAATTGTGACGGCCCTATATCAAGCCTTCTTGTCATGTGAAAAGTGATAACGCTACCTTTTGTAAGTTGTTAACTTTTCGGCTAGTTGACATCCGTTTTAACTTATTTGATTTACTTATAGGCCTAAAGTGTTTATTTTATTATAGACAAAGAAAATAATAAGACAAAGGTTTCATGGTGAATGTTCATTAGCTAAAATATATTACCTAATAGTGATGGGGTAGGCCTATTACCCAGCTTAAGTTAGTCAAGAAAAGACATGTCAAATGTGAAGTGTTTGATATCTTCTAACAGGTCTACTTTTTCAAAGGAAAATGGCTACTACTAGATTCCACAAGTAAGTGATATTCAAACCAATCTTTTCTATAGTAGGCTAAAGTTTTACATTATCTTCCTATAGGCCTAGGTAGGTTGCAGGTACGGTACTGTGATATAATTTAGTTGTAACTTGTAGAGAAATATTATTAGCAACATTTTGGTGACTGGTCGAGGAGACTTTACATTGGACATTTTTTTGTTCTAATTAGCGTACATAACATAATCAATTTACAAACCCATCAATAGGCCTAATTACCGTTATATATAACTTCCTGTCATGAAATACAGGGTGGTTAAAAGTAACGTGCACCCCCCCCCCCCCTTAACTTTTTAACTAGGCCTAACTTATTTGACAATATTTTAAATCGGTTTGCGGCAACCTTCTTCGATATGTGGGGCTACAATAATGATGGTTAGCTTAAAAAATTATGGGTAGGTAGTGGTGGTAGGGGGTAGCTCAAAATTTTCAAATGGGAAGTATGGTCAACTTTTATATTATTTTATAGGTCTTATTGATAAAACTAAACAATTGACTTAAAGAAAATAAAAATCGTACTACTAATGGCTGCACCTCCGCAGACGCCCGGTGGAACTATCGAATGAAAATTATCGAACGAGTTGATCTATATATTGGTTGTTTTCAAACAGTAAATTATTGTATCTTTTATGAACATAGGTTATTTGTAACTCAATTTTTATCAGATTGTAGTTTATAAATAAAGTAAAAGGTTTTAGCAAAGATTTGATTATATTGTAACTAAGTTGATTAAAAGTTATAAAAACCAAACTTGATTAGGTTCAACATAGGCCCTAACATACAGTCAGTATTTTAACAATAATACCCCCGTCGCAGCAGACCTGCGTACTCAGCGAATTTCCAATGGAATTTTGGTATATTTTCTATTTCCCCATAAAATCCATGGGGATGAGAGTATGTAGGTTTGCCGCCATATGGGTTTTGTTGGTAAATATAAGTTAAACCCTACCTAGTACATACCAAATTTTACAAGGCTATGGTGTTCTTTTTATTTTCCCCATAAATCCTATAGTTGTGAGTACGTAGGTTTGCCGCCATATGGGTTTTCTAAGCAAATATAAGTTAAACGCTTCTTAATGAATGTACATACAAAATGTTATCAAGATATGTCAATAAATAAGCAAGATATAAGGTTTTGTTGATTTCCCATAAGAATAACATGGAAAACATACTTTTTGGATTTTCTCCATAACCATTTAAGCTAGGTAAAAAATTCAAAATACTAGATTGTTTGTTTTTTTAACCTCTTCTAAATGGTTTAAGTTCAAATTGTTGAATTTTCTAAATAAAAGTAAAAAAAGCCAAAAACCCATTTTTAATCCTTTTGAAACCCCATAAAACCCGTTCCCATGGTCCGATCATTCTGGTTCGCGAACTCGACCTAGTAGACGCTGGCTTACACCCCTGTACCAAATTTCATCAAAATCGGAGGTTCCATTCAAAAGTTATCGTGTTCACAGACATGTATATATATATATATATATATATATATATATATATATATATATATATATATATGTATATACATATATATCAATTTGAACAAACGGTGTTTTTGGCTTCCAGGGACCTCAAAATGAAAAAGTATCATGGTCCCGGGCTTAGGTCTTACCGTGACTAAGTTACTACCGCAATAGGGTATTCCCTATAGGGAAATTCGCTAAAAAACTAAATAACAAAATATTTAACCTTTAAAAATTATCTTATATTATGAAGAAAACATCCCTCTTTTTCAATTACCAGTGCTGGAATATAGACTTTTTGTGGCATTAAAAAAAAATGCATAAATGGATCTGCATTTAAACGTTTCTTATAAAGAGGTATTCGGCTAGGCCTAGATGCGTTCAGCTGGATGTTAGATGATTTGAGTCCTGTTTTCTTTTCTTTTTCTTTTGCCCTCCATGACAATTCTATGGTTTAAATGATGGCAGATGTTATTCGATCTCTTCAGTTGGACCCGATATTTTTATGCATGAATTATGGATACCGGTAAATTCGATTGTACATCTCGATAATTTTCATTCGATAGTTCCACCGGGCGTCTGCGGAAGTGCAGCCCCACTAATAACATAAAGGTGCCCTTAAATGATTCAAATCTTATCCAGGATAACAAGGCGAAACTTTGTTTTCCGACTCCACTGTAATTATTGGTGTGGAAATTTTGATACGGTATTGCGATAATATTGCTATTCTATCGGCGATACATTTACGATTTTATCATCTGTTCTTATGTCCTAATATATTTAAGTTAAACATACCTTTTGACAACAAAACATATATTGCTATCAATTAGGCCTAACTGAAAATAACAAAAACAAACAGTAAAAATTTTAGCTAATGTAACCTGTAATATTTTAAAAGAACAACACAAGATAAACTAACCAAGTTTATTATGTACAGGTGTAGCTTAATTTTGAGGAGAAGCAGTATTCATTAATTTAAAATGCCGTCACACAAGTAGGACTATCAAATACGAATGAGAAAGGTATTTTTGGTAATTGTATTTAGAGGGAATATGCGTTTTTAAGTGTATCCAAACACCATTGAATCTGATGTTATAAACATCACTGTCAATCAAAGTCAAGGGGGTTTATGTTAGATTGTTAGGTTAGATTATTATTATGATAACATTTCTTATCCCAATATTGTTCTCATCGCACAATTTTAATTGCGATATTGAAATTTCCACATCGATAATAACGGTGGAGTTTAGTAACGAAGTTTCGCCGATAACAATAATAATCGGTTCAATTAAAGAAGTCCATTAAGAAATAGTAAATTAATGTACCTTTTATTTTATTAAATGTTCAAATTGCTCTCCTTGTACTCTCCTTGTATACAGTAGTAAAATCTCTGTTCAAACATGTTTTTTACATTTTGGAAAGTTTGATTGTTTATTTTTCTGTATTCCGATTCTATCGGTCTTCATACAGTAATAATTCTTTGAGGGATCTTGGCTATGAGGCGTATACCACTGACTTTTAATGGCTCCCACAGAAAACAATGCTGTTTAAGATGCGGGTTATTAAAAACAATTTTTAGTTGCCCTTTCGTTATTAGTGGTTCGATATTTTCTTTATGTTAATTGTTTAGTTTCATCAAGACATAGATAAAATGATATAAAAGGTGACCACACTTCGTATTTGAAAATTTTGAGCTGCCCCCTACCCCCACCACGCCTTTAAGGGTAAAAATTTTTAATGGACCATCATCATTATTGTAGCCCCTCATATCGAAGAAGGTTGCTGCAAGCCGATTTCAAATCTCTCAAATAGTGAAAGAGTTAAGGGGGGCTGGATTCAAGTTACTTTTCAATCAACCTGTATAAGAAAAAAGGCGAAACTTCGTTATCCTACTCCACCGTTAGTTATAACACCATTTATAAATTATAACCCCATTGATGTTATAATTTAGATTTTGTGATAATATTGCTATTCTATAGATGATACAATTGCACAATACAATTAAGATTTTATCACTTGATTTAGTTTTATTTTAGGATAATTAAACATGCCGTTCTGTACCTTTTGACAATAAAACACTTGCAAACCTGAAAATAACAAAAACATGTACAATTTTTAACTAATGTAACCTGTAACATTATCAAAGAACAACACTAAATAAACTAGAACTACTTAAGTTCATTTTGAGGTGTGTCTTAGTTGCGAGAAGAAGCACAATGTAAGGACCCCAGTTTACGGAACTCTTTACTTAAAGATACTTCACAATTATTTACTGTAAGACACATGGGTAATGACAGTGTTATTAGACAATTACCGTTTCGATGTTCAACATCAAATTAATACAGGAGTACCACAAGGCTCACATATGGGACCAGTTTGGGTGCAGTACAGGAAGGTGAACTGTGGTTATTTGCAGATGATGTGTGTCAAATGATATCTGACTTTTGGAAAGAAGCACTATTGTGAAGACTAGCCTATATCACCATATCACTATTTTGAGACAGGGACCTCACTTAGTGGATATTTTAACCTGAATATGAATGAGAGGTGACTAAAACTGGTATCAATGGAATGAGCAAATGGTGCTCAATTAATAAGTTGGTATTAAACTAAGAAAAAACTTGCTCCTTTCTTCAATACCAAAACTCATCAAACGAAGGAGACATATGGGTCCGTTTGCCGTTGGTATACAATTTTGGTGATGAGTTGTCCGTCGGGCGGCACTGGTGATTTGTTGAGTGGCTGGAGCGCTTTTGGCATTTCGATTGTGAGTCGCAGTTGACAATGGTGAAACACCGAAAGCGCTCCTGCCACTCAACAAATCACCAGTGCCGCTCAACGGACAACTCCTCACCATTGTTGTATACCAAAACTCATTTGACTTTAGTCCTCGGTTTAAAATAGGTGATAAAGCATCTAAAACCTTGAAATGGAGTCAAGTATTTGAGAGTTAGTAACAACATTAGGTGGTTCGATCATGTAGATCATGTGGTGAGCCGGTTGTCCGTAGTATGTTGTCTAGTTAAAAGATTAAAAAAAAAAAAAATATGAATACAGATGTATTGTTATGGATGTTTCCACAGTGTGCTATGTTATGGGATTATTTGGTGGGGGAACTGTTCAGAAGCTCAAAGAGTGTTTCTACTTCAAAAAGGAATCATTATAATTAATTAGTAAAACTCATTACCTTGAGCACTGTAGACCGTTGTTTAGAAATTATAAGATAGGTACTCACTCTATAATTAGTTTTCATATTAGAATCGGCCACAAATGTTTTAAAGTACCCAGACTTTTTTAAGAGAAATCACCTAGTCCATCAATACAATACATGATAAACTAATAAGATTCATCTTAACAGGCATCGGACAACACTTTTTGCACAATCTGGACCTCAATTCTTTTCAAGTAGGCCTAAAGTTTACAACAAATTAAAAACCCTCCAACCCCAGCTGGTCGCAATAGAATTAGAGACACAATCGTCAACAATTTCAGATATATTTCAGTATGATCTCTATCTTTAACTTGTGACTTATAAATACAATTATTGTCATTATATGTTAAATATACACATTCTAACAATTTCGTAAATATATTTATTTTAATATTTTTAATATTTTAAAAATATTAAAAATATTAAAATAAATTAAATTAAATAAATTATTAAAATAATAATAATAAATAAATTATGAATTATTAAAATAAATTAAATTAAAAATATTAAAATAAATTTTATTTTAATATTTTTAATATTTTATTTTTAGTATTTTTATTTTTAATCTATTCTTACGGTCGCCAATGCAAGATCGATTATCTCGGAAAAGATGATAAAATTCTGTAAAAGTTGTAAAAAAATATTTGTTCTTTCAATTTGTTAAAAGATCAAATACAATTTATTCAAAATCAATTAGTTACAAAGTAAATAAAAAAAAATACAATTTTACAATTTTAACAATGCAACAATGCAATTTAACAATAAGATTAAATTGAACATTGGGAAATTCCTATACCTTGTTAATTTTGCAATAAGTTTTACAAAAAGTGGCTTGTATTAGTAACTAACTACTGTAGGTAACTTTACTTTCAAATGATTCTTATTTGTTCAAGTTCTTAACCGTAAATAAAAGAAAACCAGGTAGAGTTTGATTTACTTTTGTAAAATTTAATTCCTAACTATTTTAATAAATATGTTTATGAAACCCTCAAGTAATTTTTAAGACTTGGACGAATTCATTGTTGAAGTCAAAACTTTACCAGTGAACTGTTTTCCTATCCAAAAAATAAATATTTATTTCTAAATGTGATATAACCATTGACTATGTACACTAACGTGAGTAGACTTATCATAGCATAGGCGTGTTTGAAACCTATTGACGGTGGTGCGATCTTGTGCGGCGTACATGGAAGTACATGAGTCATATGAGAGGAAAATACGTACTACCACTCTTCTCAATCAAGGATTAAACATTTTATAATGGAGGTTTTTGTTTATGTTGTGATGTAATGTTTTTGCAGCACTGTAAATTCAGCTAAATAATAACAACATCGATGGCAGCGACTCTGACGCCACGTACACAAAACTTTCAAATTTTTGCCTCAAACTAAATGCATTGGATGAGAGGTCTATTCACATTAGTGTACGTAGTCAATGATATAACTCAACGAGGTTAAATAGATATAGAGTGCTCACCAGATAGGGAAAAGTGTCCCTTTTTGACTGGCGCCATGCTACCCACGATTCCCGACGTTTCCTTGGTAACCAGTCCTTTGTTTACACTTTTCCAACAGTTATTTACCATTTTACCCACACCTATCCGACGTTTCTATGGTAACCAACTTCAATAGCCTGCTCAGAGACTTTCAAATCAAATTAGGCTAATTTAAAAACAAACAACAAATAAACATATGTTTTTAAAATATCATCAGTAATTTTTTAAGCTTGTAGCGAGGAATCAGAATAGCTAAAACTATTAATCAAGGAAACGAGAGTAAAGTGTGGGATGGTTGCCAAGGAAACGGCGGGAATCATGGGTAGAATGGCGCAAATCCAAAAGGGACACAAAATTAACATGTGATGAGCGCTCTATATCTATTTAACCTCGTTGGGATAAAGCTTCTGTGCTGTCTTGTTTTAAAACACTCAAATTAGACACATAGATACAAGACAAACCATCAGTTAGTTAGTGATCTAGCAAGTGGGGGTTCGAATCCAGGGTCATCACAAAGGAGCCTGATTGGTCACACTCCAGTTATTGTGTACATTACTGCCAACGGAGCCAACAGCATTGTACGGTTTTTATTTTATTCTACCAGGAGAGTTATTGCTTGTCCTTTAGAACAAGAAAAGTTTCAGACTACGGTATGCCATTAGTGCATGATAGATTTGCAATGTGCTCTTTGCCTGGTTTTCTATTCCTAGAGCTTCCTAGTTTATTTTTGCCTCTTCAAAATTTAAAGAGCTTTTAAGAAAATAGAGCTTTATTCTTCCAATAACAAACTTTGAGAATTGTAAGTATGGTACTGTATTGTACTTGTAATTGTATTGTACTTTATTTTAAAATAAGAAGCAAGTCCTAATTATTTTCATCAAAAACCATTATGCTACATTAATGAAACTATAAATTTTCTGCAACTATGCACTCTACTGAAATCGCCCATTGGTCTCGTAATTCAACAAAAAACTCAGTTCATATTGATCCACTTAACTGAAATATCTGTTCTTCCTAACTTCCAGCATTTGTTACTAATAGCTGTCTAATGATTCTATCAATTATCCTTCTCCCATAAGATTAACATTGAAACTTTGAAAGCCTGTAGGGCGGAGCCCTGGGGACGATTTGAATTACCGGTATAATGAGATTCTGCTCATCTACAGCACACTACGTTACTAACCGTATGCGCAGATTTCTCCTTTGATGCATACAAACTGAGAAAAAAGAAGGAAAAGAAACATGCTTGCCTATTAATATAATATAGATATCGGTAGTAATTAAATACAAAGTGTCATATAGTTATGAATTTTACATATGTTTCAAGAGCAAGGTTGGAATCTTGGCAATATAATTTCATGATCATAATATTCAGTGAATTATTATCTCTAAGCTAGGCAGAAACATTTTAAAGTTTCTTAAAAACTTTCAAGCAAAAGAGACACATAGATTGCATTTTGAAGACTTCATTAAATACTTCATTATTTTTAATCAGTAGGACTAGTTTTTCCTTAGTTATCGTTTTTGTTACTCTATGTTTTGTTTTGAGACTAGGTTTCAGTAGTTGAGTACAGTGATTAGGCTATCTCTGAGTTCTAATTTATAAAACATCCATTTCTTTAGGTGTAGGCTTTCCCTACACCTAATTATGCCTACTTATGTTTATGCCATAAACTACAAGTGCAAGTGTGGACTACTGCATCGTAGGCCCAATTAATATTGCGGGGTACACAGTGCAGTGTGCTGGGACCAGTGTGTATGATTGTTCGCTAATTGTCGTTTCTCCGTGTACCGCGGTTTCTCCCCCCGCTCGAGCGCTCGTGTAGTCTCAGTCTGCTATGTTCATTAGCCACACTCTGTAAACTCACTTAATTGTGGTTAAATTACTGATTATAAGCAACTTCGTGTGAGGCTGTCCCGACGGGGTGGTTGCCTTCGTTCTGAGTTTTAACTGATATAATTGCCTTTGAAAGTGAAAGCCTGATAAATTTTATGTTTAACACTAAATTAAAGTAATGATAGTATAAAAAAATTATCAGCTTGTTTATCATAATAGTTGTTGAATAACTCTGTACTAACATTGGTTTTATATTCTAAATAATTTAAAATTACTTCCGCCACTATATAGGTCACGTGTTTCACAAGATGAAAAATCTAAACAGGCTCTTTAACGTTTACAATGTGTTTAGAGAAAATATTCTTGTAACAGACTTTCTTAACAATAACTTTTTTTCAATTTTACCCCGAATCTTTGACTTTTAGTATTTTACTTACCCCCCAACAAATCTTTTGTTTACAACTTAAACAATACAAATTGAAATTAGACTTTTAAATTTCATGCTATCAAATTTTAGTTACAAATTACATTTTAATAAAACTTTTTTTATTGAAATTCATCATGATTAAAGTTTTAAGTCCCGATGTCTTTAAGTTTGATTTTTTGTCAAGGGAATTAATTTTGTGAATTGGAAACTTGTTGGTAGTAAATGTAGTATTGCAGGAGAAAACATGTTAGAAGTAAATAGGCAATGAAACTACTGGACTGTCAACCCAACTGGATTATTCATGTATAAATTTTCTATTAAAACTTCCAAAGCAGCAAGTATGAAAACTAACTTAAAGGTTAAAAACTATAAACAATGCAAATTAATAAAACTAAAAATAGTAGCCCTACAAAAGAAAGTGACAAACACAGAAAGTTGTATTTTTCACAGTCCAACAGTTGATAAAAATACTCCTAAAGGTTTAAAGATCGATTTATCGAGGAAAATCAAAATTTCCCCCGCCAACGTCATTGTCGGCCATTACAACAATTGGGAATGACACGGGGAAAGTGTGAAGGTGCAAGATATCAGTTTTATTATTAAAGAGCGATCCAGGGAAAGTGGGAAGATAGGATCTCTGTTTCCGCGGCTAATGTGGGAAAAGGAAGCAATTACTGGACAATCAAAGGGTGGTCTGCAACCTTGACAATGGGTGTGGCCTTCATGTGAGTGATCAAAGGAGACTCAGCGCAAAACTTATCACCTGAGGTCTCGAGATGGCATTTGTATTCCTTTAATAAACAGTCCATTTAATAAACGGAAATCCTCATTCTAGTTTTATGTAAAACCTTGGGCTAAACAATTCTAAATAATTTTATGTTCTTTTAAAGAATCAACTGATATCACAAACAGTGTTTCTCAACATTTCCTGGGTTTTATTATTGATCAAACTTTAAACTGGAAACGTCATGTAAATTTTATATTTAAAAAATGAGACCATTTAAGACTTGTTTGCATTTAAAAATTTTGTGCAGTCTTCATTTTTGAATCTCTGCCGAATGGTGTACTTTTTCCCATGTAGAATAACTTTTGAGGAATGGAATTGTTTTTTGGGGAAATTCAACACGTGAAAAATATTAATATGTTTTATTCCAAATTGGTTACGGTAATTCGAACTACAGTAGGGCCTATGATGAAAGTATCTTCATAGACCAGTGAATATAAACTTTTCCGAGTTTATACACTGATAAGGTATTAATTTAAGTTCACTTAAATAAAAATATTTTCAAACCATACATTTCAAAACGTACAACACCATACATAAAAAACTTTTATATTAATCAATTCAATCAAATTTTCTTTACTCATCATTCATTCTATGTATAAATACAGAATGACGTCAATTTCTAGTACAGTTGTAGCTAGAATGTATTAAATGGATACTAAAATAAATGTAACAAAATACACCAAGATTCTATTGGTACATAGCACAAAAAAGTTACTCTCCAAAATATTCTTTAGTTGTTAAATATAAATAGTTGCTCATACTCTATAAAAAACAACCGACATATCTGATACCGTAGCAAAATTCCTCTTGCCAGAAGAGGTGAAAAATGTTCACTGCGAGAAGAAGTTAAGAAACAACTTCAATGCATGCCTACATCAGCGCTTCTACACAGTCCTTCAAAACTGGAGACATCATTTTTTAAAACTACAAACTTCCCTATCTTTTGCATTCATTGTAGTGACACATAGAAATGTCAAATTATATAATGTCAAACAAATTTCATTGTTGGATATAACGCCAAAAGGAGTGCTGATTTATCTTGCCTGATGGATGATGTTTTGTGTTGCAGGGCCGCCCAGGACGGGCTGCTGGACATCCTGAAGGAGGCGACCAAGCGTGACTGTAATGTCAAGGATGAGGACGGCATGACCCCGACACTGTGGGCCGCGTTCCACGGTCACCTGGACGCCCTTCGGCTGCTGGTGGGGCGGGGGTGAGTTGCAACAACCGGCAACGGTTCTGTATTTTGATTTTATGCACTAGAATCCTTTCTATTCGATAGAATATTATCTAAACTGAAGAAACTAGAAGAAGCTAAGTACAGACTTTTTTTAATGTGTTGACATAATTTTGAAAAAAGAAGAAAAAGAGAAGCCGAAGAAAGAAGAAGATAGAATATAGAAACAAGGACATAGTAGAACTGGGAAGAAAATAAATAAATAATTTGTGAAGCAAGAACAAACATGTAATTTTTATGAGACTGTTGTATTTCTCAATGAAATTTTCAATAAAGATATATTGTCTATTGAATAGTATGGTTGAAATAGCTTCATGCTTTTAGGACTTAATTAAACCAAACCCATATTGAGGCTGGACATCCGGGCAATTCAATTTATGTCCTCTCACAGCAAAATCCAAGTGCTAATTGTATATCCATTATCTTATAAGCTGATGTTATTTTTTTTCTTTACTACTCAAATTGTAAATAATTGTGAGAAGCAGATTTTAGGGTGCAGGGTTTACTATTTAGACTACCCTTAACTTATAAAAATTAATTTTATACAATTAAAAATAGTAAAATAGACCTACAAAATTTATTTAAAAATTGGTCAGTGCTGTTCTTCTTAAGGATCAGGTGCCAGTAAGAGGAAAGTCAGTACAATAGGATATCAAAATTCTCTTAAAATTATGATTGGGAAATAGCCTACAGTATCAAATCCCATTTTAAGAAAGTGATTAGAATATTTAATACAACTTTAATTTTATAAACAAAGAGAAAATAAAATTTTGCAAAGGGCAGTCTTTAAAGTTTAAACTTTGTCATTCAAAGTAATAAATACTTTGAATGAGTGATAATTATTGTTACCATAGGTGGTATGAATTTTCAATTTATGAAAATCTCAAATGTGCTAAACGGTAAAATTTTGATTGAGCAAGAAAAGACTATTAATCTCATATTGAAGTGATGTCATTCATCAAAAAATTGTTTTTTGTAAACCACTAAAAATTTGCTTAAACTAAATTTGTTATTCAAAGTTAAGAATTTTTGAATAAACTACAACGTCTGTAAATTTAGTTAGGTACAAAAGGAGAAGGTAAAAAAATGTGCATACAAAATTTAAAATTATAAAAGTCAAACTTTACACATCAAAAGATCAAGAATATAAAACTTTCATCCATACAACATTAAAAAAAAGAATTATAAATCAGTGATGGAAATTTACGCCACTCCTATAACCAAAATATTTTCACAAGTCTGTTGTAATTTTCTTGTGAATACCCCAGTGTCCGGGCGAATTCCCATAGTAAACAATCATCGCTGCTGAGAGCGCTAATAGAAAACGGAGAAAGCGCAGAGTCTTTCAATCAGCCTATGATTAACTTGGTGACTGACACAACGAGCAGTAGCTGTTGTCCAGTATGGCATGATGGTGTGGAGTTATGGCAGTGAAAGTGTGAGACTATTAGTATTAGCGCAGCCGGTGACGGACGACGCGGCACCGGCACTAATGGATGTCACAGTTGGCACCCCTGCGGGGACACAATGTCACCTGGCTTCCTGTTCCGTTATTGTCGTGTTGGTAATAATGTTGTCACCTGCTGATTTTCCTTGGTTTATTTGTAGTCGTTAAAATTTAATTTTGTTAAGCCACGTCAAACTTGTTCGGTGAACATAAAATATCAACAAACAATTCTAATGAACCATTATACAAACCAAACAATTAATGACCATATGATTTACACTGGAAATAAATAAATAAAAAAAAAAAAAAAAAAAAAACAAATGTTGGACAGAACACTTTGGTAAACATTTTTCCCCAGTGTGAACGCGGCTTAAATATGTTGTGTTGTGCTGGCTTTTAAAAAGGTTTGTCAATGTTAAATTGTTAAGTTTTTCTTGATGTATGATTTAAAACTGTTATCGTTAGCGTATTTAACATTTTATTTTAAATTTAAAAAAATAACTTTTATTCAATAAAATGTTATAAAGTTTACTCCACTAAGAAATTTTTTAAACATTACCTGATGAACAATGAATCTTTACAATGTATTAAACAATTGATAGAATGGAACACATGCTCTAGCTTGTCGGTTATTGTTTGTCTGATTTGGTTTATTTTTATACCAAGGATTTTTTAGTGCCTCATGAAAAGGATAATTTATATATTAATAGGCAAGCATTTTTCTTTTCCTCCTTTTTTTCTCAGCTTGTGCTCAACGTAGGAGAGATCCCGTGCATACCGTGAGAAAGGTAGTGTACTGTAGATGAGTAGAATTCCATTATAATTTACAACGACCCTCAGGGCTCCGCCCTACAGGCTTTAAAATCTTCAATGTTAATCTTATAAAAGAAGGAAGAATAGGTGTTTCAGTCATAAAATATTTTTTTAACTAATTGGGTTTAGATGAACTTAAATTTTAGTTGAACTTCGGGCATTGGGCGATTTCTAGATTGTATTACTGGGTAAAATTTTAATCCAGATGAGTTGCTTACTCCTTGTTATAAAATACATTTTGGAACAATAATTTTGCATAAATGGCATAAATTCAAAACATCCTCACCGAAATTACTAAAATACAACGTAAGTAGAAGGTTGAGTTACAAAACGTTTAGGCAATTTAAAGCTAAAAATAAACAGGATCTAATAACATTTGTATGTATTTAAAATATACTTTAATTGAAAACTTGATGTCTACTGATACTGGAAATACTTGAAATACTCTAATTATACTGGAATTTTATTTTCATAATGGAAATACTTAAATTTTATTATCTTACTGAAAATACTGGGCTTATAAAATAGATACTGAAATTTTTAATTTTATTCAAACATTTATTTAATATTTTTTACTAAGTTGTGAAGAACAATAAAACTGTCTATATGTATAAAAACTTAAACAAACTCTCAAAAAACCTTTTCTTTTCTGCTCTTATTTACTATTTTTTCTAAAAAAAAGAATAATTAAATTTAAGCTTTAACCCTGGAAAACCGAGCATTATACTTACAGTTGTTGTTGCAATGAAATATTCGGGAGAAGTCTTAAAAAATTGGCCAATGTTCTTAAATTTTTGTCTGTCAACAAACTAAGCTCCATTTTTATTTTGGTGCTGAAACCACGAAGATAACATATTCTCATTTACTGTAATGATGCAAAATGTTTATAAGATATTTCAATAAATTATATTTAAAATATAAAATTTATTATATTACTTTGGCATAATTGAATTAGTTATTACCTGCACGTGATTAATTAATTCTGCATAAAAAATGTTAAACTTCAAATTTGTTCGAAACTTCAGGAGAATTCAAATCAAAGAACCTTGTTCTAAAACATCGGCATTGGATTTCTGATACTCGTGTATTTTAAAACAATTAAACACCAAAATTTTTTACTATGAGTAAGTTTTTGTCAAAAGAGAAACTAAAAGTCTGTTAATATTTTCATTTTATTTTGTAAGCTTTGTAAAAAAGAAAATTTTATTAAATTACATTCTAATTATATTTTTTGTGCTTAAAAACACATATAATTTGTCCTTCCATTTCATTGGTAAATACTCAACTGTATTAATTTATAATGGTTCCGTGTTTATTAAGACAGTCAAATAAGAATTTTCACATACTCGTTTTTCGTATCTTAAAAATAGGAATTATATTTCTCAATCATAATTTAAAATAACACTCCCCTCATATTTCTCTGATTTTATGTTGAGGACAGTGCCTAAAACTCTTTTTTTTAAAACTTAAAACATATCCTTAAATTGTTTTCAATAACATGCTTAAAAGTAGAGGAATTGTTGAGGAATGTTAGTTAGACATTCAGCTGACGCCCTGTTGGCCGTGGCTGTGGTGGAGGTAGTCACGGTTCACCGCCCCCGACGGCAGCTGCTGGTACAATACGGTCGTTACTGAGGCGCGGCCATCGCGGCGGTGAAAAACTTAATAGAGCTGCTGTGGGGGGGGGGGGGGGGGGGTGGGGGGGCAATTATAAACCTATTGAAAGCAATAATTTTAGACTGGTTGTAAGAATATGGATCATAAATTTCTCCTTGACTAATTATGATAACTCTGGAAGTAAATTGGATTAATTGTTTGTGTTGTGTAAACAAGTTAGTCGAATGTCTAAAAAAGTGTGAATCTTTATTGGCCAATCAAAATGATTGTGATTAAAAATGCTAAGAAATTTATTGGTTTTTTTCTAGATTGATTGTATTGGAGGTAAAATCTGAAAGAAAGTATTTGCTTGTCTCTTGATGCCATTAATGCCAATGTTTAAAAAAAATTAATTTTTAAATTTGTTTACCTTCAATTGGCTTATTTAATTGAAAAAATGTCTTTATCTAATGAAATTATATTTAATAAAGAAGTTAAAAAATAAAGAAATAATGATATGAACTAGGTATTTATTTATAATTATTTTTATATTAGTATAATATAATAATGTAAACATTTTGTTAATTTAACAATAAAAATTTTGAGTTAAGGAAAGTTAGTTTTTTTAGAGACTGTGTTAATTTTAAACTGTATACCGTATTTATTAAAATAAATAAAAGTTTGCATTAAACCTTTACACATTCGCAAACCATCGCAATTACAGTACTATAATATAGTGAACAGCATGGACTCCCTCGCCAAGTCGAGGTGCGTAACTCGCAGCGTCGCGCCCGGCCGACCACCCCGCGCCGCGCCGCGCCGCGCCATTGACATTCACACACAGGACGTCCTGTCCGGGCAGCTGCCAGGGTCACTGGCCCATCATGCGATATACAACGGCCTATATGGCCATAATGACTTGTCAGTAGATATATTTGTCGTTACAATGTGTTTTAGCTTGTTTTCGTATTCTGTTAAGAAATTCAGTTGAAATACAAAATGAAAAACAATAGGTGTCCAACTTTATTATTTTAACCGTACTAAATCATTTAATAATGTTTAAGTACTTGTAATTGTACCTGGATTATTTGAAAATAAAAAGTTTATTGAATATTAGGAGTAATTTATAAATGTCAGTTCCGAAAAAAAATACGCATTAGTTTACATATTAACAGACTTGTTTTCTGTAATCAGTTTTAAATTCAATGACATACAGTATTACAGTTCAAACTCAAGGGATTGACTACAAATTGTAGACTTAATGTTTTGATTTACAACTATGAAATTTGAATTGTAAAAGTTCAAGTATAAACAATTTAGAATTTTAGACGGCTTTAATGTTAGACATATTTGTCAAAAAAAACCTTTTTTTAATTATTAGTATGTTTTTTTAAAAAATTAAACATTTTGTGAAGAGGACAGAGAAACTACTGTACTAGTAGTTAAAAAGAAATTTTTTTTTATTACCGAAGCTATAATTAACGTGGTACCGTATTGTATTTGTATCAACAGGCAACATGATATTACAGGATGTCTACCGGTTAGGAAAAGTTGGGAAGTCATCAAAAAAATTTAGGACTTTGTGAGGTCTAGAAAATAGTGAAAATAATACTAATTTAGGTCTTTGGTTGGATAAACTGATTTTATAACAAAACTACAAAAATTTTATAGAATTTCACAAAAATATTGTTGGTGAGGCTACTGGCCGGGAATTTTTAGAAAAGTGGTCTGGATAATAGGCAGGAATTCTATTTGGATTGTGAAATTTAATAGACACCGTGTCATATACAATCTTGTAGTATAACTTAACGATGGTAGGAGATTTAAATTAACTATTGTGAAGTATTAAACATCAATTTTGTGAGTTTTATTTGTAAATAAAATATTGTTTTAGAACAAAATTAACCTTACAATTTGATATAAAAACAAACCGAACTATTTCAACAATGATTGAATGTAACCATAGTTGCAGAGTCTCATACATTTTGTTTTGCCAAAATTTGAAGCAAAAATATCTTGTAAAATTTGTTAGATTTGTACCATTTCAAACTGCAATAGTGATTGAAATTTAAGGTTATAGTCTTTTAGATTCTAAAAATTTATGAAGATAAAAAAATGCAGTGCCATGTCCTGCTTCTTTACCAAGTAAGTGCATGTTTAGAATACTATCACAGAAAATGAATTACGGTATTTCAAATGTGCCTTAAAATTACCATGGAGCTAAGAGAACGTCTAAGAAGAATAGTGGTCAAAACTCAAACAGTGAAAATTTCATGTTTTTTCAGACAAAATTATCAAGCTTCATAACAAAATCACTTGGTACAGTAACAAACAAACCTGTGTGACAGATTAGGCAGCTTCTTCACTGAGCATGGGATTGTGAGTTGGCGTATATGAAATTTCAGCAGTCCTTTAAATTGATCATCAACCAAACTATCAGCCAGCCACCTTGAATAATTTGATCTTTGAAAATTATTAGAAAATGTTAAATTGGCTGTATCTTGCAAGATTTCTGATTGAACTGGCCAAATTTTGAGTCCTGCTAATGTCCATCGAGGGAGTTTTTTTACAAAATCTTCAGTGCCTTCACAATTGCTGTCTCATGAAATTTCTTGTAAATCAACCATCTGTCTACAACGGAAAATTTATGAGTGAGAATGTATATAATATGATTAACAAAATTTCAGTTAGACAACAAATTACCAGCATTGTCTTCAGTGAATATTAACATTTGTATAACACGAAATCAACTGTATAAATAAAAATTGATGAATAACCCGCAAATTAACTGTGGAAAAATCAAGACTACATGTGAAACCAAATCACTAACTACAGTCTATTGGTAATGAAGCATTTAATGGAACTCATTTTGAATGGATTCTTCACCAAATTGTCAGTGATGTCAACTTCTTACAAGATTATCATTGGACAAAACTACAAAATCCAACACTGCTCTTGAAATCACAACTATTTATAAATCAATAGAATGATGAATACTAATTATCTTTGTTCTATTCTCTTGGCTCTGTTAAAAATATACTACTGTAATTCACAATTTAGTATTTTTTATTCTTATAATAATTGCTATTAATTAATTAAATATTGTTATAGTTATTTTTTATATGTAATTATAAAGAAATTATTGTTCATAACTCCCTTCCTTGGAGTAAAATTAATTCAAGAACATTGTCTTACCTCAGAAAAAACCAGTTCAAAGACTCGTTTAACTTGAGCTGCAATAAAAAAAATTGTGTGCAGTGACATAAAAAAATTTGTATAGGCTGATGTACCTCAACAGTAATATTGTACAGAAATGTTTTAAAGTCCTTTATATTTCTTGTATCTCTATTCTTTAATGGGTGGAATTTTGATGCCGGCCCTTGTAAATTTTTAAAATCTGTACGGTAGAAGCTGTCTTAACCGACCTCTATGGGACCGGACTATGGTCAGATAACTAATAAGGTCGGTTAAACCGAATAATAATGGAAATACGTGTTAATAGTAGTTTATGCAACGATTCTTTTATGAGGGCCTTTATAGTACAGTAAAATTAGGGTTTTAGATCGGCAACTGATGTGCATTCCCAAAAATTTGATAAGAGCTTCTTTTAAGCACTATAATTAAAGATCCGATGAGTCCCCCAAAAATAAAGTTGTTTTTCACCTATAAAACCACTTTTCAAAATGGCGGTTTTTTGGTAATGGAATACATTTTGAAAAATTTAGTATTTATTTTTCTTTTTCACCTGCATTTCTCAATATAATGTTGTGACACCGCCACCGATAATTTTTTAATGGGAAGTAGTTCATTATGACCGGTCGTTAATTTTTGGCCGCCATCTTGGATCCGCCATATTGGATGAAAGTTATTTTTTTGTAATATAAAGATAGTGTTGTGACACATCATTCCAAAGTAGATTTTTACGCTGATTTCAATGCCGCAATCCGTTTTTGAAAATCTTGGTTCGTTTTAAAGATACACTCAAATAAAAATTCAACCCTATGAATTTCTTATGGACATTTCGAACTTTAAATTTATTTTGCATTATTTTTTTATATCTAGTTCTAATTGAGGAATTCTTTTCATTGTGACCTTAAAATACTCAGTAATATTCCTGGCATTAATTAAAGCTATTCTTCATTCCATTTGGAGGATACTGAGACGAGTTATATCCTTCTATTTAATAGAAACTTCAATTTTTTTTTAATTCGCTTTTAGTTAAAGATTAATATCTCAAGTTCTAAGTAAGACACAAAGTTAGTTCTGGTCTTAAAACGACTAGTACATCAATGTCTTTAATTTGAGTTATTGACCATTGAAATTCGTTGGATATTAAGTGGCTTATTACTGTTTAATCAACATAAAATTTATTGGTTCCTGAAATTGGTCTTCAGTTAAAGACGTACAAGTCAAGTTGTAAATGAGATTCAAGGTTCGTTTTGGTCTTAAATTACACGGTACATTATTGGCTTTAATTCCATATATTGATTGTTAAAATTGAACACGTTTAAGATGTGATATTATACACTTTTCAATAAAAAATATTTCCATTTCTGAAATTTTCGTAAAGTTTAAAATTTACAAACCGTTTCAAACTAAGCCAATTCGAACGAACAAAAACTCTAAAGAAGCCCATTGATCCACTGAGTGATCTGATACCAAAATTAACAACCTATCTCAATTAGAACAGGATATATGAGGAAAAATAAGCAATAAATATGTTCAAAATTTGAAATGTCCATAAGAAATGTATGGAGAAGAATTTTAATTTCCGTATATCTTTGAAACGGAAAAATATTTTCAAAAACGGATTGCGGCATTGTAATGAGCGAAAAAATCTACTCTGAAATGATATGCCACAACACTATCTTTACATTAGAAAAAAACAACTTGTATCCAATATGGCGGATCCAAGATGGCGGCCAAAAAATAAAGACCGTTAAAAATAAAGTATTTAGTACCCAACAATTATTGGAGTTGGTCCCACAACATAATATTGAGGCGATGCACGTAAAAAATGAAAAAGGGAAGCTTTTTTCAAAATTTATTTCATTACAAAAGAACCGCCATTTTGAAAAGTGATTTTATAGGTGTAAAACAACTTTATTTTTTGGGGACTCATCAAATCTCTTTTTCTAGAGCTTAAAGGAAGGTCTCCTGAAAATTTCATGGACGCACATCAGTTGCCGATCAAAAGGTTGTTTTTGGCCTTATTTTACTGTACTATTAAGCCATGTGTGTTTTAAGTTTAAGTATCTCACGAGTGGCTTAAAGGCAAAATACAATCGTTGCCTACTTTATCTGCGACTAAATTACTGTAATGAACATGCAAAAATGGTCGCTGGACCAAATCGTTGTTCTCACTCACATATGATCACACTATTTTGATTTTTAACTCACCAAAATTATTAAAATCGGCTGAAAACTGTAGAAGGAGTAACTTGTACAAAAAAAAAAAAAAAAAAAAAAAAATTTACCATTCTAAACCTAGACACAGATGGTTTCAATGCTTAAAGAACAGTCTAGGGGTAGAGTCCAATTACCCTAGCCTACCCCTGAGCTCAAATAACAATCTTCTCCAATTAAGTTGTAGTTTCTTCACGTACATTTCTTGCCACACTAATCCCAGTATTTTTAAGTAAATTTCAACTTGGTCTAACCATGTGTTGCAGTGGAGACCCGGAGAAGTGTAACTACCACTTCGGCCAGAACGCGCTTCACCTGGCCGCCAGCAAGGGACATCTCGCATGTGTCACATTCCTTGTAGGCTTTGAGGTCAACCTGTGGGCCCTGGACCTAGATCTGCACACTGCACTGAAGGTGAGTACAACCCCTTGGTAATGTAGGCAAAGTTCACGTTAGCTTCACCTGGCCGCCAGCAAGGGACTTCTCTCCTGTGTCACATTCCTTGTAGGCTTTGAGGTCAACCTGTGGGCCCTGGACCTAGATCTGCACACTGCACTGAAGGTGAGTACAACCTTGGTAATGTAGGCAAAGTTCACGTTAGCTTCACCTGGCCGCCAGCAAGGGACTTCTCTCCTGCGTCACATTCCTTGTAGGCTTTGAGGTCAACTTGTGGGCCCTGGGGCCCAATTTTTCAATCGAGTGAGTAGTGAGTTGGTGAGTTGGCTTATTTGCCAAAAATTTACATCAACCCTTATATTTAAATAAGAATGAAGGTAATTTTTAAGGTCTTTTAAAACTTGCGCATCCAGTAATTAATATTTTTCAGCAGTATTTCAAGGGATTGTTTTATTCACTATTGTCGAATATATGTATAAAAATGTATTTTGTGCAAAAAATCTCACCAACTCACCCGTTTTCACTCACCTAACAAATCGGTGGTGAGTGGTTTTGGTGAGATAATCTCACGTGAGGTTGAAATTTCTTCTTCATCATCTCGATCTCGACAGGATTCAATTTGTCAATAACAACTTTCATACTTTTCAAATCGTCGAGGTTATGTTTACTTTAGTTAAATAGCCTAAGATGTATATTGATACTTACAATTGTGTAGTTAAACATTTAAAATAAAATAAGATTGTAATTATGTTATAAATATAACAATGCAAGTCATTTAGAATCTTTAAATTAATAGAACTGGCAATATTTAATGTTGTTATTGTTTTGACAGTTGAAACCGGATGCTAACATAAACTTCAATTTTACCATCTCGAGCCAGTCGGTAAGGAGCAAACTAGTGAGATGTAACTCACGACTCACTCGATTCAAAAATTGGGCCCCTGGACCTAGATCTGCACACTGCACTGAAGGTGAGTACAACCTTGGTAATGTAGGCAAAGTTCACGTTAGCTCCACCTGGCCGCCAGCAAGGGACATCTCGCGTGTGTCACATTCCTTGTAGGCTTTGAGGTCAACCTGTGGGCCCTGGACCTAGACCTGCACACTGCACTGAAGGTGAGTACAGCCTCTAATGTAGTCAGAGTTCACGTTAGCTTTAGACGCAACTGGATATCACGTTTTGAAAATTTTGTCCCAATTGGTGGCCATCTCTGAACCACACCGCGGCTGAATAATTAGTCGGCTAGTTAAGCTGATCTTGAAACATTGAAATTACACTTTTCCATGGCCTAAATGTAAAAACAAATGCCTGAATTACAACAATCGTGGTTTCACAAGTATATGATGTGGCCTTGGTTTTAAAGATAAATGTGTAATCAATGTTGCCATCAAAGGTAGAGAAAACTCACCGTCTGATAGCAATCCGGGTTATTTTTGGTCCTAGTGGTGGACAATTGTTTCGCCCCTATTCGTCAGGGGCATCATCAGCACAACTTCCGACTTGAGGTTAAAACATAGCGAACTTGATGTTCTTGTCGAAGGTTAAAATCAATAAATAAACAAACACTGAGTACATACGAATAACACACACGAAGACATTTACGACACGACACATATTTAAAACGCTCCCCGATGGCAAACGGCACTTTTTACTCCGCACGCGTGCTTTCACCGGCCGGTACTGAGTGACAGTTTCGAACAGGTATGCCACGGCCTACTGTATCGCCAGTCCATGCGTCACCAGCTGGTCGTATATCGGGTTCGCTGCGAATCTAGTTTGGACATTTATCAGACGCTGGGGTTGAAGTTTACTTGCGCTGTATATTTCTAATTCCTCTAACCTGTCTAGCCTACGTGATTTTCGACAAACATGCAAGACTTCCAAACCCTCATAAATTGGTTGATATGCATGGCCTGTGTCTCGTATGTGGGTGGCGAAATTAGAACTATTAGGATTAAATTGTTTTCCACTTACTGCCTTAATATGTTCTTTATACCTAGTCTCGAAATTTCGCCCTGTCTGCCCTATATAATAGGCCTCACAATCACCGCAGTTGATCTTATATACACCTTGCTTCTCATTCACACTACGTGGTGTATTGCTCCTTGGAGGCTTCAGAACCTTTGACAGTTTGTTGTTAGTTTGATAAGCTATAGAGACAGGTGCGTGCTTAAATATCGAACTGGCGATTTTTTCAGCTGTTTGACTATATTCTACCGTGATGTATTTGTCGATCTCTGTGTTTTTTACTGTGGGAGGCTTAGATAACATTTTTCTATAAATTCGGTCAATTAATGAGGGTTTATAGCCGTTTTGTTGAGCAATGTATCTGATTGTTTGTAGTTCGCTGTTCTTATCTTCTACTGATAACGGGATTTTTATGAGTCGGTTGAGCATGAATCTGAATGCTGCCATTTTGTGTGAATATGGGTGATTAGAGTCGGAGTGAATGACCTGGTCTGTGTATGTGGGTTTTCTGTAAATATTGAAACTATGGCGTTGGTTAGTATTTGAGATGGTGATATCTAAATAATTTATCTTATTGTCTTGTTCTATTTCTTGCGTGAACTTAAGATTTGGATGTAGGCTGTTTAAGTACTTATTGAAAAGGCAGATTTGGCGAGCATTTCCCTTATAAAGACAAATCACGTCATCTACATATCTTTTCCAGTCTACTACTTTCTCACTGTATCTGTTGTTGTTTATTACATGTTCGTATTCTATGTGGTCTAGGAAAAGCTCGGCTAGGATAGAGGAGAGGGGAGACCCCATGGCGAGACCATCATTCTGTATATAGAGAGAATCATTGAACTCAAAATAGTTTTGTGACAGAATTATTTTTGTTAGATCCATAAGCTCATTTATTTGATCAGCATTCAGTCTTTTTGTTGTCTCTAAGTTTTCCTTCAGAATGTTGAGGGTTAGTTCTACTGGTATATTGGTGTAAAGATTTACAATATCAAATGACACCAATGATGCATTTTGTGGTATGTTGATGGTACTGATTTGGTCTATCAGATCTATGGAGTTTTTTAGGCTAGTGTTGGATTTAAGTTCTATGGAAGATTTTATGATTTTGTCTATTGCTTTGGCTAGTTTGTAAGATGGAGCAGTTTGAAAATTTACTAAAGGTCTTATTGGTGAATTTTCTTTATGGATCTTAGGTAGGCCTTTGAGTTTTGGTGCTATGGGGTTCATTACCTTAAGGAATCTTTTCTGCTCAATTGGGAAAAGGCTATTGCACTTATTAATTCCATCATTTATTTTCTTTTGGTACTGTAAGGTGGGATCTTTATTCAGTTTGGTTATATTATTATCATCTATGAATTGGGTTACCTTAGTTTTATAATCAGATTCCTTCATTATGACTATGGTATTGCCTTTATCGGCTTTAGTTAATATTGCTTCATGGTCAGAAAGTTTTTCTTTGATTTTCCGGGCAGTAAGTCGTTCTTTTTGTCTCATTTTACTTTTTGTATTCCTAAATTTCCGTTTTTCTACTAGGTTATTGAACCTACTGACTTAAATCCAACACTAGCCTAAAAAACTCCATAGATCTGATAGACCAAATCAGTACCATCAACATACCACAAAATGCATCATTGGTGTCATTTGATATTGTAAATCTTTACACCAATATACCAGTAGAACTAACCCTCAACATTCTGAAGGAAAACTTAGAGACAACAAAAAGACTGAATGCTGATCAAATAAATGAGCTTATGGATCTAACAAAAATAATTCTGTCACAAAACTATTTTGAGTTCAATGATTCTCTCTATATACAGAATGATGGTCTCGCCATGGGGTCTCCCCTCTCCTCTATCCTAGCCGAGCTTTTCCTAGACCACATAGAATACGAACATGTAATAAACAACAACAGATACAGTGAGAAAGTAGTATACTGGAAAAGATATGTAGATGACGTGATTTGTCTTTATAAGGGAAATGCTCGCCAAATCTGCCTTTTCAATAAGTACTTAAACAGCCTACATCCAAATCTTAAGTTCACGCAAGAAATAGAACAAGACAATAAGATAAATTATTTAGATATCACCATCTCAAATACTAACCAACGCCATAGTTTCAATATTTACAGAAAACCCACATACACAGACCAGGTCATTCACTCCGACTCTAATCACCCATATTCACACAAAATGGCAGCATTCAGATTCATGCTCAACCGACTCATAAAAATCCCGTTATCAGTAGAAGATAAGAACAGCGAACTACAAACAATCAGATACATTGCTCAACAAAACGGCTATAAACCCTCATTAATTGACCGAATTTATAGAAAAATGTTATCTAAGCCTCCCACAGTAAAAAACACAGAGATCGACAAATACATCACGGTAGAATATAGTCAAACAGCTGAAAAAATCGCCAGTTCGATATTTAAGCACGCACCTGTCTCTATAGCTTATCAAACTAACAACAAACTGTCAAAGGTTCTGAAGCCTCCAAGGAGCAATACACCACGTAGTGTGAATGAGAAGCAAGGTGTATATAAGATCAACTGCGGTGATTGTGAGGCCTATTATATAGGGCAGACAGGGCGAAATTTCGAGACTAGGTATAAAGAACATATTAAGGCAGTAAGTGGAAAACAATTTAATCCTAATAGTTCTAATTTCGCCACCCACATACGAGACACAGGCCATGCATATCAACCAATTTATGAGGGTTTGGAAGTCTTGCATGTTTGTCGAAAATCACGTAGGCTAGACAGGTTAGAGGAATTAGAAATATACAGCGCAAGTAAACTTCAACCCCAGCGTCTGATAAATGTCCAAACTAGATTCGCAGCGAACCCGATATACGACCAGCTGGTGACGCATGGACTGGCGATACAGTAGGCCGTGGCATACCTGTTCGAAACTGTCACTCAGTACCGGCCGGTGAAAGCACGCGTGCGGAGTAAAAAGTGCCGTTTGCCATCGGGGAGCGTTTTAAATATGTGTCGTGTCGTAAATGTCTTCGTGTGTGTTATTCGTATGTACTCAGTGTTTGTTTATTTATTGATTTTAACCTTCGACAAGAACATCAAGTTCGCTATGTTTTAACCTCAAGTCGGAAGTTGTGCTGATGATGCCCCTGACGAATAGGGGCGAAACAATTGTCCACCACTAGGACCAAAAATAACCCGGATTGCTATCAGACGGTGAGTTTTCTCTACCTTTATAATAAGCAAATCCCTGCCGCCAGTAATTACAGTTGCCATCAAATTTCAGCGAACACAACGATTTAGAGCGATACTAAGTTTTAAACTGATGGTTTAAAGAGAGTTTTTTCCTGACAGGGTAGGCTGGTTAAAGTGGAGGTCAAATGTGATTAGGTCGGTTAAGAGGGAGTATTCTTTAGTAGAAAAATAAAGTTTGCTATTTTCCAAGCTGTTTGAATGTAAAAAGAGGATACACATTGTTGCTTCTTAATTGCAATGCTCTCTATACTAAATCTGATTCAGTGGCATGGTTTTTTATTCATTCATGTTTAGTTTTACTTGAGCATCCCATGTGAACCCCTTAAGAAGCCTGATCTAACTCTCTGTGGCCCTGTACTCAAGAGCAATTTTATAATTTGATGCAAAAATCGTAGAAAAGTTAACGTAGAATATGATTGTTTTTTCCTCGTGCTCTGCCTATTTTCATTTCATGTGAAATGTGAGTGGTTATATGTCTGAAGAAAGTAAGGTAACTTTGACTCCCTGAGAAAAAATTTTTGGCTTCTGACTTAAGGAATACAATGAAATTTACTCCAAAAATGTACACAACATTTTTCTCCACCTCACCCTCCCCTCAAATACTTCCCGAGTACCAATAAATAATATTACTATCCATTATGTTGATTATATATTCTACAATGTCAGTTTTTGTCAGCTTTTGGCTTCTGCTCCGGAAGCAACAGTGTTCTCAGTTTTCACTTAGCAGTGTTATATCACTATATCACTATTTTGAGACAGGAACTGCTGACAGATTGTCAATCTTATTTTTATGGGCTCACTTTACCTTACCTTAGAGGGACAAGGTAACTCTTGACTACATAACTGGTGAGAGGAAATGTTTTTACTAAAGTTTCATTAAAAACCCAAAAAGAAAAGCAGGAGCCTATAATGAAATTACGTCATTAAAATAATATTTAAAAATTGATGTTTGAGATGTTATACAAAGTGAAAATATAAAACATATTGCAGACGAAACTTTAACAACAATAACCAACACTTCGCATCTATCTATCGCAAACATCTATCGCGTCATAGTTAGGACTACCGTACTCCTTTCCCACAATTATTTCAGTTGTTGACTGTACATCAAGTTGTTGACTTGGTAAGTTTCAAAATTAAATAAAGAGCAGCACTGTAGCACTACGACACTACAGTGGTGGAATAGAGGAGCCGAGCTACTGTCAATTATCAAAAAGACTAGAATATACTATTTATTTCCATTTATAAGAACACACAGCTAAGAGTTTTAACTGATGTTTACTAATTTTTAAGTCATGGATTATTTTCAATAATTATTAAATGGAATTGGCTTGCACAAAAATTGTTTTTTCACAATTCTTTTACTTTTAGGTTGCTGGACTCAATGGGAGACGGGAAGTGGTTGACTACTTAGACAAAATAATGGCTAAACAGGAACTGCACAACAAGTGAGTACAAAAATACTGTAAAACGTTTAATGAACTTATAATGTCTTGTACTACAATTGTATACTGAGAGAATTTGGTTTGAAAATTCTGTGGGTATTCCACTTAGTCATGTAAGTTTTACTCAATAGACAAGTTATACTGCATCTTTTGTATTTTAAAAATACAATCAATAAACAGAATATGTAATGCATTTTATTTTCTCTTTAGAATAACATTGAACATATTAACATTAAACCTGAAAAGTTTTTTGAAATTACTCAAAAAGTTGCAACAATTTTAAATTTTAGTCTAGAAATTTTTTCCTGATGAAGAAGGTTACCTTGTCAAACATATTCTTCATAAATAAAAAACAAACTAAAAACAACTAAACCAATGGTATTAATAAAGAGCTGAAACTTAGTAATTATTAAGAATTTACAAAAATTGTGAGGCAAACTGACAGACTACCGTAAAATTAACATATAACCTTATAAAACAACAGTCCTTCAGAGTGATATTCATATTTTACATATGTGAAATTTATGTGTGATTTTAGGAAAGAAGTAAAAGTTAAAAAGGAGAAAGCAATGAAGGATGTAGAAAAAAATAGGAAAAAGTTCAATGAAAGAATGAAGAAGGAGCAGGATAAGGAAGAAAAAAGATTGAAGAAAGTTGAGAAGGAAATTCTCGGAGGCCAGAAAGTAGAAACGGACGTGCCTATACCTACTGTCGTGTGAGTAGTTATTTTGCTGTATTAAAATAACGGGAATTTATTTTGAACTTAAAAATTGCTGCTGGAGTCGGTGATTTGTCAAGTGGGCAATTTTAAATTGTAATTTCTGGAAATACATGAATAATTGTTTTAAGTCCATTGTTAGTGATAGTACCGTATGGTTATATATTAAAGGGGTTGTTATTGAACAAATGGGATTTTTTTTTTTTTTTGCCATGTATTAATTAATTTTGTCTTTGGGCGAAAAGACTACATAAGAAAAAACATATCTACGTCTACAGAGAGCATTAACACCTCCAGAGCAGAAACAGAGAGCAATCTTCGCCTCTTAACCAATATTTAGGACATATGTGTTGCCACACCTTGTGTTCTAGATTAATTTGTTTTTATTTATAGTTTTCCTTTTCATAGTTATTCTATTTTTCTGTTTTAGTTACCAGTATTCTATTTTGAAATTTTTGCTAAGCTTTCTCAAACATTTCAATTTTGATGAGTTTAATGACACATTAGTGATCACACAAGGACAAATGAAATTATTATGAAATGCCTTTGTCTTGATAATATGTTGTATTAGTCACCCGATAATAACCAAACTTGGTTAAATTGTATAATATATTGAAATTTAATTAGATATAATTATTATCGTTCCTCTTAAAAGTTTATTTATTAAAATATGTCTGATGCAATGCAAACAAATCAAATAAATCATTTGGCAAATGAGCAAAGCAAACAAGATTTTCTTTAAAAAATAAATAAATAAAAATAACGTTCTTTGACTCAGAACTGTATGACAACCTTATGTTGATCTGTGAATGAATTATTCCTGCAAAAGATTTGTTTTAAGTTTACCGAGCAAATGCTCGGCCCTTTAGGTACTATTTTTGTTAGTAGTAAACGGCCAGATTCTATCTGTTATTAAATAATATTTCCTATCCACTCTTTTTGGTGAAATAAACATGACTTTTTCAGTGTACGCAAGCCCGTGAGTGCAGAAGTGGGAGGCCCCACTTTTACACAGATTGTTGGAGGAACCATCAACAAGAAACCCACCGGGGCAGTCGGGGTAAAGAAGATTTTGGACAGGAAACTCAAGAACGGGACACACAACCGCCCATTGCATTCCGAACTGAAGGTTAGAGACAAATAATTAGCTGTCAATGGGAGGATAGTACGAATCAAAACCGTAACTACCAAAGTAATTAAAAATTATAACAAAAGTAAATAAAAATATTCTCATCACCGTTTTTATGTCGTTTTCAAATCAAGCTACTAAATAATACCTGAAAGTATTTTAAGAGATTCAAGACTTTTTACCTAACATTATTTAATTAATAAGACATAACAATATTTTTTTTATGTAGACACGACTTATTTAATTGTTGCAACATTTCTTCTTCACTGTTGCGCATTGGGCTTCCTTAGTTATAAATTAAGAAAATTATAGAGAGCTAATTTAAGTGTATGTTTAAGACCTGCCAACCGTGAAGGACTTTGCATCCTCGTTAGCAAACAACTGAAAGACCACATTGGCCGCATAATAGTAACTTGTAGGTGGGTCAAGGAGATAAAAGATTTACTGATAATACCGAAACAATTACATCGTTTTGTAAACATTTCGTAAACATTATGAAATCAGTAATCATGCACTTATTATTAATAATAGTTTTATATGGTAATTGCAGTGCAACTTACTTATTACTTTACAAGGAGGATAAAATACTGGAAACAGTTAACCATCCTTGAAAGGTAATAAGAAGCTGGATTGAATCACTAAATACAAATATAGTCATATTTTTTATTACTTGTTAGTATTTTTCAAGCGCAAAGAGATTTATTCTAAAACAATTAATTTACATGTTTGTTTTTGTGTATATCCACTGATTGAATATTATAATAATTCAAAACTATAAGTTAGTTGTTTTTCATTACCTCTTATTTATTTAAATCTTTATTTTTTCATCTTCCTTATCAGGAATTTATGAATACCTGAACTATTTTACATTTAATCCTATACTCTAATACGAGTAAGGTATATGTATGTACGAACACGGATCTAAAAAACGGCTCTTCAAACTTTGCAAAAAACTTAGTTCTGTGATAAAATAATATTAATACAGGTCTGTATGTAAGGAAAAATCTTATTTTGTTATGATCATTAATTAAAATTAATGTTTTTTTACATTTGTCTTATGGAATTAAAAAACAAAACAAAGAAATATTGAAAACAGCTGACTCAAGTGTCAAAGTGCGGACCACGTGGACCAGTATAATGTGGTTTTGCATTGCTGCCCGTTACTAATTATTAAATAATACTATAATGAAAATAATTTTATAATGATTAAGAATGTTGCTGTTAACTAAATAATAAGAAACTATGTGTTACAGTTTCAACGTGTTGTTTACACCAGAGTGCAGCACTCGTATTCCTACATTAAATCAGTCTAAAAGACAATTGAGCGAAGCAAACAAGCTCATTTTGAACAATAAACAAGCCTTTTTGTACTTAGTCTGTAACTGATATCACCACAAAGAACTTTTAGGTTTACCAAGAAAATACTTGGCCCATAGGTACTTACTTCTAATCTACCTTATATTTCACCTGCGGTCAGTTGTGGGTTCATGATTTTGATGTTTCAGGGAGACAGTGACTCCGGCAGATCCGTGCGGGCTCGTCCTGACTCGCAGATCATTTACGTCAACTCTTACGATGCTCAAAATGGAGGTAAGAAAGTTTAATAATCAAATTGTAATTTGCATATTAAAACTGGTAATAAGAAAATTTGATGAAACCTATGGATTTATTTATTCATTTTTAGTTGGTGGTTGAATGGTTTTTTAGTATTGTAAAAAAATTTCGAACATAACTTTAAAAAATAAGCAAGATTGCTGTCATTTTGTGAACCATAGATATAAAAATCAAATTGAAATACAGTAGACCCTCTCTTAACCAGCCCTGGATTAACCGCCTGTGTCCGGTTACATAAGAGAGCTCGGTTTAACTGCCCTTAAATATAAAATTAGCCTCTTTAACCAGCCTTTTATTGGAATGGACATGTTTATAGCATGCAGCATTTAGGTTAAGTATTTTATTGCTTCACATGTTAAAAATAAATTTAAATGTTATTCACAGTAAAAATAATAAAAAAATCACTCGTCAAGTTAAACGTGAGAATATCGGGAGGATGCTCCCGATAACATCCACACTTTGACCTATTTATTTATAGCTGTTTAGACAGCTAGAAATAGTTTCACCACTAAAAGGTGACTTGTTTTAATTCAATAAAGTATTTCAGACAAATGGAACAAAAATAAGCCTACCCTAATCGCCGCAGCTTGGTTTAAACTAGTGACAATGTCAATTAATTACTCCATCCCCAATTTTCCGTCACTCTGCTATATTTTGAGAGCAAGATTATCGTAGTGAATCTGGTCGCCGCCCAGTTGACACCTTGGTTGTGTTTGCGCAGGTAAGCGCGGCCGCATCGCGGATGTGTTTGACACCCGGGGAGAGCTCGTTCGCTCCCTCTCGCAGCCGGAATACCTCAACACGGTCATCTCCCATGAGCAGGCCAGCATCTTCGACCGACCAGGCTTTGGAAGCGTCGCGTTCAGGCCTAGGTGAGTGGAATCTTTGTTGAGACAAGGACATAAGCAGGAATCAAACCATTGACAATTACCCAGGTTTATACGAGGTACAGTAGAGTCTTGCAAAACCGGACTTTGATGATTCAGAATTCTGGATAACTCAGAAAGCCTGCAAGAGAAGTAAAGTCACCATGTGACAAGGTATCGGCCAGAGGACAATGTGGTGTTTTTAAGTTTCTTTTAACAGATGAGGTTTAAGGTTTTAGTTTTTGTATTATTTACATTATGCAAGACATAAATGTTTTTTTTATAGGATTAACGTAAAATATTCTTACTTTTCCTAAGTTTATTTCTTTTTCAATAACCTGGAATGTTTAATGAACAGTACCAGGGGGACCGAGCTTAAGCTCGGTAAAATTATTACTTTTGTTCTTACACAAAGCTCGTTCGCTCCGCTCACTCGCCCTGTTCCACTTTAAAGACGAGCTCGTTCGCTTCGCTCACTCGCCAAACCAAATGGTGCTATACTTTGGTATAATTTTCTTTAACTACAGGTTAAAGATGTAACACATTGGTTCATATCTACAGTTATCAGCTAATTTTTGTTCAATAAATAAAATCTCCATAAGGATAACATGGTAACTTTGAAGTGCTCTAGCGCGAAAACCGGATTTTTCCCAGCTATGGGACCAGCTCCAATCGATTTCTGGTGGCCAAAACCCCCAAATTCAATAAAAAAATCCAAAATCCTTGGAGCAAAAAATAACTTTGCCCGTACAAAAGGAGCTTGTTTTAGAGTATAGTACCAGGGGGACCGAGCTTAAGCTCGGTAAAATTATCAGCTCGTTCGCTCCGCTCACTCGCCCTCTTCCATTTTCAAAACGAGCTCGTTCGCTTCGCTCACTCGCCAAGCCGACGGGTACTGCACTTTGGTGTAATTGTCTTAAACTACAGGTTAAAGATGTAACACATTAGTTTACATCTACAGTAATCAGCTGATTTTTGTTCTATTAATAAAATCTCCATAAGGATAACATGGAAAATTTGAAAGACTCTAGCGCGAAAACCGGATTTTTCCCAGCTATGGGACCAGCTCCAATCGATTTCTGGTGGCCGAAACCCCCATAATCAATAAAAAAATCAAAAATCCTTGGAGCGAAAAAAAACTTTGCCCGGACAAACGGAGCTTGTTTTAGAGTATAAGATATAAGATTCCAGGTTATTGAATTTTTTTTAAGAACCTGGAAGGGTTCTTTAAAAAATAATCGAAGATACTTTCCATCTCTGATTAGCAAAGCAATCAATTCAGTAATGCACGACTCTTCTACATTATTTTTGTAGATTAGATAATAGTGATTATGTTCTACCAATGTATTTGTTTGCGACAGAAACCACCTGGCCGGGACGATGAGTGGAGGTGGTGGTGAGAAGGAGGGTGGAGGGGAGAACAGCAGCATCGGCAGTGCCGGCAGCCTGGCCAAGCGCAACCAGGGCGAACTGTGCTGGGAGAGCGACGGTTAGTCAACAGTCAACACTATTAATTTATTAGACCTTGACTTTCAACAAATAGCGTTGAGCGTTGGTTGAAATAAGTAAAGTAATAGGCAATGTTTTATGCATATACAGATGACTCTTCAAAATCTGGCACTTTATCGTTTCTAGGGATGGACGAGATTGGATTTTCAGTTCGAGACGAGACGAGAATTTTTAATTCTCAAATAATTTCGAGACGAGATCGAGACGATATTTTCCCTCTCATACATTACGAGAAATGTGCGTTCGGGATTTTAATCTAATTTTGTAACATGGTTAATCCTGATTATTGTGAAGGGACAAATATTTCTTTGTAAATTGCTGATTATGTTAATAAACTGAAGTTTAAAAAGTCACTTTCTTAACAAAAGGTCTAGGAATATAAAGGAATGTACCCAATAAAAAGGCTGAGAAGATATAGGCTCACCATAAACCCTAGCGACCTATGTTTAATAAAACATAAAAAGAGAATCCTCTGTTACAGTTACTTACTTCACTTTTCACTTTCATGTTTCACACCTTTCACTATTAACCTACTTTTAAATGTTTCCAAATAAGAGCTTTTCCTCACTCACAGATTTGTAATACGCATAGGCCTACTAACTTTGAATCACAAGCCTAGAGGCTGGGAGGTTAACAAGAAATAACTTTTAATTGGAGGATTTTAATTTTCAACTCTCTTCTTCTTTGTCTTTGTCCATAAGACAATCTTCAGCACTCATTTTATTTGCTATTCATTTTTCATGTTTAGGCTTCCGGATCACTCAAGTATAACGACAATAAAGGTTTAAATACCTGTTGTACCGTCTAGTAATCCATTAGTAGAACTGGCTACAGCTGTTTCGGAGTCAATGCTCCATCTTCAGGCAGACACAAGATCTGTGTCTGCCTGAAGATGGAGCATTGACTCCGAAACAGCTGTAGCCAGTTCTACTAATGGATTACTAGACGGTACAACAGGTATTTAAACCTTTATTGTTGTTATTCATTTTTATTTCTCCAAACTATTCAAGTCCTGTATACTTAACTTTCACTGCTTTCAAATTCATGTAATTGCCTCGATTTGTCGTCTGCTAGTGGTAAGGTAAGGTTTTTATTTATTTGCTCCTAACTGAAAGGCAAGCGTTAGTGTAGCCATGAAGCCTGTATGGTTCTTGTTAAATAATTAAGGAAGGATTTACAAAACAACATATATCAACTTTTATTCTGAACATTAATTATTATTCACCATTTAATCATTTTATAATATTTTCAAAAAACTTCAATCACTTTCTTTTTATCACAGAAACAACAACACTATTTATAATAAACATATGATTAAAAATAAACAGTTCTGGAATAGTCATAAAGACAAGATACAAAATCACATTTTACTAACACACCTCCTTGATTTTGTAGCTATGTTAGTCGTATGAATCAGTTTCAATAAGTCCCAGTAAGTCACGCATTTTCTTAAACTTTATTCTTCCCAGAGACTTTGTCAATATATCGGCAAGTTGATCTTCAGTTGAAATTTTTTGAACATTAATTTCACCTTTCTTTTCATAGTCATAAACAAAGTGATAACTTGTGTCGATGTGCTTTGAATTTTTTGAAAATTTCCCATTCTTTGCTAAGGCGATTGCTCCGGTGTTATCTTCATAAATTTTAACTGGTCCCTTTGTTTTTACATCAAAATCCTGCAAAATACCTTTGATGGGAAGTATTTCTTCAACACAATCTGCTAGTGCATAAAATTCAGCATGAGTCGAAGCTCTTGATACAACTTTTTGTTTTTGAGATTTCCACAGGACAACATTTCCAAATACACGAATAATTATTCCTGTTGTTGATTTCCTGTCAGTAATATCTGCTGCCCAATCCGAATCCACGTAAGCATCAATTTGTTCTTCAAATATCGCATTATAGTTCAGTTTCAAAGAACTGGTAGAGTACAAGTATCTCAAAATTCTCAATGCATACTTATAATGTGTCTCATCATAACTGTTTTGAAATCGACTTAAGTAGTTAACTGAAAAAGAAATATCTGGTCGAGTTCCGTTTGCTATGTAAAGTAATGCTCCAATAAGGTTTCTGTACTTTATATTTTCATGAATCTTCACAGCTGGCTCTATTTTAAGATTCATCTCCATAGGGGTTTCGAACTTCTTTGTCTGCGTAATGTTATACTTCTCTGCAAGGCTCTTAATGTATTTTTCTTGACTCAAATTCATTTCTTTCCTTTGTGGAAAATATTCAACATCTATTCCCAGATACTGATCAATCTGTCCTAGGTCTTTCATACGAAAACGTTTGCTCAACAATTTCTTCATTTTCTCAACTGCATTACTATTAACACCACAGATTAATAGATCATCTACATACAATAGTACATAAATTTTTTCTCCATCTATGAATCCTGTATACAAACAATAATCATAATCTGATCTCTTTAAATCAATGCTTGTCATAAATTCATGAAAGCATTCATACCAGTCACGAGGACTCTCTCTTAAACCATACAACGATTTCTGTAACAGCAATACTTTATTTTTCTCAATAGCATAACCGTCTGGTGGATTTATGTAAACTTCAGACTTGATCTTACCGTTTAAAAAGGCAGTTTCCACATCCATTTGTTCTATGTTCCAACTGTTAACACATGCAACAGATAATAACATTTTTAATGTTGTCATTCTTGCTACTGGAGAGTATATTTCTTCATTCTCAATATACGTCTGCTGAAACCCTCTAGCTACAACTCGTGCCTTGTATTTTCCATTGCTTTTAATTCGAAAAATCCATTTAACATCAATAATATCTTTATCATTAGGTAAATCAACAATCTTCCATGTTTCATTTTCTTGCAAACTTGTTAGTTCTTCATCCATAGCTTTTATCCACTTTCTGGAATCTGGTCGACTAATAGCTTCTTCATAACTTTGAGGTACTTGATTATTACAAACATTTACATATACAATATGATCTTCAAACTTCTTAGGCATTTTTCTTCCACGTGTAGGTCGAGTATCATTTTTCACCTCCTGAACTTGTTCCTTTTCTATTGTTTCATTCTCGTCACACTTAACTTTTTCTTCCACT
>JAQYXR010000117.1:0-20231 GCA_030545055.2 Neoaliturus tenellus
AATTATCAATTGCACATCCAAAAATAAACAAAGAAATTGGAAGAAAGTGTTATAAATTTTATGCACCCAAGCTATATAATTCTATACGAAAAAAATATAACCGAATCAGAAACAAATTCATTAAAGAAACAATCGAAGATACTTTACTCAAAGAAATATTTATAAATTATTGTAGATAAAATTAGATTAAGTTATAAGAATTAGTTGAGTTGTTCTGAAAATCAGTGTATACTGAGAACCGCTCAAATAAAGACGATTATTATTATTATTATTATTTAACTATCCAATATGCTCTATTGGATAGTTAAATAATAATAATAATAATAATAATAATAATAATAATAATAATAATTGTCTTTATTTGAGCGGTTCTCAGTATACACTGATTTTCAGAACAACTCAACTAATTCTTATAACTTAATCTAATTTTATCTACAATAATTTATAAATATTTCTTTAAGTAAAGTATCTTCAATTGTTTCTTTAATGAATTTGTTTCTGATTCGGTTATATTTTTTGGTATAGAATTATATAGCTTGGGTGCATAAAATTTATAACACTTTCTTCCAATTTCTTTGTTTATTTTTGGGATGTGCAATTGATAATTTTGTCTTGTAGATTTATTTGATGTGTTAATTCTATAAGCCAATTTCTCATAAAGTTACTGTGGTTTTTTCAGTTTTAATGTTTTGTGTATCATGGATATAGTTAAAATTTCACATGTAATTTTTGTAGGTAATAGTTGACGGGTTAAACTAATAGTTGGATAAAGGTTTGATGTAATAAAACTTAAATGTATTGAATGCATTGTTGTATTGTTCAATGTATTGTTATTCAATGTAGATTCAATCTAATGTTACATTTTAGGGTATTTTCTCAACCAATTCCGGGTTGTTGAGAAAGCTTTTATAAATATGTTGAGAGTTATTTCAAAACAAAACAATAATCAAAGTCTACAACTTTTTTATATTAATTGCTGATAAAGCTAGGAATCCTGCCAACAATTCTCCCTAGATTAACCTTAGGGATTTTGTTAACCTAAGGACCAAACCCTACGTTGAGACAAAATTTGAACTTTGATCTGTATTTTTTCAACCCATGAGACGTTAATGAATTAAGGGGAATGAACTAGGGGGCATGGGGGCGGAGCCCCCATCGAGCCGTAGGCGAGTTTAAATGTTATATCCTTATGTGTGAAGCAATTCTTGTTGATGTGAAGCATTCGGTCGGAATTTTACCAGTCTACTTTTTTGTCACTAGTCTATCGAAGTTTCATGGCAAATGGTCTAGTAGTTTCTAAGTCCATAAATTACAAATATATAAATATATATATTAAGACGATACAAGAAGACTTAGAAATTATAGAACTAGGGTCAAAAGGAAACAAACTAGGTGTAAAAGAAGAGTTTTATATATATTCCTTCAGTAAGAAAGATAAAAATAATTTAATAAATGCAATGCAAGTTAACAACCAAAATCCAATCTATGAAAAAATCATACAAATAGGAGAAAACCAAAGGCCAAAATAATAATATCAAAACAATTCATTTTAAACATATGCAAAAAATCAGCAGTCTATATTTTGTTTATTTATTTTATTTTATTAAGAGGTTATCATTTATTAAGTTAATCCACCGTGATCATGGGCCTTAAGGTCCGAAACATGTCGGTGTTATAAATAAAGGAATTTTTATTCAAATAAAGGGTACTTGGTTTATAATGATTTGCAACAAACACTATTGCTGATAATGTTCTAAGATTAATGAATAACAAGTCCTGAAAATATTAACAAAATAAACAGTTTGTTTTATTTCTAATTCAACAGTATCTCAATATCTCGGGTCGGGGTTGTCGTGCCGGCAATTGAGGAACACAAAAAAATAAAAAAATAAACAAATGAAAAACAAGTAAACAACGTTAACAAGATCGTCCAAAAAAAACAGTTAAGTTCAATAGACACCAATTGACAATAAACGGCAATGACAGGCAACTCTCAGCCTCACTTATCTAAAAAAAAGGAAAGTTTATAAAAGTTTTCAGTTTCATGAATATTAAGATTATACCTTCCTTTGAACATTACATTACATTCCTACCATTAGCTAATAATTCATTTACACTTCTGTTGCACTCATAATCGGGTACAATGATTTCATTTACTTTTCGAGCATCTAAACAAAGTCTTATTTCACCTGTTTTCTTAATGACTGGGATTATAGGGTTTATATATGGATTAAAACTTCTTTCTATTATGATTTCTTGTTCCATGCGAGTGATTTCTTCATGAATGGCTTCTTGATACTGTATAGGTACAGGATAAGTATGTTGTTTAAAACTTTGTGGATCTTTTACTGATATGGAGTGTTCATACTTATTGCAACGACCAGGTTCATCAGAAAATATGTGTTCATATTCCATGATGAGGTCTGTTAATTGTAACTTTTGGATATCGTTCAACTTATTATTATGTTGTAAAGTTTCATGAATAATATTTTTATTTAATTTAGTATTTTTCCTCTTTGTTTGTTTAGTAACGTTACAATTGTCAGTGGTATTACTATATTCAACTATATTACACAGTACTCCATTTTTAAGTGTATCTACAATGTTTGACTTAATTATATCATTATCAATTACCATGGTTACTTGTTTGTTCTTAAAATCTAAAGTCATTTCTAGTTGGTTTATGACATCCATACCAATAATTATTGGTTTAATAAGATTAGGTATAAGTAAGCATTGCATAGTGAACTTCTTTTGCTAGATGTGTGCTTCTAATAAGATTATATGAGAATTGCGGCGTGACTTATTTCCTAGAGCTGTTTTTATGTGGATGTTTGTTAAGGGTAATTCTTTAAAATGTCCTAATTTACCTTTATTGATAGCAAACCATTCCTGTGATAAGCGAGTAACATTAGACCCACTGTCAATTAAACATTTAATTTCTAAGTCATTAATATGTATGGTGATTTCAGGGCAATTAAATTTAACAGTTTCATTAGTATCCCTAGGGGTTTCACTTAACAGGAATTCCCTATCACAGTAAATATTTCCTACAGTTAGTGATATTACAGAATCTATTCTAAAATTAAGTTTTGGTGTAGACCTATGACTAAAATTATTTATCACTGGTGAAATCTGGCCTACATTCACTTCACCAGTGTCCACCCGTTTAAAGACGGATCATCTTCTTGATAGGCTGAAACATTCTGAGCATTTGATTGTTCTGATTGATCATTTGAAGAAATTATTTGACAAACCTTCATTTGTTCAGATGTGGGGTAAGCAAATTTGTCCTTGTGGTTTGGATTGTAAGTATCCTTTTCTCTTTTGTTCTGAAGATCACTATCTTTGTTGTTTCTGTAATAATATTGAGTTCGATCAGTGTGGTTTCGTTGATTCTGATTAAAATTCCTGTTATGGCATGCATGGCCATCTTGTTTTTGTTGAAAATTTCGGGCATTGCTTTGGAAATATTTTGGGGTTCTTTGGTTGAGTTCATGATAAGTATTTGGTTTTCTGTCATGATTGTTGTCTTGGTTAGGAAAGTTTACATAATCATCTGAAGAAGAGAAACGGTCTGTCCTTCTAAGTTTTGTGTGATTTGTCTGGATGTCTTCTTTCTGTAATAAAGCTTCAAATTGTTTGATAGTGCATATATTTTGGACTTTAACTGAGTCTTGAATTATTTGATTGAAGTGATTTCAATATGTCTATGATTTCTTCTTCACTTATTTCTGCTGTCATCGATTTAAGACTGATTACTCGTTCGATGAAGTACTCTGCCCTAGTAAGTTTTCCATCTTCCTTATACGATTCCTTTTCAATTCGCTGTCGTATTCCTTTTTGAACTTCTTTCGACCAATATTTTTCTAAGAAAATCTTTTCGAACTCGTCCCATGTCTCGATTTCGTCCCTTACCAGTTCCCACCATCTAGCAGCATGATTGGTGAGGCTGTTGTCAAGTAGCTCCTGAAGGTAGTCATCAGTGGAATTGTTGTGATTCATTTGTCTATTCTTGTTGCGCAGATAGAATTTCTTAATTTTGTTGAGGTATTCTTTGGGGTTGTGTGATCTTCCATTGAACTGGGGTAAACTATTCGTTCCTAAACTTCCAAAGCTATTTCCTGCACAAGTTACATATATTCCTGGGTTATTCTGGAGTGGTATTTGAGTAAACTTTTCATTTATTCGTTGGATACATTCTTGGTTTTCAATAACTTTATTTTCAATCATTTTCATATTTACTTTACATTGTATTATTTCTTTCTCATTAGTTCTTGTGATGGTTTTCAACTCATTCGTAGTGGTTTCAGTTTGTCGTGTCAGTTTATCGTCGACGTCTAGAAGTGTGTTACGAATTACCTCATCCGTTTTCTTCTTTATTCTTTCTTCTACCTGTTCAATATTTTCCCTGTTCTTCCTCACATCGATCTTTACATTTTCAATCTCTTGATTTGTCTCAAATTGTGATTTTTCCAGATTTTGTATTTTTTCAGTGAAGTGTTTTTGCATTTCATTGATTCTGCAGCTTATTTGCTCTTCGAGTTCTCTTAGTAAGTGCTGCTGAGTTTCAATAATTTCTTTTTTCATCTCCATTTGGGTCTTTTTCATCTCGATTTGGGTTTGTTGGGATTGTTTGAGCATTAGCAATATTTGTGACAAAGTATCCGCATCTTTTGGGCCATCATTGTTATCCTCTATCTCTCTTGGTGGGACATTCCTACCTAACTCAAAATTTTTAGACTGGGTATTTTGACTGATAAGGTTTTGGTTTATTTTCCCTACTTCATTCATTTTATTTTCCCTACTTACACTTAAGTTTACCTCCTTAAAACTACTTTTGTGGTCGTTGAGAGGTGAAACATGATTTGTTACACTAACATTACTTAAATTACTTTCATTGTCTGTCAGCATTTCATCAAGTTCCTCTTCTTTCTCATTTTCGCTTAGATCGTTTCGAGGCGGAATCCCTAGCTCTTCGTCCCCCTCTAACCGGTCCCTCGCGTTCACGTCTTCTTCCCGGTTGTATTGGACCCTCCAACTCTCAGGCCCTTCCAGCGCAGCGCCCTGTATCTGCTGATCAGATACCGCGTTCACGTCTTCTTTGGATTTTGCTGACAGAGACATCCTATAGTTTTTAAATTTATAAGTTTGTTTGGGGTTGGTTCTTAAATTATATTTATTAGATTGCATAAATCATTACTACTGGGAAATAGTGTTTTAGATTACTCTTAATATTATAATGCTGTCTCAAGTTTAGGTTAATTATGATTATTGGTAATAGAGTTCCTCAATAAATACGCCTTTCACGTTGGTGCGCCACTTTTTTGCAACAAACACTATTGCTGATAATGTTCTAAGATTAATGAATAACAAGTCCTGAAAATATTAACAAAATAAACAGTTTGTTTTATTTCTAATTCAACAGTATCTCAATATCTCGGGTCGGGGTTGTCGTGCCGGCAATTGAGGAACACAAAAAAATAAAAAAATAAACAAATGAAAAACAAGTAAACAACGTTAACAAGATCGTCCATAAAAAACAGTTAAGTTCAATAGACACCAATTGACAATAAACGGCAATGACAGGCAACTCTCAGCCTCACTTATCTAAAAAAAAGGAAAGTTTATAAAAGTTTTCAGTTTCATGAATATTTAGATTATACCTTCCTTTGGACGGCTTCTTTCTTCTTTCTATTTGGTATTGTAATTAAATCTTGCTGTTTTCATTTAATCTTGATTTTTCTCACTAATATTTATGTATTTTTATTTTTACTATTTTGTGATCATCTCCTTCTTCATAGCTCCAAACATGTGTTTTTTATTTCTATTGTTATTGTCTTGCTAACTTGATCCACACTTCACAACACATCACTTCACTAATCACTATATGAAATTTTGAAGATGTTCATTTAAATTTTGAAATAAATTGTCCACATTCATTTAAAATCCAATAATCATAATTAACATTAAAATTCTTATTTAAATATAGGTATTTTTTTACATTAAATTAACATAGATGTTCTTTTATATTTATTTAATATATTGCATTTAATTTTTTAAAGAAACTCTAGAAACAGCTGATTGTGGTCAGTTATAAAATTGATTGATTTTTGGCTGCTTATACTATTTTTTTAAATTTGTTAATCCTTTATGTACATTTGGTACGTTGCATTATCCCCCTTAAGATTGAATATTTTATTTATAAAATATGAAATCTGATTTAACGGGACAAATATGACCTTATTTTTTTTATAAAACTTTTTTTTAGAAATGTGGTTTATGAATGGATATTTTAATTTTTGTACTTTTAAATTATTGTTTTGATTCAGTTAGGTATTTCTTAATGGCAGATACATGTAAGGGACCGTATTCACTGTTGTTCTGAAAAGAGGACACAAAGTAGGTGGCTGATCCTATTTTCCTACTAATCTTAAATGGACCTTGATAAATCTCAAATAACTTAGCAGTTTCTCCGTAAACTTGATTGGATACAGGATGGTTTTTAATTAAAACTGTATCTCCCTCTTCAAAAGATGTAAATTTCTTTCCTTTATTTAAGTTTTCTGCTCTCTTCTTTTGTTTTCTTCTTATCCTTTCCTTTGCAAGTTGTAATCTCATCTCGGTATTCATCTCCGGAATAAATTGATTAATTAATACTTCTTCCCAAAACCGGGTATCCTTTTGTCCATATTGCAATTCGTTTGGGGTAAATTCCGTAGTGTCATGGTGAACTTCATTTAAGAATCGGTTTATCTGTGGTAGACATTTAGGCCAGTTTCGATGATTTCCTGCACAGTAAGTTCTTAAACACCGCTTGACTTCTCTTATAGGTCGTTCTGCAAGATTTGATTTTGGATAATATAGGGGACTAAAAATTGGTGTTATTTGATTTTCTTCGAGTTTTTTTATCCAAGCTTCACTTCGGAACTGAGTTCCATTGTCACTCTGTATTCTTTTCGGTAGACCATGCTCAGGGAAGTGTAAACCGAAAAGTTTATTTAAGATGGTTCTCGTAGTAGCTCTCCTCATTGGGTACAATTTGACGAACTTAGTAAATATGTCTAAAACTATCAAAATGTACTTGACGTTTCCTGGGCCCGTTGGTAAAGGTCCTATGATGTCGACTGCAAGCTGATTATTTTTCTCTACACAAGTGATGCCTATAGCTGGAGGTATTGAAGGGTGAGTATCCACTTTGCACCTTTGACATGTATCACAACAGGCAATTGTAGTTCTTATTCGCCGTCCCATGTTTTTGAATATGAAACTCTCCCTTAATAACATGAGACATTTTCTTGCCCCACAATGCAAGTAGTAGTAGTGGCACTCCCAAATCATTCTAGTTATAAGACCTTCAGGTATTATTATGAGCCATCTGTCATTATACTTTTTGTATATTATAGACTGGTGCAACTTGTAAACTTCCCTAACATGTTGATTATTCAAAGTGTTTGGCTGTTGTTCTAACATATGGTATATTTCTTTTAAATGGGAATCCTCTTTTTGGTGGAAATCTATGTTTCTTAGTTCATGTTTAAGCTGAGGGTCATGTATTTGTTGAATGTATGAGATCATAAGCTCATGCGAGTCTGGTTTCTCTAGACATGATTTGTCAATTTCGATGCGGCTAAGAGCATCTGCAACAATATTTTCAGAGCCCTTACAATGTACGATTTCAAAATTATAATCTTGTATGGCCAAGATCCATCTTGTTAGGCGGGCATTCAACAATTTACAAGTTTTCAGGAAAGTTATTGCATGATTGTCAGTTATTACTATAAGTTCGGCTCCCAAAACAATGTAGCGTAACTTTTGAAGACAGTAAATGACCGCTAATAACTCTTTTTCTGTTGTGGTAAATCTTCTCTCTGCAGGCTGTAAAATGCGTGATAGGAAAACTATGGCACATTTTTCTCCCTTATCGTTGTATTGGTATAAATGCCCTGCTATAGCTACATCTGAAGCATCGGTTTCTAAGAAATACTCCCTATTTGGGTCGGGGTATTGTAAGATGTTTGTATGTAAAAATAAAGATTTCACATCATTAAAAATCTTTGTATCTTGGGGCGTCCAGTTAAAAACTACTTTGCGTGAAGTAAAGCGTAATAGTGGTTGGATAGCTTGTGCATACTTATTAACAAATTTATTATAATAGTTAATGCAGCCTAAAAAAGCTTTTAATTGTTTGCGGTTCTTTGGAATCGGGTAATCAAGTATAGCCTGAACACGACTCTTATCCATGACAAGCCCTGAAGTAGTTAACGTATACCCTAGAAAAGGTACATTATCACGACAAAAAATAGATTTCTTAAATTTTACAGTCATATTTGCGTCGGAAAGCTTACTAAAAATATATCTTAGATGTTCAAGGTGGTCTTCAAAATTATGAGACATGACACAAATATCGTCCACGTAAATTAAACAAAAATCTTCAATTTCTTCCCCGAAAACTCGATCAAGTGCGCGTACTAAAGCGGCTTGCGAGGTTGAGAGTCCAAAAGGTGTAACAACATAATGCCAAGTCTTTCCTCTAAATTGGAAAGCAGTGAATGGTCTGGATTCTGGTGTGAGGCCGATTTGCCAGTATGAAGCGGTTAAATCGATGGTACTAAGATACTTTACATTCCTACCATTAGCTAATAATTCATTTACACTTCTGTTGCACTCATAATCGGGTACAATGATTTCATTTACTTTTCGAGCATCTAAACAAAGTCTTATTTCACCTGTTTTCTTAATGACTGGGATTATAGGGTTTATATATGGATTAAAACTTCTTTCTATTATGTTTTCTTGTTCCATGCGAGTGATTTCTTCATGAATGGCTTCTTGATACTGTATAGGTACAGGATAAGTATGTTGTTTAAAACTTTGTGGATCTTTTACTGATATGGAGTGTTCATACTTATTGCAACGACCAGGTTCATCAGAAAATATGTGTTCATATTCCATGATGAGGTCTGTTAATTGTAACTTTTGGATATCGTTCAACTTATTATTATGTTGTAAAGTTTCATGAATAATATTTTTATTTAATTTAGTATTTTTCCTCTTTGTTTGTTTAGTAACGTTACAATTGTCAGTTTTTTTTTTTTTTTTTTTTTTTTTTTTTTTTTTTTTTTTTTTTTTTTTTTTTTTTTGAGGGAGAGGCGGAAAAATGCATTACGCACACAGGTGGCCAGCCTGTAGTGTGGGGCTCCCCTAAAAACGAGTTTACCCACTAAAAAACCTCCTCTACTCTTTAGGAATCTAACCTGGAATTGTTTGTCACATTACGTCAGGCTAGGCCTAAATTTGGCTTACGCCCGTGGGGCTCGCTCCTTATCCAGCCGCTCGATCAAGGGATCTGGGCCACTTCACGGTCCAGATCGGTTTTCTTTTCCAGGAGGATGCCCCGGACGAACTGTGACAAACAATCCCAGTTGCCCTCATCCTCCAAAATCTTTTGGCAGACCGAGTCCACCGAAAATGCACCAAAGATTTGTGTGGCCTCCAGGCGGGGCCCTTCCCAACGGGGACAGCGGAAGAATGTGTGTTCCGCATCGTCGGGAACACCCGGGCAATAAATGCAGTCCGGTGAACCGGTCTTTCCCATACGGTTCAGGTACGACCGAAAATAGCCGTGACCTGTCAAAAATTGGGTCAGGTAGTAGTCCACCTCCCCATGCCGCCGTTCCACCCATGGTTGGACCTGCTTGATAAGTCGCGCAGTCCATCGTCCTCGGGTGTCGTGCTCCCAGCTGTGTTGCCACTGCTGGTAGGTTCGGGAGCGCTCTTCTGTTCTTGCCGTGTCCTTGCCGATCTCGCCTTGTCTCTGATAAATCGCTTTCCTCTCCCCTGCCAAGAGCTTGACAGGGATGACTCCGGCGACCACCAGGACGGCAGGCTCGGACACTGTCCGGTAGGCGGAACACACCCGGAGCGCAGCTTGACGCTGAACCCGGGCGAGTCGCAACCTGTAGCACTCCTTATCTAGAGCGCCTGCCCACACCTCTGCCCCGTAAATAAGCACGGACTGGACCGCGGACATCAACAGACGTCTTCTGCTGGATCGGGGACCCCCGACATTGGCCATCAGCCTACTAAGGTAAGTCACTACCTTAGCGGCCTTGTCCGCTGTACGGAAGATCTGATCCCTCCAGCTTAACTTGGTGTCCACCATAACCCCGAGGTATTTGGCGGCACGAGTTGATGTGACCACCTCCCTTCCCACTCTAAACGGGACGACGGTGTCGATCCTCTTCTTCGTAAGAATCACGATCTCCGTCTTACTGAGAGCAAGTGAGAGACCGTGATCGGACATCCAGTTGTTGACCACCCGCATAACTCGGTTCAACTTCAGTTGGGCCAGCTCAACGTTGCGTGCAGCAATGAGAGCTGCGACGTCATCGGCGTACCCAACCAAAGTGGTTTCCTCAGGCATCTCGGACCTCAGGAGGCTGTCATAGGCAACGTTCCAGAGATCCGGGCCGAGTATTGAACCTTGTGCGGCACCAGAAGTGACTTCCATCGTCCGCGTTCCGTCCCTCGTGTCATAAATCAGGCTTCGAGAGCGTAGATAATCCTCGACGAGCCGCAACAGATATGCAGGAATACGAAAGGTGTTGCGAAGCGCATCCAACATATCGACCCACCTCGCCGAGTTGAAGGCATTCTTGACATCAAGCGTAACAAGAAGCACTACTCGTCGGGAGAAATGGTTGTGGCTCTCGGCTCTCTCCACAGCTCTCTGAACTTCGGTGACAGCGTCGATCGTTGACCGTCCCTTTCTGAAGCCGTACTGACGGGGGCATAAGTCCCCGGCAGCTTCCACGGCAGAAGTCAGGCGGGAACGGATCAGCTTCTCGAACAGCTTCCCAGCCGTGTCCAACATGCAGAGAGGCCTGTGGGACGACGGCAGCTCGGGATCACCTTTGCCCTTGCTGATCAGTACAAGCCTGGCTGTTTTCCAGGGAGCCGGAAACACCCCTTCTACCAAACAGGCATTGTACATTCTCAACAACAAGTCAGCGTTGATTAAAAATACTTTCTTTAAGGCCTCACTGGGAATCCCATCCGGGCCAGGAGCCTTGTTGCTCTTCAGGGAGAGAACGGAGGTTTCCAGCTCCTCGAAAGTGAAAAGTGGAACGTCCTCTACCCGTCCGAAGTCAACCGGCGGTCGCTGTGGATGTTCAGGAAACAACGCAGCGACGATCCTCCCCATGGTGGCGCCCTCCATGATGGAAGGTGGAGAGCGGGCGCCGAGTTTCTGTGTTACAAGTTTGTAACCCAGGCCCCACGGGTCGGAATCAACGTCGTCACGAAGTCTCCTCCAGCTATTCGCCTTGCTCCTGTTGATCGCCTGGCGGAGAGATTTTCTCGCAGCTTTATAGGCCTCCGACTTACGAACTCTGTCTGCGGGAATTCTCGCTCTAGTGGCGGCTCGTCTAGTTCTTAAACATGTTCTTCTGAGTTCCGCAATCTCTTCAGTCCACCAGTAAACGGGTTGTTTGTCGCGTCGGGGTTTCCTTCGCGGCATAGACTGGTCGCAGGCCGAGACGATAAGTTCCATCGTGGATGTTACTAGTGCCTCGGCTCCAGCCTCACCAGGATTCCCCTGCGCTCCCCGAGAGATGACTTCGGTGAACTTGACCACGTCCAGTTTGTTGGTGTTCCACCGGCGTGGCCCTTCCCGAGATGCGGAAACTCGACGATTTGCCTGATCATGCAGGTCAAACACGATGTATTGGTGGTCGCTACCCGTGTAGTCCTCGACAACCCTCCAGCCAGAGATCCTCGGAAGGAGCGACTCAGACGCAAAGGTGACGTCAGGGATCGTGCCTCTCTGCCCGGGGCGCCGAAAAGTAGGTGTGTCGCCCTGGTTGAGGACGACAAGACCGGCCCTGGCGATGAAATCCAGGATGTATTTCCCCCGGGAGCTGGTAGAGGGCATTCCCCACTCGACGGCCCTGGCGTTGAAATCGCCACCAACGACGACATGCCCGGTGGTGCCGAGAACGCACTCCTCTAGGCTATCTATCTTGTCGCGAAAGTCCTGGACGGCCTCGTTGGGTGTGAGGTAGCAACTGAAGATAGTCACGTCCCTACACCGAACCCAGACGAATCCTCGGCCGCGCCCGTGACTCCGCACCAAGACATCCTGTGTATTACGCGCCCAAAATGCAGCAGTACCGAGGCTGTCGGAGATCCAAATGTTTGGGTCTCTGTCCCGATACTGTTCGCTGATAAGGAGCGCGTCAGCACCAAGTTCTCGGGCGAGCTGATCTAGAAGGTTATCAGCTCCCCAGGATCTATGAAGATTGGCCTGGAGGATGCGAATTACCGGCCGCTGCCTTTTGCCTGTTCAAGTGCGGCTCTGAAGGCACCGCACTGACCAGACCCGGGTAAGTGACCGAGGGCACTGGAGCCTGAATCCTTGCAGAGGAAGCAGGATGGGCTCGAGGAACATTCCTTGCGTTTGTGGCCCTGGCCTCCACACTGGAAGCAGTTGGCACTCCTGTCGGGCCCGTTACAGTTTCGGGAGGAGTGGCCGAAGCCGAGACAGCGGAAGCATCTCGAAACTACCACCCTCCGTTTGAGCCTGCAACTGACCCAACCGACTCTGAGGTGCTGAAGGCTAAGCAGCTTATTGGCGTGCTTTTCGCCCATCTCAGCAACAGCCATCCTGAGTTGACTTCGGTTAGGCTTTGTCAGCCATACCCTCACTCCATCAGCCGGTATCTCCGGGAGTGCCACCTGGATCGCACGGGTCACCTCATCTTCGGTGGAGAGGGCATCAAGGTCCCGAATCTCGACCGAACATTTCGGTTCTAGGGCCTTGATGGAGCCTTTGTCCCCAAGTGCAGTCTTGAGGGAAGCGGCAAAACCGATCTTGTCACTCGACTTCCCCAGTTCGAGGAGGACATCCCCGTTCTGGGTTCGCCGAATAGACTTGATAACGGTGTCGGTCTCTTCCGGTTTGGCCTGCGATCTAATCTGACCCAGAACATCAGCAAAAGATCGCCCCCCTAAGGGCTTGATCAAGATTGCCTCCGTCCTGGGCTTCTTAGGCCTGGGTTGTTTAGGCTTTCTGACAGACTTGCCAGAGGCCTCCCCCACCGGGTTTGAGACTTGCGTCCGCTCCACCCTCGACGCACTTTTCGAAGCTGCCTCCACTTGCTTCTGCCTCCTCCTTTCTTTCTTAGACAGGCGCGTCTTCCAGCCCCCCAAAGGTGTTGAGGCAGAGTTTGCTGCCAAGACAGGATTAGCCGCCGGAGCAGGAACCTCTGCAGGAGTAGCCGCTGGAATCGCGACAGCGCCCGGGGCGGATTGAGTAGCCTGGACAGGAGATGTCTGCGATGCCGCAGTGACAAAAACCGGTCTCGGCACTGAGTCCACCTCAACAAGCTCAGGGCTTTCCGGCGAAGAACCGCTCTGCCTCTTCTTTCGCTTTCTGGCTTGAGTCTGGGACTCAGCCAGATGAGCTTGAGGCGAAGCAGACATAACTCGGTTCATAACGTCGCGCTCCTGCTTCACTGCCTTCAGCCTGATCTTCCGGCATTCCTCGATTTCGCCAAGGAAATCCTCGAGTTTTGGAATTCCGTCCTTAATCGCCTTGTTGACGTTCTTCTGAATAAGGAGAGCCTTGGCCATCTCCTTCAAAAGATCGTTCATTTTCTTCAGACATGAGTCTTCCTCCTCGTTGGCATCGTCCTGCTGCTGCCGAAGCATTTGCATCTCGAATGCCGGACGAAGAGGACTCTTCCTGGGAGGAATTCCTTGCATCCCGGCTAGAGGTGTTACCGGCTCAGTCACCCCCATACCCAGCTTAACCTCATCCTTCTCCTTTCCGGTTACGGCCGACGATCCGGCGACACCAGCAGCCTTGAACGGGATCGGCGGAGGGGAGGCTTTAATTCCCCCCGTTGGCGTCCCAGTCTTCGAGGTCGGAGACCTCTGCAGTTTTGAGCTGCGCTTAAAGGCGGCCTGCTCATTCTCCTTTAATTTCGTGTTTTGGTTTTGAAAATCCATACTTTTGTTTCACCAGCGCATCGTGCGGCAAGAGGCGGCCCTTCATTGGCCGGGAGCGGGTACACCCTCGGAGGTCTACCCCCCGTAGGAGATAAGACACCCCTACCCCAGGACTCTGGGGCCCGAAACCTCCGTTTGCCCAGCACCGATACACAAAATGTGCCGGACGTGCTGGGGGTCGCACCGTGGCAATGCAGAGTCCGATCTCTGCATCCATGCCGCACTTCCTGACTAAGGTCCGAAGCGGCTGGCTTCTGACGACACACTGGAGGAGACCATCGGCAGTGCGAGGCACACATCAGTCCCTGCAACACAACAGGGACACTCCCAGGACCCCCCAGCGTGCGCCGGTCGAAAGAAGGTGGAAAGACACCCTTGATTCGGGGTCGAAAACAAGAAGGTGAGCAAGGTTAGCTCAGGAAAGAATAAAGACGGTGAGCTAAGACCTGAAAGATGAGAAGAAAGGCCCTAGCTCGGGAAGAACTGTGAGGAGGGTCTCACAGCTTGGCTCAGGTACCCCGGGGTCGCCAAGAAACACCCGTACAGTGGAAAGCCCACTGCCCCTGAGGGAGTTACAATTGTCAGTGGTATTACTATATTCAACTATATTACACAGTACTCCATTTTTAAGTGTATCTACAATGTTTGACTTAATTATATCATTATCAATTACCATGGTTACTTGTTTGTTCTTAAAATCTAAAGTCATTTCTAGTTGGTTTATGACATCCATACCAATAATTATTGGTTTAATAAGATTAGGTATAAGTAAGCATTGCATAGTGAACTTCTTTTGCTAGATGTGTGCTTCTAATAAGATTATATGAGAATTGCGGCGTGACTTATTTCCTAGAGCTGTTTTTATGTGGATGTTTGTTAAGGGTAATTCTTTAAAATGTCCTAATTTACCTTTATTGATAGCAAACCATTCCTGTGATAAGCGAGTAACATTAGACCCACTGTCAATTAAACATTTAATTTCTAAGTCATTAATATGTATGGTGATTTCAGGGCAATTAAATTTAACAGTTTCATTAGTATCCCTAGGGGTTTCACTTAACAGGAATTCCCTATCACAGTAAATATTTCCTACAGTTAGTGATATTACAGAATCTATTCTAAAATTAAGTTTTGGTGTAGACCTATGACTAAAATTATTTATCACTGGTGAAATCTGGCCTACATTCACTTCACCAGTGTCCACCCGTTTAAAGACGGATCATCTTCTTGATAGGCTGAAACATTCTGAGCATTTGATTGTTCTGATTGATCATTTGAAGAAATTATTTGACAAACCTTCATTTGTTCAGATGTGGGGTAAGCAAATTTGTCCTTGTGGTTTGGATTGTAAGTATCCTTTTCTCTTTTGTTCTGAAGATCACTATCTTTGTTGTTTCTGTAATAATATTGAGTTCGATCAGTGTGGTTTCGTTGATTCTGATTAAAATTCCTGTTATGGCATGCATGGCCATCTTGTTTTTGTTGAAAATTTCGGGCATTGCTTTGGAAATATTTTGGGGTTCTTTGGTTGAGTTCATGATAAGTATTTGGTTTTCTGTCATGATTGTTGTCTTGGTTAGGAAAGTTTACATAATCATCTGAAGAAGAGAAACGGTCTGTCCTTCTAAGTTTTGTGTGATTTGTCTGGATGTCTTCTTTCTGTAATAAAGCTTCAAATTGTTTGATAGTGCATATATTTTGGTCTTTAACTGAGTCTTGAATTATTTGATTGAAGTGATTTCAATATGTCTATGATTTCTTCTTCACTTATTTCTGCTGTCATCGATTTAAGACTGATTACTCGTTCGATGAAGTACTCTGCCCTAGTAAGTTTTCCATCTTCCTTATACGATTCCTTTTCAATTCGCTGTCGTATTCCTTTTTGAACTTCTTTCGACCAATATTTTTCTAAGAAAATCTTTTCGAACTCGTCCCATGTCTCGATTTCGTCCCTTACCAGTTCCCACCATCTAGCAGCATGATTGGTGAGGCTGTTGTCAAGTAGCTCCTGAAGGTAGTCATCAGTGGAATTGTTGTGATTCATTTGTCTATTCTTGTTGCGCAGATAGAATTTCTTAATTTTGTTGAGGTATTCTTTGGGGTTGTGTGATCTTCCATTGAACTGGGGTAAACTATTCGTTCCTAAACTTCCAAAGCTATTTCCTGCACAAGTTACATATATTCCTGGGTTATTCTGGAGTGGTATTTGAGTAAACTTTTCATTTATTCGTTGGATACATTCTTGGTTTTCAATAACTTTATTTTCAATCATTTTCATATTTACTTTACATTGTATTATTTCTTTCTCATTAGTTCTTGTGATGGTTTTCAACTCATTCGTAGTGGTTTCAGTTTGTCGTGTCAGTTTATCGTCGACGTCTAGAAGTGTGTTACGAATTACCTCATCCGTTTTCTTCTTTATTCTTTCTTCTACCTGTTCAATATTTTCCCTGTTCTTCCTCACCTCGATCTTTACATTTTCAATCTCTTGATTTGTCTCAAATTGTGATTTTTCCAGATTTTGTATTTTTTCAGTGAAGTGTTTTTGCATTTCATTGATTCTGCAGCTTATTTGCTCTTCGAGTTCTCTTAGTAAGTGCTGCTGAGTTTCAATAATTTCTTTTTTCATCTCCATTTGGGTCTTTTTCATCTCGATTTGGGTTTGTTGGGATTGTTTGAGCATTAGCAATATTTGTGACAAAGTATCCGCATCTTTTGGGCCATCATTGTTATCCTCTATCTCTCTTGGTGGGACATTCCTACCTAACTCAAAATTTTTAGACTGGGTATTTTGACTGATAAGGTTTTGGTTTATTTTCCCTACTTCATTCATTTTATTTTCCCTACTTACACTTAAGTTTACCTCCTTAAAACTACTTTTGTGGTCGTTGAGAGGTGAAACATGATTTGTTACACTAACATTACTTAAATTACTTTCATTGTCTGTCAGCATTTCATCAAGTTCCTCTTCTTTCTCATTTTCGCTTAGATCGTTTCGAGGCGGAATCCCTAGCTCTTCGTCCCCCTCTAACCGGTCCCTCGCGTTCACGTCTTCTTCCCGGTTGTATTGGACCCTCCAACTCTCAGGCCCTTCCAGCGCAGCGCCCTGTATCTGCTGATCAGATACCGCGTTCACGTCTTCTTTGGATTTTGCTGACAGAGACATCCTATAGTTTTTAAATTTATAAGTTTGTTTGGGGTTGGTTCTTAAATTATATTTATTAGATTGCATAAATCATTACTACTGGGAAATAGTGTTTTAGATTACTCTTAATATTAGGCCTATAATGCTGTCTCAAGTTTAGGTTAATTATGATTATTGGTAATAGAGTTCCTCAATAAATACGCCTTTCACGTTGGTGCGCCACTTTTTTGCAACAAACACTATTGCTGATAATGTTCTAAGATTAATGAATAACAAGTCCTGAAAATATTAACAAAATAAACAGTTTGTTTTATTTCTAATTCAACAGTATCTCAATATCTCGGGTCGGGGTTGTCGTGCCGGCAATTGAGGAACACAAAAAAATAAAAAAATAAACAAATGAAAAACAAGTAAACAACGTTAACAAGATCGTCCATAAAAAACAGTTAAGTTCAATAGACACCAATTGACAATAAACGGCAATGACAGGCAACTCTCAGCCTCACTTATCTAAAAAAAAGGAAAGTTTATAAAAGTTTTCAGTTTCATGAATATTTAGATTATACCTTCCTTTGGACGGCTTCTTTCTTCTTTCTATTTGGTATTGTAATTAAATCTTGCTGTTTTCATTTAATCTTGATTTTTCTCACTAATATTTATGTATTTTTATTTTTACTATTTTGTGATCATCTCCTTCTTCATAGCTCCAAACATGTGTTTTTTATTTCTATTGTTATTGTCTTGCTAACTTGATCCACACTTCACAACACATCACTTCACTAATCACTATATGAAATTTTGAAGATGTTCATTTAAATTTTGAAATAAATTGTCCACATTCATTTAAAATCCAATAATCATAATTAACATTAAAATTCTTATTTAAATATAGGTATTTTTTTTACATTAAATTAACATAGATGTTCTTTATATTTATTTAATATATTGCATTTAATTTTTTAAAGAAACTCTAGAAACAGCTGATTGTGGTCAGTTATAAAATTGATTGATTTTTGGCTGCTTATACTATTTTTTTAAATTTGTTAATCCTTTATGTACATTTGGTACGTTGCAGATTTTTAGTATATATCAATATCAAATCTAATATATATATATATATATATATATATATATATATATATATGCACTATGAGTCTCTTTTATAAATACATAAATTAATATTACACTACTAGGCCTATAAGTATATAAATGGCCTATATATATTTTTTTTTTTTTACTTTAGATATAGCATTTCTGTTGGACACAAATCAGACTCATCGAAAGATCAACTATAGTTTTCAAAATTTGTAAAAAAATTAATTTTAAAGTCATCTTTTTTATATAAAATAACTTTGATATATATAAAAACTTTTGTATCTTTTAAGGCTATTAATTGCTTCAATTTGAAAATATTGCCTTTTAGGTCCATTATGGGACGGCCAATGAGCCGTATTGAGGAAATGTCCAATGTGATCAATATGCATATCAAATTAAAGGCTTTAATTAACAGAGAACAATGCCTTAAAGCCAACCTCAAAGGGATGACTGAGTCGCAAAGGCAGCCATTCAAACTTTGCATTAAAGTTACATGGGCAAAATTTGAAAATCTAATAATATCCGACTAAATTGGCCTTTTGAGATCGGATTTGCGGCATTATGCTCTGCTAAGCAATTTTATATGCATAGTATGCAAGCTTACATTTAAGATTTTTATGTGAATCCTAGTGTGAATACTAAGCATCCACACATCCTAAAATTGACGTTCTCATGGCTCAATATTAGTTTTTAAGGTTCCTTCCTTTAAAATTGTTCCTTTATGTAAAGAGTACAGGTGTAGACACTAAAAGTGTTACGCGGGTCCGATTTCGGTCGACTTTTTCAGCTGGTAAAAAACACATAGACATTTAAATGGAGTTCACAAAAAAATCATTTTATGCAATTTCTTTGGATTATGTCACTACGTTACTGGTCTGATTGTCAAAAAAAAATCAAATAAACATGCGATAAATAGATAGTTCTACAAAGGTATATTTTTATCAACAACTTCAAGTTAAGTTAGAATGAATAAGATTTAATTATCAAATCGTTGTAAGTGTAATATATTTAGGTTTTAAATCTAAAATAAATTATATTACAAAATATAAACCAAGAGATTTGAATATGGTTTTATGTGACTCAAAATAGTATCAGTAAGAAACATAACAAATTAAACTAATATCACAGTAGCAATTTAAAAATATTATTTTCTTAAACTGATAATGGGATATTATGAATTTTTTCTTTAATTAAAACTACCTAATAAACACATTTTAAATCTGCCCAAAACTAAATTGATCGACCTACCAAAAGACATACATCCTTCTGTTTTTAGTGTAGGCTTTATAGACATTTTGCAATTGTATATAAGACTTTAAATTCACCTTCGAATGAATAACAAAGGAGCCTGAACGCTATGCTACGTCCTAAGGCGCAACAAAGATAAGTAAGAAATTAATTAACTTAACTTACCAGTACTCATTGCCACTCACCATTAGGCTATTTAGCATAGATATGGAAATTAAATTTCCCTCTCAACATATATTTTATAGTAAAACATACTTACTATAAACATTTCCTGTTGTATGAATTATCCTTTATTATCTTGCTTAATTGGCACAAATTTTGAAGAGAAACTGATTGAATTCAAATGTAAACGAGGAAGTGAAAGCTCTTTGACAAAATGAAACCGTTCTCCGGGACTTGATTTGACGGACCATTTGTAAGCCTAGAATATAACGCGGGCTCTACTTTTTAAGTTGGGAAGTTTTTATTTTATTTTTGATAGATGAACGATTAGTTACAATACATTTTTCGTTTGATTAAGGGAGAACGCGTCTAGCATCAACTGTTAAAGAGGAGTTAATTAAATTTACTAGTAATTTCTTCATACTAGTAATATTTTATAACTACTTTCATAGTTTCTTGTATTTAGAAACTTTAAAAGTTAATATTATATAATATTAGTTTTACACACATAAACCGTTTTAAACATAAACAGTTTTAAACATATTTAATACGTGACACGCTATTTTTA
>JAQYXR010000117.1:20254-197081 GCA_030545055.2 Neoaliturus tenellus
CTTGACTCGAGGGGAAATTATATGCATATTTTGGGTCTAAACATATTTGTTGTGAATGTTAATTGTTATTGTTAAAATATTTTATTATTTTTCACTGTGCATTATTATTTTAAAACACGCAGTTAAATATATTTAACACTGACTATCCAATAAGGGAAACAAATTTATGATTTATAAATTGAGCTTTACACAAAAATATATAAAATATTAAAAAGATTGAAGGAAGGAATTAACTGGGGTTGTATAGAAACTGAGCTCGTCCTACCTAAGAAAACCTACGCAAAAATACAGGTAGATTATATTGCGACTCTACTAGTTTTCGTCTAAATTTTTTGACTCCAATAGCAATTCTATTCAAATTTATTACTATCAATAATATTTGTATCGGAATAAATAACTTGTTTTGTTATTTTTTTTTTTTTTTTTTTTACCTCGAAAATTCGATTTTTTTACCAGATAAAATTTTATATGGACACAAAAAGAATTCTAGGAAAAAGAAATGAAAAAACAAGAATTATAATCTGTTAAAAATCTAATTAAGCTCAAGTGAAACATATGCTTACTCCTATTTTTTTATTTTACAAACGATGGACAGTACTGTAATGTATTTTTATATAATAAGCTTTTAATTTAAAACACTTTATTAAAACACACCTAATAAATATTGATGGAATGTACTGCCGGTAGACTGACTTCAATATTCGGCGCCGTTTGATTCTCCATAAAATATCGAATGATTGGACAGAAATTGTTGAACGTCGCATCAGTAAATCAATTCTTTGAATTTCTTTCCCGATGTTCTCTGATTTACGGAGCAGGGCAGCATTGTTAATGTATTTATAATCACAGTACCGTGAAAACTCCTTGACTTTTTCACAATTGGAATAATTTAAACTGTTTGTTTTATTGGAGATTTTTATAGAAACTTTTAAATTGATGAAAACTGTAAAATCACAAAAATAACTTGAGAGTCCTTAACAAAGTAAATCTAGTTCATACCTTTAACAAATTACAACATAAAACCCCAACAGGATTGTGTAACAGAACATACCCACCCCATCTCTGTGCAGAGTGGTTTGTGTCGTATTTACAGGGCGATCTGGAGGTAAATGCAACATACATTCCTCTTGCAATCACCGACATATATTATCCTGCCTCCATACTTTCATATCCTTCAACGTAATCATCTACATTTGATTTTTTACGATCTTTCAAATAGCCATGTACATTGATGAAGAAGGTTGATTTGGAACCAAAATTAATAATCTTACTATTACTTTAATTTATCAATATATAGATTACATTTATCATATTAACTACATATAATATGGAGGGAAAATGTTATTTTTGTCCGGAATTTCAATATTTTTGAATAAATTTGAAAGATTAAAATTTAACTAGCTAAATTACCGAGCTTCGCTACGTTAATAACTTTAATTTTTTAACGGGGTGGGGGGGGTGTAACAAGCGGCAGACATACCTGGAGGTTTTCTTGCGGTTTCAGTCCGGGAATCGCGTGGTGGATGGTTGTGGATGGATGGGGCTCGTTCAAAACATCTCACTCGATCTTATTTTCGTTACTGTCGAACAGGCCAGTAACCATCACGTGTTCTTCTTTGGGAAGATTTTTAAAAGTGGTAATTCTGCCGTTACCAAGCAACGACATTTTCACATGACTAGTTCCTTCCCATAATACAATACCTTTATTTGTTAACAGCTTGAGCGAAACGTTGTCAACTCAGAAACAAAAGCCCAAAAAGACGTTCAACCTACCGTCCAAAAACTCTGGACTATGTCAAACGTGTGAGGCAATTGCCGAATTTACAGTTTATTTTTTGTCATCCATTAGGTCTATTACTATTCGTTCTGAGTATGTTTCATAATTAGCATTGTATTGTGCAGTTTTTTTTTTATATTTTATTTTTATTTTTTTTTTTTTTTTTAAGTGAAAGTGCAAAGAATAGTTCGAAATTCACTTTATTTTCAATCTGACATTAACAGAGCAACAGCTTGCCTTTATGATAGACGGTGTGGGCCAATAAGCACCGGGCATGCCTAAGGCCGAAATTCTCCTTAGACAAGACTGTTAATTGTGACCGTAACTGTGAGCCGTGACAGTTACGGCTCAGTTTTCTTATAGTATGTTTTGTTATGTTGTGCCTAATTTGTGTGGCACTGCCGGAAGCGAGGAGAAATTTGTTCTAGAATGTTCGAGAATGTTCTTCTTCTCCTCGTTCTTTTCAGTGCTGCCGGTTTCTGTCCTTTCCGCTGTCGACTCTCCCCATTTCTACGCCAGCCAGCCTTCATTAACAACCTCTTTTAAATCCTTGCCCATCAACCTTTCAACTGATGTGTCCACTGTAATGTCCAAGTTTTCAATGTCGGGCGTTTCCTAAGTTCAAAATGGAGGAGTAAAGTACCTCTCACTAAATGCCAGGTACGTGAGTATTATTAATTATTTCTGTTGTCAATTTTGCAAAGATTGAAATTTTCAATTGTGAGTTGCTATGATGGCCTACGGGCGAAATTATCGTTTGGTTATTTAAAGCGTTGTGTTTCAAATAGTTAATGTTGTAATTTAAGGTAAAGTAATTAAATGTGTTTTCTTGTTCCAATGAAGATTAAATGAATGTTTGTTTAAGTGTGATTTAACATTATCCTGTCATGACTGGTAACCAGAAGCACATGTTTTCAAGTTAACTTTTCATTAAAAATAATTAAATAATAGGCCTATAAATTTTATTCAGCAGTTCACACATAACCTCAATTGAGGAGTTTAATTTTGGAAGTCTGCAGGCTAGGCCTGACTCAAATTTAATTCTGTTCTGTTTGTCATACTTGAATATCAATGTATAGGCTAGTTATAATATCCTGTAATAGTCATGAGTACAGTTTGTATTTAAAGTGATTTACCCAAGGGTTAATTAATTTTCGAATATCAGGCTCACATTTTGTTAAACAATTGAAGTTATAAAAAATGGCTATGGCCTAATGTCTGCTGTGTTCCTCTGCTCATCAAATTGTATAGGCCTATTCTCTACTCACGATGTTAAGTAGGACTGTGATCTGTTAAAGGGTCCTAGCCTCGGGCTAGCTTCATATCATGGACACTACGTAAGGCCCATCCATAACCCCGGACCAGCGGCCTGGGTCATCGCTGCCAGGGCTCGGACAAGTTACCATGGACATCAGACTAAGGCTACCGTACCACAGCCACTCTGACGGACCAGCTGTCGTTGGGTCAAGCCTACTGGTGCTGGACCAATTCCACCGGGCAGCTACATGCTCCGCTTCAACTATCCAGGTGCTATCAACTCCATTTTTTTTATTCTTTAACTTCCGCTAGACTTGCCTTCACCAACCTACATAGTGAAAAGTGATACAACAGTTTAAATTCAACATATTCACCCATAGACTCATGAAATACCTGAAAATCCGGAACCATCACTTTAGGCCTATACCCATCAAATAGTCTGAACCATACTTGTTCGAAGTGAGCTGCATTACAAACCCACCCAAGGCAGTGAATTTCAAATTGGACTGATATTAACTTGTTTTATGTAATTTAGGTTAAGGTTAGGGCTCATAAATCTTTGGTTCCGTAGGCACGTTTCGGCACTTTTGTTCTAAATTTCTAATTCGGCCAACACCTGCGCAAAATTCTGCCTACGGGCCATATAGATTTCCACCTCTTTTATGTGACCCGTACTCACCCGTTTAACTAGTTTTAAGTCTTAAATTCTGGCACATCCAAAATCGTATTATTTGTGTAGTAATTGTTTATGTAATTGTGATGTCTATTTATTTATATGTGTAATTTAATTGTAATGTTTAATTATTTATTGCTTATCTTGTTTAATATGAGGATATATAAAGATTTTCTCACATGTTCTCTTGAAAAGATTCAAGTATTATAGTATTCAAATTGAGTGGATTTTGTTACTAAAATTTATAGAAATTTCCAAGTCGTTTTAAAATTGCTGGCCAGTCAATTGAAATACAGAGTCTATGTTTTAACCATATTTTCTCTATTTATCGATTTTTTTTAATGGACTTTTTTTAATGGACGATTTTTCCTGCTTAACTTGTAACTTGATTGCAACCACATTTTTGCTAATAAATTGAAACCAAGAATTGTTACTGTATGATTGTTGTTTTATTTACTATGCCCAAACCTCTGTAACACTCAATGTTTTTTAAAGTTCTACGGACCTAATTTTGGGTCTGGGTTTTCCAGTGCGTTACAAATGGTAGCAGAGCGTGGTTAAATTCTTTTCATTAGTGGTCATGTGATTGAGTGTTGTGAGGTTTGGACATAGGTTTCAGGCATTGTGGGTCTGACAGACTTCCAAAATAATATTTTTTTTAGGTTTTCTTCCGCTTCTGGTTTCCACGTCATTTTTGTTACGGTGTATTAAATGGGTTGTAAATAAGGGCTGCGCGCTCATGATTAATCGATTAAGTGTTATCGCATTGTTTGTTGTCGTTAAGGTTGTTTCAAGTGTTAAAAAAAAGATGAATTTTGGGTGGGATTTGGGCTGCGTTTTGGTCCGGTGGATTACGTGCGGTCGGGGATAGGGACCCTGGCATTTGGTGTGTTGTCAGCTGGTGTTGATCTGAATTAATTGTCCATTTTGTGAATTGTTGTAAGGTTATGGTTTGTGTCATTGTTTTCTGTTGATTGTTGTGAATCTGAAATATCTGTTAGGGTTTCTTGCGACTGGTTTCGCTGCTGGGCAGGATGGCCAAAATTAATCCCGACTATTTGGTCAAAGATGAGTTGGAGTGGGAGGTGGAGCGAAGAGGTGAAGTCCCTCTTAGGCTATGTAATGACTTGAGGAAACAGTTGAGAAAGGTTTTGTCTTCCGGCAAATCGGAGCTTGAGTCAGGGACCATGGATGTGGAACAGGAATTCACAGTTTGCCAAGAAAAATTTCTTGAGCTTTCTGCTCTCAGGGAAGAATTAGTAGAGGAAAATGGTAGGGCTGCTTTTCGTCTTTTGCAGCGATTGCAACATTTGGAGAGGAGAATTAAGGTTTTGCAGAGTGCCCCGGAATCAGAATCCCGGAAGGGGGACATAGAAGCCTTATCTGCCGGAGTTATCGAGATGTTAGATAATCTTAAGGCTACCATGGACTCAAATACTCTGGATGATGGAAATATTCCACGCCCGCCCCCGGTTAGGAAGGAGTCAACTTCGGTGGTGAACCCGAATACCAGTGGTAGCGTTGAGCACAAGTCCGCTAAGGCTGAACCACCGGCTACACCCGTTACAGAGTTGGTCAAACAGTTTGAATCCCGATTTCAAGTTGCAGGTTCTCAGTTAAATTGTAATGATCAGAATAATCAGCCTTTTTTGCACCCTTCATTATCAACACAAAACCCTGCACCACATTTGCTAGATTTACCTAACGGGCAACCGGATAATCCAATGATGGTGAACCAACCAACTGTGCCTTCAGCCATAAACCATTCTTCAGTCTTTCTCCAGCCTTCTCAGGTCACTTCGTCTGCCTACAATAAATTGCCAAATCCCCTCAGTGGAATGGTCCAACAGATACCATCTACAAACGGGCATAATGTAGATGTGCTTCTGCGCTTCCTAAGCATCCTGATTAGGTTGCGCGATTTCCCCGGAATGACAGACCAAGCTCTCATGCAACTGGCCTACCCGTGTTGTAGGGAACCTTTGCTGGCCCGACTTCTTGATTGCATGCGTCAAGGACGGAAGTTTGATGAATTCCATGATGTAGTGCTTAAGTCATTCATACCTCTGAGACTCAAATCACAATTGGTGCAGCAGAAATTCTACAGGTTACAAGAAGAAGGTGAAAGTTTCTCCACCTTTGTAAGTTCAATCCGACATGCTCATTCCTTACTTCGGTTAGAATTGAGTGAACCTGAAACTGTCGAGGTCATTATAGGAGCTTTAACACCTACAGAAAGATCGAGATTGGTTTTTTCCCAGATGCCAGCTACATATGCGGACTTAGATCGTCTCGGAGTTTCTGCTCGCAGTTGGGAATTCACAGACCACCTTCGTTCTCAAAGGTCGGGAAACCGCTCACGTGAAAATCGCGTGATGGCCGTAAATGAGACAGCCAATGCCCAACCTAGACGATACTCCTCTGGTCCTGTATGTTACAACTGCGGACAGCGGGGACACATCAGTCGGAATTGTACCGCACCAAGGTCATCTAGCTCTTCTGCTAACCGGCCAAAAAACGGGTATGGAAGGGGGGAGTGACTCATGCTGCTCCTCCCTTCTCTGATCAGGTTGCCAAGCGAGAGGACCACACCCACAATATTGAACATAAGAAATTTCACAAAAGAAATAGGAGACTCAATCAGAAGTGTAAACTGACTAAAGGTAACTTTATAGCCCAAATTTTGGACAAGAGAATTTCAGGCTCCAGGCCAGTTTCCCCTTATGTTGACGTGAGTGTGGGTGGGAGAATCCATTTCAGATCACTACTAGATACCGGATCTACGAAATCTTTAATTTCTCAAAGGATTTTCCAAAAGTTAACTGAAATGAGGTTAGTAAAGAAAATTAATGCATCAAATGTTCAGTGTTGTACGGCCTCAGATTCCCCTCTAACCATTAATTCCGAAGCAACATTCTGTTTTAAGATTGATAGATTCTCATGGACTTGGGACTTTCTGGTTGCCAGTGATTTGGCCTTGGATTGTATATTGGGAGCAGATTTTATTACCGCTACAGGGCTAATTTTGGACCTTGCCAAGAGCGAAGGTCAGTTTCGTTTCAATCGATGTGTGTCTGTTCCTTTTGTGGATGCCGAAGGGAATGCCTACAAGGCTCTTGAAATTGACATCAAGGAAAAACCCTCAGTAGATCCATTGGGACATCTATCGGAGGATCAGAGATTGCGATTCTCTCAACTTTGCAAACAGTATGAAGATGTATTGACTGATAAATTGGGTCTAACACATTTATTGGAATATGAAATCAAACTTAAGGACACCAAGGTAGTTCGGTCTCATCCATATAAATTTGCACCTCCAAAAATGGATGTTTTGAGGAAAAAGGTGAACGAAATGCTTGAACAAGGTGTGATCGAGCCTTCTCTGTCAGCCTACTCTTCTCCGGCCTTTCTAGTTCCGAAGCCAGGCGGAAAACATCGATTTGTAGTCGATTACAGGAAGTTAAACACTTGCATTGAGATTGAATCTACACCTCTGCCCGACCTTCACTCTGCTTTTGATTGGTTCGGAAAGGCCAGGTTCTTCAGCATTTTCGACCTGAATGCCGCTTATCATCAGATACCATTGACCAAGGAGAGTCGCCATCTTACTAGCTTCTGCGTACCTTGGAATCTTTACCAGTTCAAGCGAGTGCCAATGGGTCTGGCTGTCGGAGCGCAAACCTTGACTAGACTCCTAGACTCTATATTTCATGATTTGAAATTCAAATGTGTTTTCAACTATCTAGACGATCTTCTGGTTTATAGTGAAGACTTCGAATCCCATATTTTCCATGTGGAGGAAGTGCTTAAAAGGTTAAGAGGGGCCGGTCTTACCGTCAACCCCGAAAAGGTCCAGTTTTGTCATGAGCAAATATCGTTTCTGGGACATCTCGTATCTCATAAAGGCATATGCATAGACCCTGCCTGGACCCAAGGCATAAGAGATTTCCCACCTCCTAAGGACGGAAAAGGAATTGCACGTTTTGTCGGCATGGTAAATTTTTATCGCCGCTTTATTCCCAATGCTGCTGAACTGACCGCTCCGTTAAATGCCCTTAGAAAGAAGGGTGTCAAATTCAACTGGGGTCCCGAACAACAAGAGGCTTTCCAAAAATTGAAGGATCTCATTATATCACCGCCTGTGCTGAGAATGCCCGATTTCAGTAAACCATTTGTCCTGCAGACAGATGCCTCTTCCAGCGCCATTGCAGCTGTCCTTTCTCAGGAATCTGATGGAGTGCGGCTACCCATAGGATTTGCCTCCCGCACACTGACTGATTGCGAAAGAAAATCATCGATTTATGAACTTGAGTGCTTGGCTGTAGTTTTCGGCATTGATAAATTTAGAAGATTTTTGGAACATTCTGAATTTCTCTTAGAGACCGATAACCAGGCTTTATCTTGGCTTCTGGCTCATCCTCGTCAACTGGGAAAAATTGGTCGATGGGTAGTGAAAATCTCCGCCTTTAAGTTTCATGTCCAACATGTACGTGGTACGCAGAACATCATTGCTGACACTCTGTCCCGGATGTATCAGGATGCAGGCAACGAAGTAAGGGTTCCCGAATCTTCAAACCACTGTCACAATATATTGCCCAACTTTCCTGCTGCTTTTGACGACATCGTGTCCCATCAACTAAAGGATCCAGAACTTGGGCCGATATTGACCGAAATTCAGTCGGGAGGAAACCACCCGCCATATTTCTTGTCAAAGGGTGCCCTGGCTTGCCGCCCTCAAAGAGGTGATAGATCTCCGAAGATTGTGCTACCTAGCAATCTCATTCCCATGGTATTCTCGTACTATCACAATTCACCCGTTGGTGGACACCTGGGAATCTTGAAAACCATCGCCAAGATAAGACAGAATTTCATTTGGAAGGGTATGGACCGTGATATAGCGGCCAGAGTGCGAGCATGCCACTTGTGTTCACTTAGCAAGCCGGCGCAAAATACCAAACTAGGATATCTTTCGTCTGAAGTTGCTGAAAGGCCCATGGAAAAGCTATTCATCGACTTTGTAGGACCTTTCCCACGTAGTAAGCAGCAAAATTCCTTCCTTCTGGTTGCTGTGGACGCCTTCTCTAAGTTCGTCTGGTTACTCCCTCTCCGACGTGCTACCGCCCAGAGCACCATAAAGGCACTCCACGGTCATATCTTCCAGCATTTTGGAGTCCCCACCACTATAGTGACTGATAACGGTAGTCAATTTACCTCTCATCTCTTTAACAGAATGTGCTTTGGACCTTATTATCCACAGCCATCGCATGCGGAGAGATTCAATCGGAACCTTCGAGCTGCGTTAATCGCCTTCCATGCGGAAAAACAGACCTGTTGGGACCAAAATCTCCACTGGTTACAAATGGCCTTTAACACTGCGCTTCATGAAGCACACAAGGAGGTACCTTTCCATTTGATGTTCGGGTTCAAACCAAACAACCCCTTGTCCAATGTTTGGAAGATTAACGACCTCCTCCCAAATTCTCAGGGACCAGAAGTGGTGAAAACCTGGGCGGCTGCTAGACGTAATTTACTGCGCTCAAATGAGAGAGTCCGCATAAGATACAATGTTGGTCGGAAGGACAACCCTTTTAGAATCGGCCAATTAGTCTACTGCTTGGCACATCCTCTCAGCTCGGCAGCGAACCAGGTAGCGGGAAAACTTTGTTATCGTTGGACAGGCCCACATCGAATTTCTCGTTTTCTCTCTCCTGTCACCGCTTTGTTGGTTGACCCAGTTTCTGGCGAGAAGTTTCGAAAAGCCCACATATCGCATCTAAAGGAATACAAGGGAAATGATCAAAAATAGACTGTAGACCTTAGGCAAGGTTAGCGGAGTGGGGCCTGATCAACCCTTCTTCGCTGATCTTGGGGCATTCCACTCATTCTCATTCTCTTATTCATCTAGGTCATCTATCAGCGCTGATATTTATGTTAGGGTAGGCTTATATTCCCTATTTCGAGAGTGGATGCCCGTCCCTGCTAGTCACCAAAGTTTTCCCTTGTGCCCCGTTGGTCCCCCTTTGGTGGGGGAGGTTGAGCCGTGACAGTTACGGCTCAGTTTTCTTATAGTATGTTTTGTTATGTTGTGCCTAATTTGTGTGGCACTGCCGGAAGCGAGGAGAAATTTGTTCTAGAATGTTCGAGAATGTTCTTCTTCTCCTCGTTCTTTTCAGTGCTGCCGGTTTCTGTCCTTTCCGCTGTCGACTCTCCCCATTTCTACGCCAGCCAGCCTTCATTAACAACCTCTTTTAAATCCTTGCCCATCAACCTTTCAACTGATGTGTCCACTGTAATGTCCAAGTTTTCAATGTCGGGCGTTTCCTAAGTTCAAAATGGAGGAGTAAAGTACCTCTCACTAAATGCCAGGTACGTGAGTATTATTAATTATTTCTGTTGTCAATTTTGCAAAGATTGAAATTTCCAATTGTGAGTTGCTATGATGGCCTACGGGCGAAATTATCGTTTGGTTATTTAAAGCGTTGTGTTTCAAATAGTTAATGTTGTAATTTAAGGTAAAGTAATTAAATGTGTTTTCTTGTTCCAATGAAGATTAAATGAATGTTTGTTTAAGTGTGATTTAACATTATCCTGTCATGACTGGTAACCAGAAGCACATGTTTTCAAGTTAACTTTTCATTAAAAATAATTAAATAATAGGCCTATAAATTTTATTCAGCAGTTCACACATAACCTCAATTGAGGAGTTTAATTTTGGAAGTCTGCAGGCTAGGCCTGACTCAAATTTAATTCTGTTCTGTTTGTCATACTTGAATATCAATGTATAGGCTAGTTATAATATCCTGTAATAGTCATGAGTACAGTTTGTATTTAAAGTGATTTACCCAAGGGTTAATTAATTTTCGAATATCAGGCTCACATTTTGTTAAACAATTGAAGTTATAAAAAATGGCTATGGCCTAATGTCTGCTGTGTTCCTCTGCTCATCAAATTGTATAGGCCTATTCTCTACTCACGATGTTAAGTAGGACTGTGATCTGTTAAAGGGTCCTAGCCTCGGGCTAGCTTCATATCATGGACACTACGTAAGGCCCATCCATAACCCCGGACCAGCGGCCTGGGTCATCGCTGCCAGGGCTCGGACAAGTTACCATGGACATCAGACTAAGGCTACCGTACCACAGCCACTCTGACGGACCAGCTGTCGTTGGGTCAAGCCTACTGGTGCTGGACCAATTCCACCGGGCAGCTACATGCTCCGCTTCAACTATCCAGGTGCTATCAACTCCATTTTTTTTTATTCTTTAACTTCCGCTGGACTTGCCTTCACCAACCTACATAGTGAAAAGTGATACAACAGTTTAAATTCAACATATTCACCCATAGACTCATGAAATACCTGAAAATCCGGAACCATCACTTTAGGCCTATACCCATCAAATAGTCTGAACCATACTTGTTCGAAGTGAGCTGCATTACAAACCCACCCAAGGCAGTGAATTTCAAATTGGACTGATATTAACTTGCTTTATGTAATTTAGGTTAAGGTTAGGGCTCATAAATCTTTGGTTCCGTAGGCACGTTTCGGCACTTTTGTTCTAAATTTCTAATTCGGCCAACACCTGCGCAAAATTCTGCCTACGGGCCATATAGATTTCCACCTCTTTTATGTGTACCGTACTCACCCGTTTAACTAGTTTTAAGTCTTAAATTCTGGCACATCCAAAATCGTATTATTTGTGTAGTAATTGTTTATGTAATTGTGATGTCTATTTATTTATATGTGTAATTTAATTGTAATGTTTAATTATTTATTGCTTATCTTGTTTAATATGAGGATATATAAAGATTTTCTCACATGTTCTCTTGAAAAGATTCAAGTATTATAGTATTCAAATTGAGTGGATTTTGTTACTAAAATTTATAGAAATTTCCAAGTCGTTTGAAAATTGCTGGCCAGTCAATTGAAATACAGAGTCTATGTTTTAACTATATTTTCTCTATTTATCGATTTTTTTTTTAATGGACTTTTTTTAATGGACGATTTTTCCTGCTTAACTTGTAACTTGATTGCAATCAAATTTTTGCTAATAAATTGAAACCAAGAATTGTTACTGTATGATTGTTGTTTTATTTACTATGCCCAAACCTCTGTAACACTCAATGTTTTTTAAAGTTCTACGGACCTAATTTTGGGTCTGGGTTTTCCAGTGCGTTACAAATAGCCTAACAGCCAATGGTATCTAGGGACCTACAGTTTAACGTGGGATCCGAACCACAATTTCGACCTCATATATAGCCTACAAATTGGTCTAATGATGAGGATGGTCTTTATGGATGAACTAGTGTTCACTAGTGCGGACATTAAACCCCACTACTGAATATCGCATCCACAAGCCATCGCTTATAACTATCCACAATTCGAGGCCTCGTAGCTGGATTACAGAACGACGCCCTCGTCCCAGTCCAAGAGCAATTTGTTTACATAGCAGTGTTTGCTTATCTCTCTAGCAAAAATGCTAATTAAGAAAAAATACATTATTTTTACTTTATATCAATTTTTTATTATTTTAACAATGTGAGAAATCATTAACATAAATATATTTTTTATGGATGAAGTGAGATAACGTTTAAGTATGCTATATAAATTGAAAAACAATAACATATAAATCAAATCTAAACCCAAATTCAACGACAATAAAATATTATATAATATGAAATTTCACCTTTAAATATTTACTCTATTCCATCGGTATATCGTCGACACCATTAGATCATTCGATGTTCTTCCTCCATTCTGTAGGCACTACTGACTCAAGACTTAACACTGAAGACTGAAACTTTGCGTACAGTTTGTACCAAACTTGTTTATTTTATTTGGAAGTATGTACCAAATAAAAGCTATATTTTTCTATACTAGCAGGTTTTATTTACTTTAACATTATATCACTTTCTCAAATCAAAAATATGAATTTTTCTAAACCTTTGCAATTAATTTATTTTACAGGCTCTCAATCACACGAGGTATTTAGTCTAACAGTAAAAGGACAAACGCTCAAGAATGATTTGGTCTATTATGGGCCGCAACTAAAAACATATCCAATTATAATTTATTATCTTTTAAAGAAACGAAAAATACATTTTTATGCTATTCAAACTATACAGATTATCCTTATGGTGGATAAAAAGTAAATCAATTACTTTGAGTATCGAGTACACGTATTTATTACATCATACACATTTTACTAGGTACACGATGCTTGCTAATTTACATTATACAAAAATTGCCTCCATTCTTATTTAAAGTGTTAATGAACTGAACTGCTATGATTATAGTAAAAATCATGATTGGACATTTTTGTGTTGATCGATTGGTTGCATTGCCGAAGGCTTAGGTTGACAAGTGATTTTATAACTAATACAAACTTGAAGATATTGCACGGACTTTAGTCCGTTAGTAAGTTAATAGTTAAGTAATAATTTAATAATTAATAAACTTATTAATTAGTTTTATTTTCAATTTGATACTATTGAAGGCACTACAGAAATAAAACTATCAAATTAGATACAAGCATATTGGAAATTTTCCGAAAAACATTTGAATCTAATAGTGTTTAAATATTTTTTCTACAAAAATGTTGATTGCTTATTCATTGTCTTGGTAATTGTATTTGTTACCATTATTTACTGTGTAAATAAAGTTGTGCTCTCAGTTATAACACTGACTTTTATTGTTCTTTTTAGCTAATTGTAGGCAAGAGTGGTGATTGACTTCACACTGATTTATTGATGCATTAATTATAACTAGTTAATTAGTTTTGTTAACCACCTTCGAATTATTATCTTTACCATGTTGAAATTTTGTTTGATTTGAAAGATTTGGATAATATTTGGTTTGGAATTTTAGTGCACTATTCAACCACCGGTCTCATTAAAACGAACCATGATAAAACCAATAAAATTATCTTTAATTAAAAGTTAAACTTTACAGTAGTTCATTTAGCTACTTGAGAGTAGATACCTGTCAAGACTGAAGAAGTGTATGTTTAAAATACAAAGTCATTGTTGTAAAATTCCTGCTCGAGCAGACTCCGTGTATATAAAATTTTAAGCCTCTGTTCAGAGTAGCCGTTTTCTCTTAATCTCTAGATTTTTACCAAATTATTATGGTAAATTATTTAATTTTTCATTTTTCCGTACTACACCAGTTAAAACAAGGGTTGTAATTTTCAAATTATATCCATAAGAGTTCAAATTTGAGTTTTAAAATCAAGTAATCCAGGTAGATTAAATTAAAAATAAATAAACTTTTAAAATTTTAATTTATTTACGTTTATGTGTATTTACAATGATAGTTAAAATAATAAAAATAATACCAACATTAATCTTTTATGAAATTCAAATCATGAAATTAATCTTTCATTCTTACATCAGTTAGTTCATTTCTTCATTAAAAAATTAAAATGATTTTAATTGCTATAGCTTCAAACATTACAGTTTGCTGACAAAAACTGCACTTAATGATGATAAGAAATGGAGAAAATATTGTGTTGGACATTGATGTTCCAGTAAATTAGGCTTATGCCTACATTATTTAATTCACACAAAACACATAGCTTGCCCAATACACAATGCACTATCAGTTCTTAACGCACTATGCACTAATGCATGTTCGGCCAGTCTAGCTGAAAATTAATTAAACTGAAGTTAACTATGCAATTTGAAGTTGTGAAAATTAAATGGCATATTATTAATCATTATGTCAAGAATTCTTGTAAGGCTAGCAAATAAAAAATATTAAAAATCATTGATTTTTATTATTATAATTTGCAGTTTTGTTTTCTCTTTTTATTGAGTTAGCAACAATTTGCAACTTTCCCCTTATTAGGTTACAACATCCTCTGGAGCAGAAAATTGTCTCAAAGCTTATCTTGTACAAGTTATGTGTTGCTAATTAGTTGTCAGGAATAGCAGAATAAATTTGGAATCCAGCGGGGGTGTAATTGATATAAACTCTTGCAAAACATTTGCTTACATAATAACGGATTTTGTTGTACCGCAGTAAATGTTAATGAACACCCTGCCATATGAATATTAAACATCGCTGACACGAGAGGTTTGATTTGTTAATATTTAGCAGTGTTTTGTGTTTCGCCATTAACCACCAACAATCACTCATTGGTTGGGATAGCTTGCTTTAACCATCAATTAATTATTTTAATATTATTAATCAAATGTCTACTTCAGATTTTTTATTAAGGATTTTTATCACAGCATCTTCATTTAGTTACGTGATATAGGAGTTGAATAAAGTATAAAATAAATTTATCACTTCCTAAGCCAATCAGCATAACCACGAAATAATTCATCAATGACATAAACACATTACGATGATTTAAGAGAAGAAATAGTCGGTATACAGCCACTTTAGATCAGGATCAAAAATTACCTTTCAATTGATTCCATTTTCTGTGATAAAAAATACAACCTTGAACCTAGGAAGGACTGATGAGGTAAGGCGGAAAGCAATACAAGTTACTTAAGGGACCATGGTTAGTTACAGCTTTAAGGTTTAAGCTCACGATCTGTGTTATACTTGAATAAAGTGAATTCCTTTGTAAATCATACTAGAATGGTTTTATTGAAACACAAGTTCCTGATTATAGCTTTAAAGACATGGAAGTGACATATTTGTCTTTTTTACTTTTTCTAACTTCGCTGTAACAACGGTAAGTATTTTGTTACAACAAAACTGGCCAAATATAAATTTAATACCCCTATCAATTACCAAAATAAAAATTATTAATGTAAAAAACAATTGAGGCTAGTGTCTGAACTAAACGTGTTCAAATGTTGATCCAATGTTGACACCACACAGAGTTCCTGAAGAGAGTTCCCAAACACCCTGTATACCATAATCGTATTAATTATACTATAGGATAAGACTCCCTAAGTTTTGAAAAGTCTTTTGCTCTAAAGTATAAATACAAAATTTGAACTTAAATGTACAAAATATAATCTAGATATGTTACTATGAAGCACAATCTGAGTTGAGAACAAAGGCGCCTTAAATCATAGTTTATTATGGATAAGAGCGAAATCAATCACTTAAATTATATTTTGTGTTGTTTATACCAAGCGTGAAACATGTCAAATAATACATGACATGATTGATTCTTTGATTGATACTTGACAGTTAAATGTCAATGTGATATTATAAAAGAAGCCTTCCATGGAACGACCGCAGGCAGAAACTTGTCTTGGTTTGTAGTTAGAAGCCACAGTTCCCAAAATGATAATATGTTTGAAAATTTTTTTCTTGTGTTATATTTTTATCATCATAGGCAACATTCAAGGCACAGGTAATTATTATAACTAATGTGATTGTTTCTAAAGAATTAGCTTTTTAGTCAAGATACTGATAAAAATTTCATTAATCACAACAAAAAGATTTTCTTGAACTAAAATAATTTATGTTTAACATTATTTTTCATTCATTTATTTACAACTGTACATTAACAGATTTTTTTAATCCTCAACCCAGCACCAATAATATTCTAATTTCAAAATTTCATAGTTTAATGGTTTACAGCATTTTTTTAGTAAACTCGATTATCATCAATTTTGCTAAATAATTATAGACCAAGTCTTAGCCAATGATACCGAAACCTTGAAAATAGGTAACAAATTTTAGGAGGATTTTGAATCCGAAAAAAAATTGCGTATTGAGTAGTAAGATAGATTGATTAATAGAAAGTAAAAAATTATAATGGGTCGTGTAGGTTTTTACAATTCTATTTAATAGAGTATTGCCATCGGTTTGTCTGAGCATTCCTTATTATAAACAACATGTACAGAAAATGTCACTTGTTGGGCCCAGATTTTCTCCTTTCTTTTAAATCGTGTGTATTTACGCCATTGATTTTTTTTACGTTTTTACTGGGAACGGTCCAAACCCTGTCATTTGACGGCATGTTAGAAAGTCCATGCTCGTAAGTCGCAGTTCAATGCTATCCACTTTCATGATGACGTATCATCTCACAGTTCTAAACTAGATAGATTCCTTATGTTGAAAATCAAGTATGACTCTTAAAGAATGTCTTTCTTTCGGCAGGAAAAAAATAACAACTTTGATATTGGACTAAGACTAGTTGATTTGTTTGTCAGAATCGTGTATCAATAACCCAAGAACTAATGGTAATGGGTCATCGATTTATCGATTTTGATGAGGATCATCAAACCATCTGGTCACCATAGCTTGTGAAATGAGCGCCCTAACTACTACGCTACACAGCCTTGGCGAATCACATTCCAGAACAAAAACGTTCATAAATGCCGATTATAAGGACCATTCTCCACTAAGCGTTTTGATTCGCAACGACGTCAATGTTGGAAACGCGCAAAAATTTATCCCTACTATCGTTTGGGCACTCACGAGTGAATCGCGTCTGAGACTCCCGGAAGTAAAAAAGGCCATTCTCCACTAGGCGACAGTCACGGCGCTGTCGACAGTCAGTGCCGTAGTCCCATATTACTACCACCGTCGTTTTATCAAATAAAGTGTCTAGGTCATTCTGTGAATATTGAGTTCTTATAGTTGGACTGGGACGGTGGGGAAGTCCTGTAATCCAGCTACTTGGAGGTCAAGAATTGTGGATAGTTATAAGCGATGGCTTGTGGATGCAATATTCTCTGGTGGGGATTAACGTCCGCAATAGTGAATACTACTTCATCCATAAAGATCATCCTCATAATTAGACCAATTCGTATATATGAGGTCGAAATTGTGGTCCGGATCCCACGTTAAGCTGTAGGTCCCTAGATATCATTGACTGTTGGGCTATTAATTAGCAGTCCTGTCTAAGGAGAATGTCGGCCTTAGTCAGTAACAAGACTACAAGATAGAGCCACAATCATCCTACACTCAACTCTCATTCATATTCAGGTTAAAATGCCCACTATGTGAGGTCCCTGTCTCAAGATAGTGATATAGTGATATATATAACTTGAGAAATATAATTTATTTTAAGTAGTTTTGCTTTGCTATAAATAGTTGGATATAACTTTTTAGGATGAGAGGTAATTATGACAGTAAAAATTTTAAAACAAATATTAAATTGCATAGCTTAAAAATGCTGAGGAGCAGCAGAGGCTCTCTAGTGTATGTTTAAAATTGTAATAATAATATTTTAGCTTTTATTATTTATAAACAATTTAATGTGGTTTATGTTTCATGGTATAATCAGATGGGAAAAGGAGATACAAGCTTTACACAGATATGGTAAGAATTGGTTGTATATTAATTAATTATTCATTATTTTATGACTACTCATCACTATTAAAAATAAGACAATTATTATGACAATCTGTATGTTTTTGCTTCTTGTCAGGTTCTATTCCCAGCAGATAAAACCGAGTAGATACTCGGCTCCAAGGTACTGTAGTAAAATGAGACAGATGTGTTCACAAGCTCTGTACTCACACATTTTAATGTAAAAACTCTCTTTACTTTACAAATCTGATTTTTAAAACTATACAGGTTTTTTTTTTTTAAATTTGCACCTTAGTTTATTCAACAACAAAAATAAATATTATTGTTTAGTTTGCCTAAAACGCGTACTACCTTTGGGGGGGGGGGGAATTTAACATGAAAATTCCCCCCCCCCCTTAACCCCCTTTTCACCGCAACCCTTAAGTCAAAAAATTGAAACATGAACCTCCAATCTTTATGTCATTTTGAATTGTACACGCAATTCAAGGATTTTTATGTGACATTTTTTACGTAATGGTAAAAGAGCTACGGGCAATTGAAGTTCATTTTCATTCCCATAAGAAATATGGGGCAAACTTTAATTGTCTATATCTTCTAAATTATTCTGTAAAATAAAAAATTATCAATGATAAAAGGTATTAAAATAATGTCTTAAGATTATATTATGGAAAATATAATCTTTAAATATTATATTAAGACATTTTTATTATAGATTATTTTTTATTTTAATAATTGGTCTTGGATATATAGCCCATAAAAGTTTGCTCCACTTTTTTTCTTAAGCAACATTGTAATTAATAATGAACTTCAATTGCCTGTGGATCCCTAACCGATAAGTTTAGAGATAAATCTCAATTTATAAAGTCTTTTTATTGGGTGTACAGTCTAAAAATGTCATAAAAATTGTGGGTTCTCTTTTTCAATTTTTGAGTTAGGGGTTGGGGTGAGTAGTGGGCTCATAAGTGGATAACATTTCCCCCCCAGATATTACATTTTCCTATTCCAACGTTGATGTTCGTTTCCATCAATCTGTACAGTGGTATTTATGTTAGTTTTTAAATAAATTAAGGTGAAAATTAAACAAAAATAATATTAACAAACACCCTGTGGCAGCAGCTAACCACCAACAGGAAAATAAAGGATTAAATAACGTAATGCTTATGATATTTTAAACACTAATCATGGTTAGAAAAATAAAAGGTATTAGATAACTGACAGAAACTTTCTACTGGCAATGAATGGCAAAAATTGATATTTAATTGCATTAAATAAAGTCTTGGTAGCTCAATTACATAACATCTTGATGGCCGCTGATCGCTGCGCAGCGCCGTGGCAATTCGATTTCAATGTTGTACGAGTATATTGTCATCATTGGCTGTGAGTTTTTCTAACCTTCTGCATGGACCGCTAAACTTAGAATTTAAATTTCTCTCCAACTACATTACATGGATTAATTATTCAAAATGTAAAATTATGTAGTTTTTAAAGTTGTTATAATGTTAAAAATCTGTAGAAGATAGTGTATAGAGAATAGTGATGAAGGCAACATTCCAGTGTATATGTTTTTAGATTGAATAGGGCACAGGGTTTATTTCGTGGAGACTTAAGTGAAGAAGGATGGATAGACCATGTATCAGTCTCCTACAAAATCTATGGGAACAACATTTTCATTGTAGCTAAAATTATCTGTGAATGTCATTGTAAATGTCTAAAATCCACCTAAAACAAAGTTGTTAGATACAGTTCTCCCAACTTCCTAACATCCTGTGGTGTAGTAGGTAAGTTTTAAGTCATACACCCAGTGGGTATACTCGTCTAACGATGAAAATGGTATTAGTCTTTCAAGCTTGGCTTAAAATAACCATCTTTTATTGGAATTGACCCACACAACATTCAGCCCGATGGTGCCGTGAGTACTCTCCACGCTTGTGCTTCTGCTCTTGAGAATTATCAGCAACACCCACACCCAGTGGCACCTCCATTAGTTCAACACCAATTATTTTCAGGGGAACCATGCACCCCACCAAAATTTTTTTGTTAACAAAAGTTTTTTGAGTTTAAAAATAAAACTTTATATTCAGTTTCAAAATTAGGTATTTTATTAAAGTTTTTGTTGTTATTTAAGTTTATTCAGCATACATTTAAATTAAGTGAGATAAAGAACAATCACGAAATTTTTGTACTCACAATCCCTAAACTTGTACTGTATTTTAATGCACATCTTAGGAGTATTTATCAATATTTATTATTAAAATATATTTAGAAAAACGTATGTAATAAATATAAAATCTCTGTGACAGACACAGCTCCAGTAAGCGACCAGTCTCGAGTAAATGACTTTTTTTACCCAGTAAGTGACCGGTGAATGTTCTTACAAAAGTAATTATTTGACCTATCAATCAAATTTATTTTAAGTCTTATTATATAGTTATTACAATTTTTAGAAAGAAAGATGTATTGGATTTTTTTATTAGTTAATTGCGTTATAGGCACCAGCATTAGCGGTATCCGCTAACTTCGGTATTTGACTAAGCCTGTAATTAAAGAGCACATGTGGCACAAAAATTTTCATAAGGTCAAACGTGAAGACATTTTTACAACACTACAAAAATGCTTTTTGGCCATTGGTAGTAAGCATGAATGGAAAAATGCAGAATTCTGTTTACATTTGTTGGAGGCTATAAGAAATGTGACCAGTTTTGATGTTATCATTAATATGCCATTGGACATTATACGTGTGAACTATCTACATATCTGTTATCCAGGACGTAATTGCATTCTAAATATATAATGAACCCAATGACTCTTAATTTAGTACTTTTTCAGTATTCGATCGAAAATTGATTAAAAATCACCCATTTTCTTCACATTTTTACAATTTGTACTGAAGAAAGGCTACACTGGGATAAAGTAAGGATAACAGTCAGTGGTTGTGTAGTATCTAACTGTTTTAACATCACAGTGTAACATTTAGGAATTATCTATTGACCATTAAATTTTCTAAATTAATTAACTTTTCTAACCTAGTAAGTGATCATCGATAAAAATTTAATACAATAATCAAAATTTAATAAATAAATACCTTTAAAATGTACTTTGATGTATAGAGGATAAAAAATTCAATAATTAGAAACAATAAAGTAACTAAAAAAGGAAATAAATTAAAATTTAAACGAAATAACGAAAACTTTAAAATTGGAAAGACAACCTTAAAGATCCCTACTATTCCCCAGAACAATCGTCTTTAAGGGGTGGGGGATTCTTGTAAATTTATTATAATTCAATTATTTATGTTATGCTTTATAAATTCTCAAGCGTTACAGTATACCAAAATCAGTTCAAATCTTAAATTGATCTTGAGAGATTGTTTCAGAATCACCAAATTCAACAGGTTATTTGAATCCATCAGCATTCAAATTATTTTATTATTTGAACTTTTATGTTCTACAAATAATAGAATAAGATCCGTAGCTAACCAGACAGCTTCTGGTTTCAGACAAACAATTAGGCCTCCTATTTGACGCAGCACCTCTCGTTCAGAAGTTACAGCGAAAATAGAAAAAACCTACATATTCTGTTAACCGATTTAAACCCTTTTTATTACTTTGGGGGGAGGGGGTTGTTGGTTGAAATAGAAAATTGTCGGTTTTTAGACTTTTCCCGGCAGTTTCATGCCGAAAGCCCCTTGCGTGCCAAAAATAACATCTCCAGCTTACCCGGAAGTGGTTTATATTTTGTAGAGAATCAGTCAGTCAGTTACATCGTTACATATATAGAGCTGTAGAGCTGTATACATATTGAATATTAAAATCGAATTTATACATTTTATTAGCATATTCTTATTGTTAATGAAAGGATTTGTGAGTAAAGAACGTTCATTAAGAATTAAAAAATATCCATAATGTTGAGGTGGCCATTTAAAATATATTTATTATCTAAATTACTAATCTTAAGAGTCATCTTCACCTTTGGGATAGTCGGCAATGATAACTATACGGCTTTTATGCAAAACATGGTATTTTATTCCCCTCTTCCGGACGCCGTCCGGAATTTTCTATAAACTTGGTAAGTGTGGTAAAGTTGAATAGTTTTATTAGGTTCCTCATAACTCAAAATTTTGAAAGCATGAAAACATTTCTCTCTGTTACATCACAAAGTAAATCAATTTTCCTTACTTTTAAGATTTTTCCTACTTATACCATTTATTTTTACCGATATATCAGGAATGACGGACTTACATCTAACCTTAATCTACAATAAAACATAAATTTTACCAATAAATATCAAAAAACACCGCCCGGAACAGGGGAATATGGAGGCATGTTTTCAGTGTTTCTACAAGGGTGAATATGACTCTTAAAATTGATACGTTGTAAACAGTGTGACATTTGTTTCCATCTTAGTTATTGCATTCAGTAAAAGAATACAGTTGTCATGTAATTTACTAAACCTATTTGTAAATTTAAAAATATTAAAGCCATAATTTACGTATATGTGAGTGTGTTTTTTTATGTTTGTATGTTTGTAAGAGTATCTCACAATACTATACTAAAATAGACAAAGGTTCCATCAAAACATGATAAAAAATATATTAGACTGATTCAAAACAAGTGGACAGATTACGTAAGCCTAACTCTTTCCATAATAGCTTTATGTTTCCTACAGATGACTTGGAGTGAAGCCCTGGACGCGTGTGTTGATCATGGCATCAGAGAAGGATATCCTGGTATGACATTGGCGGCTGTTGTATCTGACGATCAAAATGACGATATGAAGGAAGCAATGGGCGGTATGTGGTTGCAGTGTAATACAATCTTTCTACCATATAACTATAAATGTGAGAGATCACCATATGATTAAAGTTCTACCAACAATTTAGTTAATCTCAATAAAATTAACTGTAAAATATTTTATAATTTATATTGTCCTTGACAAATTTTACTCTCAATTTGTGATGTTATTTTAGATGGTAGGTGAAACATATAAAAAGTTTACCAAAATTCCTCTATGGGAAATTCGCCATTTTGATACATTTTTAAATGTCAGAAAATACCTATTTTCATGACGTTTTTACGAGTTTACTTCAATAAAACCACACTGTAAATTAATATTTCTTGATACATATGAGTGGGAACAGTATTAAGCAGAGAAAAAGATTTTCAAAAATTTAAAAAAATAAATAAATAAACACCTATGTAGCAGCGTACGGTACCTGTGTAATAAGTTAAGTAAAAAACAATTTTTAAATATTTTTTTTATTTCTAAGAAACCACATAGGTGTGTGTGGGTTTGCTGAATTTGAAAGGTTTTATGCAATCACATGTAAGTAATAGCCAGATAAAAATACAAATCAAGTTTTATTATAATGTATTCGCTAATAAGAGAGATATGATAATATTTCATAGTAATAACGCAGGGATTTTCAAATTCCGTTTTTGTATTAACTCCTGCTTTGTCAACCTAATAATATAAATTAATATACCAAATTCTTCATTTTCTAAAGATCTCTGAGCATAATAAAAGAATACGAGGTGGCCCGCGTGCAAATTGCTCATTTTATGATTCTGCATGAGAGAAACTAACCTAAAGTACATGTATGTTGGTTATGAAGTGAATGACATCTATTTTTGTTTACTATCTGGCTTTAAAATTTATCTGAAGGTAAGTTTAATCAGCTGTTAGATTACAATTCACATTAAAGATCTTGTTGTAAAAGTTGGTCAACATGTTAAAGCGCCCTCTGGAAATAAATCAATAGCCAGATGGGCGAAGCTCGAAACAATATGACCTTTTTAATTACGATTCGTCCACGCGCTATATCCTAAGCTTTAAAATGACACCTCAATCTTAAAAATCGGTTCAGTAAGTCGAGAGAAAAAGGGACGTAACAGACAAAACCCTTATAGAAATAAGAATATAATAAAGTTTCATAATACATGTACCCCCTTCTCAACAGACCTGCATACTCCATTTTATTTCCTCCATAAACACCATTTGAATTAGTATGCAAGTTTTCTGCCATGGAGGTGTTTTAGCTAAATATGAGTGAAATCCTGCCTAGTGAATATACCTATAAAATTTTATCCAGTTATATCAATAAATAAGTGATATACATGGTTGTGTTGATTTCCCATTACAATAACATGCAAAACATATTATTGTATTTTCTCCGTAATTAGTTAAGCCAAGCTACATATAAATTTATCGAATTGTTTGTTTATTCAATCAGTATAACTAAAAACAGAACAACCGAGCGCAGCACGGCGATGCTCAACATACGACGTTCGCTGAGCAACTCATTGTCTGACTCTGCGTGATGGGAACAACTACAGTAATTGAAAACAACCGATTCAATCGGTTTTTTGTAAACAACCGAGTAGTCGATTGTTTTTCCGCAAATGATTGAAAGTAGTCATAACCATTGTTAAGACTAAAACTATAGTATATTAGATTTTTTTTAATAATAATTTTTTTTATAACTTTAAACAAATTTATTGGATTATTTGAAGTTATTAATTTGAAATAAGTGATATTTAACATCACTTGAGTTAATCAATTAAGACATGTTTAAAGGTACATTTTTAATAGGTCTTTATACCTACGTTTTGCTTGTAGGCCCCTGCTGTGTGTAAGTCAAGGAAACGTTAAGTGATGGGAATAACTGATTGAAAACAGTCCGCCAGTTGTTGTCCCACTAATCATTGAAAACAGTCATCGCTCGTTCGCCAATTATTTTGCAGGGTGATCTGCCCGGGAGAACAACGTCGATTGTTAATCCGTAAATGGTTGAAAGTAGTCATAACCGGTGTTAAGACTGAAACCAGTCAAACTGGTCTCGTCGGTTGTTTTATGGGCCGACTGCAACAAGTCCCAATGATGGAAAATAGCCAGTTCGCTGGTTGTTTTGCAGCGCTTCCTACCCAGGAGAAGAGGAGTTTCTTTCAATCGGTTGTTCGTTCGACTGCAAAAACCGAGTGAATTTAAAAACAACCGATTGACCAGGCAATTGTTATTTTCGGTCGGTTGTCCCTTCACTACTGCGAATTATCGTAGGTTCATAAAAAATTAAATTTTCTCCGAGTGTCCTCCAATTGACCTTAGGGGTCTTTGAATATTTCTCATGTTTTGTGTGTCCTCTCTAGTGGACCTTGGGGACTTTGAAATACTTGAATTAATATTTAATCATAGATACGACCTTCGGAACCTTGAAAAATCTACAGATATTCCGATGTTTAGCTGTCCAAATGATCTTGGGGACTTTGAATATTTCTAAGTTCAGTTTGTCCTCTAAATGACTTTTTGGGGTTCTAATATTGCACAAGATGTTCTCTAAATGGCATTTAGACTTTGAATTATTTTCAAAGATCATTCGATATTTCACCGTATAGATAAGCTTGGGGACTTTGTACTATTTCATTCATTTTTTCACCGTAGATATTACCTTGCGGACATTGAAAAATCTCTGGATTTTTCGAAATTTAGTTACACAGATGACTTTAGTTTAATTTGACTTTAAAATCTGTAATTGTTGCACTGTAATCTTATAATTGCGAGATAGGTTTTTTCATTCCTCGGAATGACCTTGCCCTTGCTATTCCTCGTCGACTCCCGCCAACTTGCCAAAATTTGTTTAGACCAGTCAGAAAATCACACTACTGTTGTTTCTTAAAATGAGATGTACACTACATACAATGAAGTAGTAACAAAATTTGTACTAATTGTAGATTACGATCGCGGAGCGTGGCTCGGTGCTCGCTTCAACCGCGGTATTCCATGGTACTGGGTCACCGGAGAGGCACCACAATTCTCGGACTGGTTTCCCGTTGCAAGTGGGATAGAGAACGGCTGTGTCTCCACCTGTAAGGCGTCCCAGGACCACCAGTGGGCTGTGTTCAACTGCGACAACTATGCAGCATACTTATGTTCCTACGACTACGGCTACCAACCCATACGACCGAAGACTACAAAGCGGCCAAACCCGTGGCGGAGGACGACCCCACCACATTGATATATTGACCATATTAATGACCATCAACTTGAAGAAATTTAAATAGTTTGTTATCTTAGTAAAAGTAAAAAGTCTTTTATTTGAGCATTTCTTAGGTTTTTCAATGTGTAAATAATTTTACTTCCATTCACAGTTTTGTTAGAAATTTCAGCATTCTCATTAAAAATCCCGGCTCAATTACAATAAATGTCTTGAGGCTTGCCATTGAATATAATGAATGGGGGGGATATTCATTGGAAACTTTAAATACAACTATTGCACTTGTTGCTCGAAATAATAAAATTTTATTTGAACTATATTACATGTTATTGTTCTAAATGTTATGTTTAATTCTATATCATTTACACCAGACTCCTCTGATATTGCAATTATCAGAAATCACACGCAACTACACTTATTTACAGTTTTTTAAAATTTTAACATATGTCACTTATTAACAAATGATAACAATTTTCAACTCAATCCGAATGTTGTTATAATGGGACCTAAACTCGTAGATCCCAGACAGCCTCAGGACTGCTGCCTTATGGGCGCGGAACTCACAAGAGGTGTAGTTAAGTCACGAGGATTTGTCTGGACTGAGGGTAGGGATGTAACTGTCTTCAGTTGAAATCTCACCCCAAACGAGGCCATCCAACACTTCCGAGACAAAATGGACCCCCTGGAGGAGAGCGTGCTTAGCACCACTGGACAGTGCGACCACGTCGTTGTTGGTAGCGATTTCAACGCGAGGGACATATAGTGAGGAATGCCCTCTACCAATTCCCGGGGGAAATACATCCTGGTCTTCGTCGCCAGGGGCGGGCTCGTCATCCCCAACCAGGGTGACAAGCCTACTTTTATCATGGTGACGTAGCCGATAATGAGGTCATCATCAGATTTATGTGACGTCATTAGTTGTCATAAGAAGTCATCAGTTGCGTCGTTAATGTCGTCGTTTGCTGACTACCGCATTTTGACACTACTCTCGGGGATAGCTTTTTTATGTAACAAATTACACCCAACATTAATTAATTAATATATATTAATTAATTTAATCAATTTAAGATGAATGTTGCATCCAATTAATTGCTTATGTGTGAATACAAATTGTAATTTCATTAACCTAACCGAATAGTTTCTACGCCAACTAATAAACATTTACTGGCTTGCATTAATAGTTCAATTGTAATCAATATAAATTTGTTTATTTCCTCGTTATTTATGAAAATTCATCACCATACTTGAATACTCAATAGGTAGCATACATTGAATACCCGATAGGCCTATCCTGCCCGATACACCTAATGTGGGTGACGGTAAGTTATGTAGAAAATATAGCCCAGGAGCACAAGGCTAAAATTTTGAGCAAATGAGTAACTAGCTGTTTTTTTTGTAGTGATAGTATATGCTAAGTATTTTCTGAAAGTTTCCCTTCATTTCTCTCGCTTGCTTTGCTCTGTACAACGTTACAAATTATTTAATTGAAAAAAACAGTATATTAATTGTTCACCACCTATCTCATCGATTCGAGTGGGTACGGTCTCAACTGATTCAGAATAAAAATTTGCTATGCTAAATAATATTAACTGCAATAATCATGTTATTTTAAGGCTTTTTCTGGCTTTTTATTATAAATTTTTTATACATATTATGTAATTTTCGCAAGAATTTTTCTTGCACTTACAAAACCGACTTGTTTTTGTGTAATTTGCCCTTCAAACAGGGAACAATAAAGTAAAAAATAAAGAAACATGTAAACATCCGCAGGTTCAATCTAACATAAACGACAATCGCTGTGCCTCATCAAGATCTTCTATTAATTTTGTTCGCTGTAATCTCTAGTAGGGGCATATAGATTCGAGGTTCCTACGACTACGGCTATAAACCCATACGACCGAAGACTACATGGCGGCCAAACCAGTGGCGGAGGACGACACCAACACATTGGTGAGAAATGGGCGAATTTATTTAAAAATACTGAAAAATGCGAAAATCAATTTACTGACATTTACGAGCTAGGTTCAAAATTAAAACGTTCGAAGGACCAGGTAAACGTTACCAATAATTAATCAGTGTTAATAAGTAGGTTCATAAGAATAATCTAGAGAAAAGTTGAACTCACTGACATGAAAAATCCTTATGGCGGAGCTGGAAAGGACGCCAAGATGGCCGACTGGACGCCACCACCACCAGGGCACGGGAACTGCTGGGCCAGGAAAGTCTCTCCGATTCGGTCCAGGGAATCTTCTCTCTTGCTGCGAATTCGCACGTACGCACAATTAATTAATGATTAGAGCTCTCGTACAGTCAATGTTCAGATACGCGGGTGACCGAGCCGCCCGACACGCACTTTGACGCACACTGTAGGTTCACTGCAATTTATTTGAGTAAACAAGGAGAATAGTTTAATGAACAAAACAAATATTATTTTACAAAATGTTTAAAGTAAGTGAAAATGCGGGAGCCGCTATGGGCGAGACTAAGGCTATACGCAATTAATTCGTACGCCCGGAGGGGAAAAACACGAAAGAACTCGAGAAGAGTGCAATGGACTGAGACCACAAGACGAATGTGAGCGTCCTGTGAGGTTAGGGAACTGCCGACACGCAAAAACGGAACCCAAGTGGTTTATATGTCAGCAGCCAATGAGAGGCCAGGAATCAGTAATTTTCTGTTTCTCGAGTGTTCACCAGTTCTCATGGCGATATCGCCCTATCGCTATCTCTCTCTCTCTCTCTCTCTCTCTCTCTCTCTCTCTCTCTCGCTCTGCCTACCGCCAATATTTGAAATGACAATTCTGCTTGTCTGTTATAACTTAAAATCAGTACTTGACATACCGGCGGCTTTGAATCACTTGTGATTCAACAAAACCATATTCAAACCCAAAAAAATGAAAATCAAAACAATTCTTATGTTAATATTTACATGGGATTAACTTGGAATGATTAGGCAGTTTGCGCCCAGAAAGGTAACAAAAACACTTTGACTGCAGGACGAGTAAAGTTACCATGCTGAGTCTTGAGTTCAACCACTCGAACAACATTGTCTTTGCCAGCAGTAACCTTTGTGATCCTTGCCAAGGGCCACTGGAGAGAAGGGATGTCTTGGTGAACCAGCACCAAGTCGCCAACCTGAAGATTCCTCGTAGGAGTGTACCATTTCAGGCGTTGCTGCAATGTGTGGAGATACTCCTTGCTCCAGCGCTTCCAGATACGTTGCATGAATGCTTGCATGAGCTGCCATTGTGAGAGCCTATTGTCAGGCGTGTTGACGAAGTTGGGTTCTGGAAGTGAAGCTAGGGGGGCTCCAATCAAAAAGTGACCTGATGGCGTCAGAGCCTGAAGATCGTTAGCATCACTGGACAAGGCAGTGAGAGGCCGGGAATTAAGCATCGCCTCTATTTGGCATGTTAGTGTGGTGAACTCAATGAGGGTGGGCACGTGAGTCCCGAGGGTGCGTTTCAAATGATATTTAGTGCTCTTGATGGCACTCTCCCACAAACCGCCTTGGTGAGGTGCAGCGGAGGGATTAAAATGAAACTGGATGTGGTGCTCAAGCGCAAATTGCTCAATTGGTCGCTGAGCGGAAGAGAGGAAGTCACGAAAGGCATTTCTTGCGCCCACAAAGTTTGTTCCACAATCGCTGTAGATATAGGAGCATATGCCTCTGCGAGCTACAAAGCGTCTCAACGCAGCGATGAATGATTCTGTGGATAAATCCGTTGCGACTTCGATATGCACTGCCTTGGTGACGAGGAAAACAAAAAGGCCTTAATATGGCGGATTGAACGAAGGTTATGGATCTTGACAGTGAATGGACCGCCATAGTCAATGCCCGTGGACAAGAAGGGTCGAGCAGGAGTCACTCTCGCCTTGGGTAAGTCACCCATTAGGGGGAAGTTGATCTTCGGTTTTTGTTTGAAACACACCAGACACTTGAAAATTCTATTACGGCACGAATTATATCCCCAATTTCCCTCATGTCTCCCCCGTGCCCCGATGCCCCCTTGCCGCCATGCCACAATCATCCTACACTCATCTCTCATTCATAATCAGGTTAAAATACACACTTTGTGAGGTTCCTGTCTCAAAATAGTGATATAGTCCCTCGTACTTTGATTTTAGTCTATTTTGTCTTATCGTCAATGAAGTAGAATACTGATTGATATTGTTAATTTTCTCACACTATAATTTACGTGAAAAGCTCCCCGCCTTTATGGATTAAAAGGCGTTTATTGTTTCCCTACGACCTAAACAAAAAAGAAGCCAAATGGATGAAACAAAATATATATGTATATTCCTCATAAGGAGGTTGTCCAATGTTAGTAGTTTACATAAAATGATAAAGTCGAAAATAAAGAAACACTCTACAAAACGATTCAACTCTTCAACTCAAACTACTAAATAGCCAATATATAAAGCAGTAACGTAATAACTAAACTTCATCACTGAGTAAAGACAACCATTATATCAACCATGCCACGTTCAAGCCAATTTTAACTTTGGTATATTCAGCATAAAAAATCATTCCACTCCTGTTTCCTTTAGGACATAGATGGGGTCACGAAAATGAAATCTCCTGTGGATCCGTAATCCGTTTATGACCATTAGTGTTCTTTTTTTAGTGTATTGCATAGTGTATTGCCAATTTCAAAAAGTTATAACCATACTATCTCAAACTCATCTCTCAAACTCAAACTCAAACTATCTACTCAATAAACAGCTGTGTTTATGATAAAACACTGGAACATGTGCTTAATCACACGTGTCGATTTAAAAATCGTCTTCCCATTAGATTAACATTGGAACTTCAAGGTCCAATGGGGCGAAGACCAGGTAACTTTGGATGATTCTGGTATTTTTCCTTGCGTCCTTGGCCTTCAAGCTTTAAAATGAGCCATCATACTTTGCCCTATCTTTCTTCTAACTCGAGATATTTCGTGGGGACCGATTATCTTACGGAATTATATATATATATATATATATATATATATATATATATATATATATATATATATATAGACTAGTGCACTTGTTGCTCGAAATCATGATTTTTTTATAACTTACCAAAAACCGGTTATTTCACCTTTTGGTGTCACTAATTGAGGTACACAACGGTACCGGTTTCAGACCTATGACGGTCCATCATCAGCCACTCCTCTTCTTATTTACATATTACTGTACACATATACTGCACGCAATTAGTGACACTAAAAGGCAAGAACCCGGTTTTGGGTAAGTTATAAAATATTTTAGGTGTCAAAGGTCTTGATTGATTCAAAAATTGCCTACATGAAATTTTATTTGAACTATAATACATGTCATTGCTCTAATTGTTATGTTTAATTCTATATCACTTACACCAGACTCCTCCAATATTGCAATTATCAGCAATCACACAAAACTACACTTATTTACAGCTGTTTAAAATTTTAACAGATGACACTTATAACATATGTTTACAATTTTCAACTCAATCCCAATGTTGTACTAATGGAAAAGTTTCAAATTTCAACTCTGAATAGTGCTTTTGTTTTAAGTCTGATTCTCGTCCAATGTTAGCGGAAACAACGACAGGCAAAGTTCTATTCAGACACAACAAAATTAAATACCCCCGTCGCAGCAGACCTTCGAACCAAGAGAATTTCAAAAAGAATATTATATTTTGTATTTTCCTCATAAACACCATAGGAATGAGTAAAAAAATGAGTTAAAAATTAGTTGTTAGGAAATGTAATGGTTAAGTAAAAATCAATTTGTATCACTATTCCGCACTTTTCTTTTTTACCCATAACACCATGGAAGAGGGTGAGTATGTATGTTTGCCACCTTAAGGGTGCTGCAAGCAAATATAAGTTAAACATTACCGATTAAATGTACATTCAAAATGTTACCAAGTTATATCTTTTTAGTATTTCGATAATAAATAAAAGATTATAACGCTCTAAGTCTGCATAAAACTAGTATGATAATTGAAATGTCAAGACCACTCTGTTTAACATTTTAAAATTCAATATTTTCTGAAAAATGTAAATGGTTTGTTACATAAAGAAAGAAAAATAAATTAGCAGGCATTTAGTTAACAAGTAAATAGTAATTTGACTAAAAATTGTATTTTTTATCAATTTAATCTTTTCCTTCTGTATTTCGATATTTTGAAATTAAAATTCAATTCGTATTGAAGTGTTAACAATAGAGTTTGTTTGGATTCGAGCTCAATACTTTAATTAAAACTCTTTAATTAATGAAAATCGAAGCAAAGGCAAGAGTAGCTCCACCAACAGAAACTGGAATTAGACCGGAGTTCTTGACAGTGTATTTCTTTTTGTATTAGGCCCGAGTCACTTACGAACAATAAAACCCTTTTTATTTATTCTTTCCAGGAGAGTATTTTGTCTCTTTTATAAGCAATAACTTACTTACTCTTGATAATTGTATAATATAACTATATATTAACTCCCAGTTAAGCTATACAGAAATTGCAGATTTTTTTCTGACATTGAAAACGGTAATTTTTATATTAACTTATAAATATTTGGAATGAAAATTAAACATTTTTAAACATTTGAACTTTTTGTGAAAAGGAGTTGGGTATCCTCTTTACAGACGATGTGTGCGACTTTCAAGAGAAATACCCTTTAACCAAAAATGTAATAAAATGTAGTAAAAAGCCAAGTATAGAATAATATAGAAGATATAGGGCCGGTTTTATACTTAGGCCTATACTAAATAATAACTTACCTACTGTCAATTGACGAATACTTTTTTTTAATGAAATATGTATAAAACGTTTTTAAAACAATTGTAAAGTAAGTAAAAAGTCTTCAAAACTCGTTGTTGTGAATTTTTCTTTAACACTAAATAGAACGTTGATTGGGCTATTTAATTAATGATGCTTTCTACCAACTGATCGTTGTTAGATAGTAACAAGACTGGGGTTTGGACCGTTCCCTGTCAAAACGTTAAAAATACCTCACTGTCACTGTCACGGTGCTCCGGGGCTCCTTCGTCCCCAGACGTTGCTGCAGCATCTGAAAAATATTCATTGACTGCCGGGGGATTAGTCTTGACTTCACGGTTTGCGCTCTCTTTTGTTTGGAGTCATTGCGTGTGTGAATTTGAGATCAAATTCGGCGCCGCTGGTCTTCGTGGAATTCCTACGGTGGGTCGTCCAGGATGGCGGCCGGTCTCGAACGCCAAAACTCGGGCAGGTCCCTCCTTCCGGTGGCAATTTCCGCAATGTGTGGGAATCCAGATTCGCTGGCTTTCTGGAAGAGATTTGTGGCACAGTGGAAAGCAAATTGACCGAGCGTCGGGACGCGCAGCGAGCTCCTGATCGTTGCGTTTCGCACAAACCAGGGCTGCCTCGTCAACCGTCGGAGGGCTTTGTTCTGCACACTCTCCAATCTCCTCCTGTTAGTCCTGCTGGCAAGTGCCCACCACGCCGTTGAGGCGTACATGAGCACAGAACGCACAATCATGAGAAAAAACATGAGCTTGACCCGCACGGGGAGCACGCTCCTCGCGCAGATCAGAGGGCCCAGGAGTCCGAGGATCTTGTTGGCTTCGTTGACTTTGTTGTCGACATGGCGTCCGAAGTTCAGCCGGTCGTCCAGCGTGACCCCGAGGTACTTGACGGAACTTTTCCAGGGGATCGGTTCTCCATTCAGTTCCACCGGGGCCGGCCGGACTCGCGGCATCCTGCGTCGTTTCCTGAAACAAATTGCATCGCTTTTGTCGGCGTTCACCTTGATCTTCCATTACTCGAGCCAAGGAGAGAGCACGTCCATCTGTCGCTGCATGACCCGCACCGCTTGTGCTGGGCGAGGGCTGCTGCACTGGAGCATGGCGTCGTCGGCGTACAGTGACAAAGTCACCCCTGCAACAGTTGGCATGTCATTTGTGAAAATGAGATACAGCAATGGTCCCAGCACGCTCCCCTGCGGGACCCCGGCTCTGACCGGTCGGACGGTGGACAGTTCCCCATCAACAACGGTTCGAAAAGAGCGGCCCGCAAGGTATGAGCGAAGCAAATGGACAGCTGTGTCCGGCAGTGGCGTGTCTCGGAGCTTGCGGAGCAGGCCTTCATGCCACACCCTGTCAAAGGCTTTGCTGACGTCCAGGCAGACTGCAACGGTGGCGAGGTTGAGGTTGTGAGCGTCGACAAGTTTGTTGACAACTCTCACGAGCTGCAGGGTCGTTGAGTGTTCTCTGCGGAACCCGAACTGTTCCGGCCGTATCTAGTCTTCCAAGAATGGGGACAGGCGGGAAAGAAGGAGTTTTTCGAACAGTTTCGAGGTAACGGAGAGGAGGGAGATTGGGCGGTAGTTTTCGGGGTGTAGGGCAGATTTTCCAGGCTTTTGGATTAGGATAATCTTGGCAGATTTCCACACCGCCGGAAAGTGTCGCAACCTGAGAACAGCATTAAACAAAAACAAAAGCACATGAATGACCAGCGGTGGCGCGTTTTGCAGTGCCTTCACGCTGACCCTGTCCAGCCCTGCGGCCTTTCTGGGATTCGCTCGAAGGACTGCTTGGCGCACCTCGTTCAGTGTGAACGGCTCGATTCCGTCCTCGGGCTCTGTGGCAAAGAACTCCTCCATGAATTGCTCCACGGCTTCCTCCTGCTCCCCGTTGCGAACGTCGGCGTGAGTCCGAAACTGGCCTTCCATGGTTTCTGCGAAGACCTCAGCTTTATCCTGAGCGGAGTAAGCGAGGCCCGCTTGGCCATGGAGGGGCTGGTTTGTGGACTTTGTGCCACGGATCGCCTTTGCCGCTTTCCAGGCGCTCCCACTGTCGATGTCCAACGAGTGCAGGTATGATTCCCACGACTCGGACCTGTAATCATCGACAAGTGACTTGACCCTGTTGCTCTGTGCGTTGAATCTTCTCTTGGCTTCGGGGCTCCCCGTGTTTCTCCACACCCGTCTCAGTCTCCTCCTCTTGATGATTTCTTCTTTGATGTGACGCGGTAGACCTCCCCTCCGCTGTCCCGGGGGCACTGGTTTTGTGGCATCTGAAACGGAAGAAGACATGGTTTGGTGAAATTCCTCGGTGCACTGGTCAAGCTCTTCCGCCGACTGTGGGAACTGGATTGGGGCGAGCCGATCAGCCACATTCTCAAAGAAACGTCGCCAGTCCGTCTTGAGCGCCGTTGCCCATGGCGCCTTGGCCTTCGTGGGGGCCACGCCTATGGACAGAAGCACAGGCAAGTGATCAGATGAGAGGTCATCGATGACGCTGATCTCCATGTCGAAGGGCACTTCCTTGTGGAGCACGATGTCGAGGACGTCGGGCCTGCCATGGTTCCTCGGGAAGAAGGTAGGCTCCTCAGGCGCCAGGACATCAACTGAGTCCCGGACGTCAAGGTACCTCCTCAACGAGTTTCCTTTGGCGTTGGCCACCCTCGAATTCCAGCTGGGGTGCTTGGAATTCAGGTCTCCTGCAACAATCACAGGTCCTTGGACGGAGAAAATTTCGTTGAAGTCCCTCGGGTTGAATCTGCCTGCCGGTCGCAGGTACGCGGAGACCAGTGTGATCTCCGTGTTTCCCGCGTGGACGATAACACCTGTGGACTCGACACTGTTAGTGACAAAATTTCGCACTCTGTGGGCAAGCCGGCGGTGGACCAGGATGGCTGTCCCACCACCTGGATTGCGCTGGTCGTGTTGTCTGGCAGGGCGGTCCGTCCGGTACACCTCGTACGCAGGGAGCTTGAAGGTGTGGTGTGCTTGGCAGTGGGTTTCGGAGACAAGCACCACGTCCGCGTCGATATCTGTAACAAAAAAGTGCAATTCGTTTCGACGAGACATGATGCCATTGGCGTTCCAACTGACAATCCTAAGGCTTGCAGCCATCGGAGAGCAGTTCTTGGAGGCTCTGAAGCATGGCGGCGAGGATCATGGTTGGTGATTTTCCCTCGGCGGTCAAAATGGTCGGCACGATTGAGGAAAGCCACTCGATCAATTTCGCGGTGGAAATTGTCGCTTCGGAGTTGCCTTCAGGTGCCGGTTTGTCGTCGGTTGACGTCGCGACACTGGTGGTCTGTGGCTGTCTCTTGGCTTTGGTGGCGCTGGATGCGTTGTCCACGATCTCGTCCTCTGAGTCGCTGGAAATCACGTGGTCAGTGGGTTTTTTGGCAGGACGACGCCTCCGCCTTTTCTTGCCTTTCGTCACCTCACTGTACGGCATCGCTTGCTCAGGCTGTGGGGGCCGGGTATCAGGCGTGGTTTCTGCAACAGCGGCGTTAGTTGTTTTTGTCCCGCTCACCGGCGCACTAACCCTTGGTAGTGGCACGGGGGGAGCGGGCATGGCATGGGTGGGCGGGAGGGGTGGGAATTCCGCCGGGGTCGGCGGTGCTCTGCCGCTGGGTTTCCCGGTTTGTGGCCGGGGCACGCCGGCCGGTGCGACGGACCTTGTCGCAGGGGCTCCGGCTTGCAGGCGGGGCTGTGGCTGGGACCGGTCGTTTCCGCCCTTCCTCGTACCTGGAACAGGTGGCACATTCCTTACCGCGGTCCGGGGACCTTGGGTCGGATTATTAGTGAAATTTCTGTTTCGCTTGGCTGCGAGCGCTTTCAGATGTGCGGCGCACCCCTTCCAGCTGGCGACGTGGTCACCCCCGCAGTTGCAGCACAGCGGCTTGCTACACCTGTCCAGAGTGCAGTCCCGGCCCAGGTGAGGTCCCGCGCATTTGACACAGCGAACTGGCAAATGACACTGGCCCGACCCGTGCCCGAACCTCTGACAGTTGTAGCATTGTGGCAGTCCTTGTTTGGGGGTAAAATCAGCGACCGTGATTTTTACACCCAAGAGCTCCTGTAACTTAAAAACATGACTGGAATTTGCTTCCTTCCTGATTTTCACCAGGAAGGTATTGGCAGGGGCTCGACCGGTGTCCAAGCGGCGCTGCAAAAGTTGGACATGTGTGACATTGAACCCCTTCGTTTTGAGTTCAGCGGCAATCTCGTCGGGGTCGCTCAGGTGATGGAGGCCGCGCACGGCGAGTTTCACCTCGCGCTCTTCCTTGAGGGAGAAGGTGTGGAATTCCACTCCGGTGTTGGCGAGGTGACTCTGCACCTGCCGGAAGCTCTGGGCGTCTTTGCAGCACACTCTCAGCAAGTTGCCCGCAAACTTAGCCTCAAAGTTGAAGCCAAGGTTCCTCAGGCCCTTGAGGAAGGCCGGCCAGCTCTTTGAAACCTTGTCAATGACAATTGGCGGAACTGGCACACGGCGTGTACCTGGAACATCATTGTTAGCGGGTTTCTTTGTGGCACTGTCCCGCTCCGAGTCGCTCAGAGAACGGATGGAGTTTTTCCTCTTTCTCTCGTTGTGGACAGTCGTCCATTGACCGTCGTCCTCGGTCATTTCAACCTCCGGCTGGTGGTCGGAGTCCCATTCGGCTGCGATGAGGTCAACTGTGGATGAGATCCCTGCAACAGACATTGTTAGCAGGGAACACACACAAAGCACAAATTGCCCGGCAGTCAGAAAAATACACACAAATCAAACATCACAAGTCTACTATCTATTGAACTTATATCTAAATACTTATCAAAGAGATGAGTGCTGGCACGGTGAAGTGTCTCTGGGCACAAATCACTAGTGTCCTACGAGTAGGCACAAAACACAGCACTGGCACTGAGTCCTCGATCACACACCGGCGAACACGAAACACGACGCGGCGACACACAACGGCGTCGGCGGGCGGTGGTGACTCGGCACACAGGGGAGGATCGAACAAAGGCACAGGGTCAAGAGCCCTCGGGTGAAAGCGCTAGCAGGTAGTTCGGCACGTCCGTCTCGGGCGAGCGCTAGACGTGGAATGGAAAAAAAAAATACCTCGAGCGTAGGTAAACACACACAAAAATAAAAGTAAAGTTAGATGTCAACATCACAATATCCATAAAAATAATTAATGAATAATCTTGTCAATTGGTTATTTGGAAGTTAAATTTTGTTCTTCGTTTGTTGTGACTTCTTAGCATTCACATTAAGAAGCATAATTTTACTTTAATTTTTACTGTTTCCTTCTCTTTTTGGTCTAGAATATAGGGGAATATGAAATAAAAAGACTTATACTTAAATGTTTTTGATATTTTTTATTATTGTTATACGGTTTGTTTCTTAAGCCGAGGACCTGATATTTTGCTAAATATCGTGAGTAAAAACGTGGATATTTTAAAATCCTAAATAGTTTTTTTTTATATATATAGAACAGTGTGAAACACTAATATTATATTTATTCATTTGTATGGTAAGTTATTTGTACTCAGAAGATTATTTCAATGTTATTATTGGAACTAAAAGAAGCCTGTACTTGTGACAGATAAGTCTAGGAGGATTTTAGACAGTTTGTCGTTAAAAAGATAATAAGTAAACAGCAAACAGACGAATTGACAGATAAGCTAACGATGTGTACTCTTCATGTTGCCTGAACACGTTGGCCTAATTGGGCTACTTCAATTTCATGCTCTTTTTCCACTGTAATTGTTAAGAGTAGGCTCTTGTACATGATATAGACTGAATACTTTTATTTCCCAAGTTTAGATACTGTTTTAATAGTTTGATATTAAAACTAAAATGTTCGTAAACAGCATAGCGTAAAAGACAAATGTAGCCTAAAGCCGCGTCCGCACTGGGCGAACATTCGTGGCAAACTTGTTCGGCGAACACAAAAATAAACAAACATTCTTAACGAACAATTAACCGGCCATATGATTTACATTCTAAAAGGTTAGCAACGAACAAACAAAAGTTCGGAAGAACTTTGATCGTCGAACATGTTCGGCCAATGCGGACGCGGCTTAAGGGAATTCGTTAAACAATTTTAGATATAACTATGCAAAATGCAAAATCAGGTGAGTTCATAACACAGAGCGCATTCTGGGATGGATTCGAATCCCTACCTAGCAGTCGTTTTATTAGTGCCCTACACTTGTAAAAATTTAACAGTGTGTGTATTAAAAGTATGTACGAATAAAAAAATATGAAACAAAGTGTTTTATACATTATTTCATAGTTCAAGAATGACGATTAAACAGTTAAAAGAATTAAGAACAGTTATAACGATGAAATCATTCAATTGTGATTAATATCACCAAAAAATATATAGGGATTTTTGTGTTTTCAATTAATAAACGTTGTATAAAGTTTATTATTTACTGCTTGTTTTAAGCAATTATAAAAACGGAAAATAACTGACCCTTCTTAAAGGCTTCAAAGTATAAATTACACTCAATTTTTTCCAGTAATAAATAACCGTGTATTACTAATTTAACCCCATCTTAAAAATTCATATCAGTGTTTATGTTTCATTAATGATTTATGAAAATATGATGGAGTAAACTAATATTTTAGTCCCTACTACGCTTTTATATGGTAATATTTAAATATATTGTATATAGGTTGTGCACGAAGAGGAATATAACGAATTAAAACCACATTAAGGATAAAAACTAAAGTAAGAGAAGCGCGGCCGCGGCGCGGAGTGGCGGCACCTGGCGGCAGCGATCCTAATTGCTCCACTTGTACACATTTAAGAGTAATGTCTTTGTAATAGCTCATCCATCTTTCATGTGAGTGATAGATGGCTGACGTAATTATTACTGTGAGGTTGGAAAATTATTAATAATGGTAATATAGCAATAATAGGAGCTTAATATAATACGCTTTGGACCATAATGGTAAACAAATCAACTCCGATAGTAGAGTCCTTTTGAGATACCTGGGACAAACGCAAATTCAGCTGTTTTTAATCAGTTGTTGTTACCTATCTGTGACATGTGACGACGTTTTTGCGACGTATTACGGTGACGCGGTGGAGAGTGTGACGTCACAGGTATAACATCATCAACTGATAAATGCTAAAATTCTAAACAAAAAATTGGAATTGATTATTGATAGAGATTCATTTTCCCTTGGAGTAAATCAGTGACAGTTGCCATAATTATTTTAATAGTTTTAAATAAAAATTAATAGGCATTTTAAATAACTAACACAATGTATAAGACAATGTACAACATGTAGTTTTTTAACTTGTCTATTGCCGTCAAAATATATCATTGCAATTAATTTCTAAAAAATAAAGTTTTATTTGTAAATTTTCATTAATGAGCCCTTAACATTTTTAGTAAAACTACTTCTACAATAACTGTGATGGTGAAGGTGTGTGTGAGTAGTATTTATCTAAAAAATACGTTGCATCATACTTTATGCCACTGCATGACTTGTGAATTATTTTATATTCCTTAGTAACAAAATATTAAATACCCAAAGTTCACATATATATATACAGGGTGTTCGGAAAAACTGTTTCAGGAATTCAGGAGGTTATTGCCCACATTAAAATAAGCAAAAAAACTCCTATAAACATATGTCCTAAAATGCTTCGTTAACCCGCTAGCCGCCATTTTGTTTTTTACACTAAATAATTTTTATTTCCGTAATGGATCATTGTATTAAGTTAATATTTGGCATGAACCTTCATTATAGCAATACCCATTTTCAAGAAAAAAGTTATTTTTTTCTAATGTGTATTTTCAAAATGGCGGCCATTTTAAAATTTCAAACTAAAATATCTCAAAACCGGTAAATTTTATAAAACTTTTACTAGAGACAAAAAAGTTGACAAATTTAATTATCTAACCAATGGTACCAAGTTTGTAAGGATCTGACAACAAATAACAGAGTTATTGAGATTTTTCAATTAAAATTACCTTAATTTGCATTAATTACAATGCAAAATCAATATTTTTATGCATAAAAATCTCAATAACTCCGTTATTTGTTGTCAGATCCTTACAAACTTGGTACCATTGGTTAGATAATTAAATTTGTCAACTTTTATGTCTCTAGTAAAATTTTTATAAAATTTACCGGTTTTGAGATATTTTAGTTTAAAATTTTAAAATGGCCGCCATTTTGAAAATACGCATTAGAAAAAAATAACTTTTTTCTTGAAAATGGGTATTGCTATGATAAGGGTGCATGCCAAATATTAACTTAATGCAATGATCCATTACGGAAATAAAAATTATTTAGTGTAAAAAACAAAATGGCGGCTAGCGGGTTAACGAAGCATTTGAGGACATATGTTTACAGGTACTTTTTTGCTTATTTTGATGTGGGCAATAACCTCCTGAATTCCTGAAACGTTTTTTCCGAACACCCTGTATATTCTTGGTAGGAGCAATCATTTTTAAACCAAGTGAAATAAACATTAAAGGAAAGTTATATAAAAAGTATACTATGAAAATTCCTGTAATAAATAGAATAATAAAAATAAATCGTGAAAAATTATTATATTTTACATCGTTTGCAGTTTTAACGAGTTAGCAACGAATTAAAAGTTCGTCTTAATTAGGTTACAACATACTCTCTAGGGCAGAAAATTGTCTTAAAGCTTATCTTGCACAAGTTATGAGTTGCTAATTAGTTGTCAGAGATAGCGGAAGGAATTTGTGAACTGACGGGGCTGTAATTGATTTAAACTCTTGCAGAACATCTGCTTTCACAATCCTGGGACTTTGAAACACTGTAAATGTAAATCATGCCCTTCCACATGAAAATGAAACATCGCCAAATGTACTTTTCTTGTGTTATTTTTAGTAAGTGTTTTCAGTTATTGTAATTGGTTGTTAAATATATATCTGACCATAAAAACAAATTCTTTTACAATCCAATTTTTTTAAATACATGTATGAAAAAAATAAAATGTTAATGACACAGTGCAGATATGACGTGTTTAGTTAAAAGACAAAAAGACCGCTAAAATAATACGAGTGGACCACTATTCATTTCAATGGACTCAAAACCCCCTGGACCGTTTGTCATTAAAATTGATATATTAATGAAAAATTTCATGGAGAAGGTTTGTAAGCTATTAGTTTCTGTTTAGAACTCAGGGTTTTTCGGAGTGCCCATGTCAGGGGTTTTCGGAGTTTTTTATCTGAATTGTTTATGAACACAACATATGGCAAAAAATGTGTCTTTGTCATTATTTCTATAAACATCTGTTCTCATTCAAAGTATTGGGGGAAGTTCTCATAAAAATATTAAGAGAAAATTTTTGATAAAAAATTACTCTTTCGTGGTAAATTATCTTTCAAGGTGCACCTGATTTATTGTACTTACGATTTTATTGTTATTAAACGATGAATAAATTATTAAGCATACCATCACTCACTCTGCAGTTTGTTCAATTATTTTTTGGTATTTTTCTCTCAAACCAATCTAATTTCACTTCTAGATTTACTATAGGCCTATTACTATTTAAAATGCTTCACTAAGGCTGAAGTTATCAAATTTAAAATAGTTACAAGTATAACACTATGTGTTTGAGAAAATCAACAGTAAACAAATAACAGTATCACTGTAGATATCAAATAAAAAAATAAACAGAAAGATGGAGATCTTTAAAAAGCACATTCCCATTGCCATTAGTGATATTAAAATACTTCAATTTATATCGGAAACGTTTAGCTCCTCAACTTAAACTTAATGACTCTAAGGTTCTTGCTTGCAACTGCTTATTACATAGATAATATGTCAGCTTAACGGAATATATTTCATTAGTCATCGACTACAATATGCAAACTGCATGTTTGCATATTATAGGGACTTGTATATGTATTGTGATTACCCAATATATAAGATATTTGATAAGTAAGGAGAAAATCGTTAAGTTTGATATCAAGATGAGTAAATTTTAAAATTTACTAATATTAACGACATGTTGTAAAAATATTGTAGCATGTTATTTTTGGCGTGAATATATACAATGCTGTATACAATATATATAAATATATATACTGTATGTACCAAACATAGTCATCAAGTTAAATTTATTTTAATCGCCATCTGCTTTTACATTTTACAGAACTGAAAGACAAAGAAATAAAGTTATAATAACATACAAAATGTAGGACTCGTTCTATGTTATCATGGTGATGTTTACATAGTTAATGTTTAATATAACGTTGATAATTTTAATTTTTAACAATTCCGAATGCTTTTAAATATAGTTTGTTACGTTTCATGGATGAAAGCGAAGAGATGACAATTTCTATTCAATTGAAGCTTCATTTAAATGTTATAAAGCCAAAACTCATGCGATCGCAAATAGATTCATAAATATTTATGCATTCCACCGGGAACGTGTTTGGATTTTGAATAGGCCAACTTGGAGAGCTTATTGTCTATTGAAATTGGATCTTTTGATTGTCAATTCGTGAGGGGAAAGTTTAATGAATTTACTTTCGGTATTGTATGGGGAGGCTATTTTTATTTAGTAAAAACCTTTCAGTAAATTAGACAACGCGATTGAAAACTTTAATCTGCGGTAACCTCAACTACCATTGAAATTGGTGTAATATAAAATCTTATATATTCATAAATATATTAAATTATAAATAAACGGATAACAATGGAGTTTTAAAAAAATGTTGGGAACTGAGTAGAACTTAACTTGTTATATATTTAGAATAAAATATCTAAATGTTACAGAAGAACTGTAAAGCCCTGGTTACAAGTAAAGCTCACTGCAGTAAGTCAACAGTAGTGTGGTTTTGCCGGTGCTGGGACAAGTCAAGGTCATGCGGTTCGAACTGGCAGGTGTGGGTAGTAATTGGGGGGTGGGGGTGACAGTGATGGATGGGTTTGGGAAGTGGGTCAAGGTCATTCGGAGGGAGTTTTAAAAAAGTGGGAGCCGCAGGGGCTCGGTGGGGAGGGGGGTGGGGCGGCGCCGGGCCGCGGGAGGTTTTCGTTTATTTTTAAAATTAAATTAAAATAATAGTTGCATGATAGGAGAGCTCCTAGGTGTTTACAGTGCGAGTCGATATAGTAGAATGAGACATGTGTCCAAGGAAGAACGATCATATAAACCCGGTAATATAGTGAATAAGAATAATTGGACAGCGTCGTCAATAGGTGTAACAAGATTGAAATGTTGATACTGCAGCATGTCAGTTAAGACAGCGTGCAAAACAGTATCAGTACAGTATGCAGTGTTGCACAGGCCAGGTTTTGCAAAGTACAACGGGTGAAAACTGTAGTATTTCTTAAGCTTAGCCAATGTAGTACGCGGTTTAGAAACTGTGGAGTTAGATTGTTTGTGTAAAATATGTTTTGTGCGTAAAAGTTTTAGTTGTAAAGAGTGCGAAGCCATGATAATACACGGAGGGGAGATGTGTACTCTCCGACAATCGGCGAGTATATGACCGGCGCCCGCGAGTGTGTCTGAATATATAGAGACTAATTAGCATAATAAGTGCAAACATATGTTAGAGTAAAAAAGCGTAAGTAAAAAAAAAAAGTGTTAGACTAGGTGTTAGAGACTTGCGGATAGTTGTTCACTGTTGCCCTATCGCCACTATAATGACGCGCGCGCGGTACCGATGCCCGTTTTATGGGGGGTTGTGTGGCCCCCCCCCCAACCCCTCCCCCTGAGAGGATGACATAAAAGAACAGAACTTCGGAGAGCTCAGTTATTTGTCGGGCGGCGCCGCGAAAGGTTGTAGCAGGGGGAAACATATAGGCAAAGAAAAGTACTGGTAGCCGCAGAAGTTAATTAATTATTCAGGTGCAGGATTGCAAGTAATGTTCCGTGCACGAATAAGTAGGAATAGAATTGTTAATTGTACAGGTAAATCTTGTACTGTAGCAATAACTATAAAATTAGACGGTTGTAAAGTGTATGACCTGCTAATGTGCAAGAAATATCCCGTGCACGACTAAGTGGGATCACAATTGCCAATTGGACAGGTAAATCTTGTATTGTAGCAACAAGTATAATAGTAGACCGTTGTAAGGTGCATCACCTGCAGGTGTGCAGGAAATGTCCCGTGCATAAATATAGAGACTAATTAGCATATTAAGTGCAAACACATTTTAGAGTAACAAGCGTTAGTTGTAAAAGCGCCAGAGACTTACGGATAGTTCCTCACCCGACCGATTCCGCCACCGAAATGGCGCGCGCGCGGCAGCAACCCCCCTTTTTATGCGATCGATGAGTCACGTGCGACGCCCCTCCAACCCCCTCCCCGAGAAAACCGCATAAAAGAGCGAGGTTCGGGAGAGCTCGGTTATTTGTCAGTCGGCTGCGGCTACGGTCACAAGAGTCAGAGGAAGAGACGGATAGTTTAAAAAAGTACTGGTGATCGCGGAAGTTAATTAATTATTCAGTTGTAGGATTGCAAGTATTGCTCTGTGGATAATCAAGTGGGGGGACCACAACTGTGATTGAACAGGTAACCATTGTAGTATAGCAATAATTTTAATATTAAACGGTTGTAAAGTGTATAAGCTGCAGGTGTGCAAGAAATGTCTCTCGTACTGTAGCAATAATTATAATAGTAGACGGTCAGCAAGTGTATTACCTGCAGGTGTGCAAGAAATGTCTTGTGTAATGTAGCAATAAGTATATTATTGTAAGGTGTATTACCTGCAGACGTGCAGGAAACATAGCGTGCACTATTGCACAGGTAAATCCCGTAGTGTAGCACTAATTATATTAATATGACCGAGAAGTAGCGGTTAGAGTTTAAGTGTTGTTAAAGTAAGAGAGTAATTTGCATATTAAGGAGGAAACAGGTGTGTAAGAATGGAACCTGCAATTAATCAGTGTCAGTTTCCTGCACACGATGTTAATTAGCATATTTTAGTTAAAAAAAAAAAAAAAACTCGACACGAAAATAAAATTAAGATATATAAAATAACTGATGTAGTGTTAAGAAATAGTGTAAAAATAATAAAAATGTTAAAATAAATAGTGTGTTAAAGTACTATGTGGTATGAACTCACGGATTGGTTGTTTACCGTTGGGGTGTCAGCTCCCTATATGGGATGCGCGCGAGCTTCCCGTCGTTTATATACATGCGGATGGTTACTCATGCATGACCCCCCCCCCCCCCCCCCCGACCGGACCGGAAACCGGAAGCCCCCCCCCCCGCCCCCGCCCCCGCCCCCTCCCACAGGCTGCGTGTACCGGCGATTAATTTCCGTTGGAACTATAATTAAGCGGCGGAAGAGGGCAGATAACAAACTGCGATAGTTATGCTGTCACGCACGCGACGGGGAAAGCTGCGCATGTAGCTGTCAGCGGATGTACTTGTCAGCGGATGTAATTAGATGTTATCTAATGCTAATTAAGAGGCACAAGGCTCCACCTGCGTTAGGGGCGACCCACATGTAACAAAGTACATCCGTTGGGGATTTTCCACTGACCTTACTGGAAAGTTCCGCGCCCCTCAAACCCCTCCAGGCCCCCACCACTTTGTGAGCCGAGAACCTCTTTGGCGACTATTGCTGAGTTAGTTCGGAACAATTCGTCGGACGCGATGGTTGTTCCGAACTCAGAGGGCAACTCAAATGTATAAGCGGCCGATATATATTTGAGTTACTCTTGTTGTTAGGCTATTATTATTTAATATTAGTTGTGTGTGTGTGTGTGTGTGTGTGTCTATGGTTTTATGTAAAGTGTTATTTGGTTTTAGTCTTAAGATGTGTTAGTTTTAAGGTTTAACTTGCGCATTGCGATGTTAGCATTAAGGTGTGTTATGGTATTATTTATGTTTAAAAAATGTGTTTTTAATTTTAAGTATTGGTTTATGCTGTGTGTGTGTGTGTGTGTGTGTGTGTGTGTGTGTGTGTGTGTGTGTGTGTGTGTGTGTGTGTGTGTGTGTGTGTGTATCTATGTCTGTGTTTGTTTATCTGTGTACTAATAATTTTTTACATTTCACAGCTAGCTGTTAGGATGGGTAGATTAAATTTAAATTTAAATGTAACTTTAAGAAGTTCGATTGAACTTCATTAAATATGGGTGGGACATGCGCGTTGTGCCTTAGGTAGCGCATATTTTTATTGTTTTTGATTTTTGTTTTTAATTTTGGTCAGGCAAAAATATGATTGGGTGGGTTTAGATTAAGGGTGGGAGGTTAGAGTTGCGTCTTGCATTACCTGTTCCAGAGTCCCCATTGTAAAATTGGAATGGTCAAGTCCAGTGCCCAGGCCCGAGGCTGGCCGCCCGTATCACAGACTACCAAACTGGATCGCCACGTGCGTGCGGGCCAAAAATCGGGATCCCTAGCAAGACGTAACTTTTTGGGTTGGGATTGGGAGTGTTTGAGGAACACAGGGTGGTGGAGACGGTTCTGGCCGCCTCCATCACCTTGGATCATTATTATTTTTTGGTGACCTTGACCTCAATTCACTCATGCATAACCCCCCCCCCCCCGCCCCCGCCCCCGCCCCCGCCCCCGCCCCCCGCCCCCGCCCCCGCCCCCGCCCCCGCCCCCGCCCCCGCCCCCGCCCCCCCCCCCCGCCAGCCAAGTGCTAACAAATTTTCTTATAACTTGAGAACGGTTTGCCGGAATAGGGCAAGCGATACATCATTGGAAAGCTCTAATTAAGAGTAATATTGTGATAAAGACAGAATTAAATTATTTTGTTTTAATAAAAATTTATAGGAAGGTTTGTAATTGAAGTTATGGCATGGATAGAAATTGAAAGATTAGTAAACATAGCATCTCCAATTTTAGTTGATGATAGACCCACCTTTGGTGTATATTGGTGTAACAGTGATCTGTTATGGCTATGGGCGGAGGTATATGTGGAGTATTTGCAATTGGAAGAAAAAATATAGGCTTTAATCATTACTTTTCAGCTTTAGTCTTAACCTACTATTTTTAACATCTCACTAAAAATCTTACCGTCCCCCACTACAACTGGGAGGCTATAAAAAGGGAGCAGTAGAGAAGCATTTCATTTCGCTGCTAAATTTCAAAGAGTAAACATCAACAAGATGTATCAATGTGAAATTTGCTTAGAAACTTTTCATGATAATATTCTACTAGAAATACACAAAGAGTTATCCCATAATAATAATGAAGATGTAACAGAAACCAAATATGAAGATTTAAAACTGTATGGAGAAGAACAACAAGAAGAACATCAAGAAGAAGAACAAGAAGAAGAAAAAGAAGAAGAACAAGAAGAAGAACCATTAGCAGGACCATTTAATGCTATACCGAGTGTAAAAGTATTTGCTTTAGCAGGTAGAGTAGTAATGCATCACAAAATTCAAAATGAAGAAAAATTGGAATTAGAGCAGTTTCTTAAAGAAGCAAGAAAAATTGTCAGTAAAACTATAAAAGAAGAACTACAAAGATTAAACTTTATTAAATTTGGCATATTATTAAAAGCGTTGTTTATTAATGTAGAAGAAGAAATGTCACCCAGAGGATTTATAACAAAAAACCAGACAATTATGGCTACTTCAAATATTGAGTCAATAGTTGAAAAGAGTTTTGATGAAATTTTAACTAAAATTCAAGAACATGAAGGGAGAGGATCAGGTTGGAGTTTGTTTAGTATTGAGGGCATGGATTTAAGAGTTCACAAACATGGATATGGGCTAATGGGCAGCAGTTACATTCAGCTGCCAAAGAAAATACGGGATACAAAATCGTGTATAAATGTAAAAAATGAAGATACAGAATGTTTTCGATATGCAATGACGTCAAAATTTGTACCACCTATACATGCAGAAAGACCTAGCCAAGAATATGAGAACCAAAGATATAGGTACAATTTCCAAGGGTTGTCGTACCCAGTAGCATTGACGGATATTACAAAATTTGAAAAACAAAACTGTGGAACATCTGTCAATGTGTTTGGTTTGGATAGTTCAAATAAAGTATATCCTCTGAAGGTTGTAAAGAATGAGCTGGCAGATCACACGGATTTATTGCTAATTACGAATGGTGATGTGTCACACTATGTATGGATTAAACAATTTGAAAAGCTTGTTAGTAAACAACTATCCAAACATGAACATAAAAAAATAATCTGCAAACGATGTTTTAATTTTAAAGAAGAAAGAAATGCACACCGTGGATGGTTACAAGAACATCAGAAGCTATGTAACAACAACTATGAAGCCAAAATAATGTTACCATCACCAGATAAGGCTGAGCTAAAATTTGAGAAGATATCTCATCAGTACCGTATCCCTATCGTTGTATATGCAGATTTTGAATCTACACTTGTTCCTATTGAAAATAATAATGATGGAGCCAAGAAAAGTGTTAAGTATCAAGTACATGATCCTAACAGTTTTTGTTTATTAATTAAATCTACACTGTCAGAAGATCATTTAAATAAATATGATCTAACATCAAAACCTGTCATATATCGTGGGGAAAGTGCTTCAAAAATATTTCTTGACCGCTTATATGCCATAGCAGAAAATGTACAAAGAATGTACAGTGATATTGTACCAATGATACCCATGGATGAAGAAGAAGAGATTCAATATGAAAATTCAACCAATTGTTATTTATGTAAAAATGAATATACTATGGAAAATCACAAGGTACGTGATCACGACCATCTAACAGGATATTATAGAGGTGCCGCATGTAACAGATGTAATATTAACTATCAAATTCGCAACTTCATACCCGTAATTTTGCATAACCTAAGTGGTTATGATTCACATTTTATTATACCAGAATTGGGACGAGATGATGGAAAAATTGATGTGATAGCGGAAACCACTGAAAAGTTTATTAGTTTTAGTAAAACGGTTGGAAATATGAAGTTACGTTTTCTGGACTCTTACCGTTTTATGTCATCTAGCTTAAGTAAACTCACTGAAAACTTGAAAAAAGAAAATTTTATAGAAACAATGAAGATTGTAAGTAGAGATAAATTGGATTTGGTTCTCCGCAAAGGTGTTTTTCCCTATGATTACATCGATTGTTTGGAAAAATTTGAAGAAACATCACTTCCGCCAAGAGAAGCCTTCAAGAGTAAGTTGTATGAAGAGGACATCAGTGAAGAGGACTATCAACATGCTTGTAAAGTGTGGAATGAACTAGGAATGACAACATTGGGAGAATATTCCGACTTTTATGTGAAATTAGATGTGACTTTACTTTGTGATATAATGGAAGAATTTAGAGATACCTGTTTTGAAGCATATGGATTGGACCCACTTCATTCTTATACATCGCCTGGACTAGCATGGCAAGCTATGTTGAAAGAAACAAACTGTAGACTTGAACTTATTACAGATATAGATATGGTTTTGATGATAGAGTCAGGTGTTCGTGGAGGATTGACGCAAAGTGTAACCAGACATGTAAAAGCTAACAACAAATATCTCCCAAACTTTGATACATCACAACCAACAACATTCTTAGGTTATTTTGACGCAAATAACCTATATGGATGGGCTATGTCAAATTCTCTTCCATATGGTAATTTCAAGTGGGCGAACCCTGATTCGATCGGCAATATAATGGACATACCCAAATACGGAGATACTGGATACATTTTGGACGTCGACTTTCAATATCCTGAACAGCTGCATGATCACCACTACGATTTACCACTATTGCCAAAGACGGAAATATCTCCAACTGGTAGATGGCCCAAATTAATGATGACGTTAACCAACAAGTCGAGATATGTAGCTCATTATTGGACAATACAGCAAGCAATAGAAATGGGATTAAAAATAATAAGAATCAATAGAGCAATACAATTCAATCAATCTTGTTGGTTAAAACCATACATCGACAACAACACAAAAAGAAGGAGTGCAGCAACATCCGCTTTTCAAAAGGACTTTTTCAAATTAATGAATAATTCAATATTTGGCAAAACATTGGAAAACAAAAGAAAACATAAAGATGTAAAATTAGTTAGCGATCCGGCGAAATTGCAAAAATTAGTACAAAAACCAAACTTTGGAACAAGTGTAATTATTAACGAGAATCTTGTAGCTGTTACAATGGACAAAATCTCAGTTACAATGGATCGTCCTCTATATGTGGGAATGTCTATCTTGGATATTTCTAAAACCCACATGTATGACTTTCATTACAACAAGATGGTGAAGTTTTATGGAAGAGAAAACATCGGGATAGCATATATGGATACAGATGCTTTCATTTATTGGATAAGAACAGAAGACATGTATGAAGATCTACGTACTTTTGTATATACTACTGACTTTGACTTTTCAGATTATCCTAAAGATCATCCCAACTATGACTACGATAGAAATAAAAAGGTGTTGGGCAAGTTTAAAGACGAAACAAATGGTATACCAATGGAAGAAGTTGTCGCTTTAATGTCCAAACTGTACTCATTCCAACTGTACATCAGTGAAAAGGATGAACATCAAGTGGTGAAGAAAGCCAAAGGCATCAAGACTTCATATCTAAAGAAGAAAGTGCAGTTTGAACATTATAAAAGATGTTTATTTGAAAATGTGGAAACAACCGCAACATTTAACACCATCAGAAGCTACAACCATATACTGTATAGTGTAAAGCAAACAAAGTGGGCATTAAGTTATAAGGATGATAAACGCTACATTCTTGAAAATAACATCAACACATTGCCATTCGGCCACTATTCCCTAATCCCTATTGATCAGTAAACCTTTTCTTCGTCCTTTACCTTCTTCCTTTTTCCTTTCGTAAAGAAGAGGGGACATGACAAGCCCAATGTCATGTTCCCTCTTTTTTACACAAACGTAAAATGGCCTTGACCTATATCCTAACCGTATATAAAAGAGGATAAACCATTCTAGAGATTAGTACCTTTACAAGCGATGTGGAAGACACAACTGAAGATGGAAGACTTAAAAAATAAAATTGTAAACGAACTTCATAAGCCGGCAAGAAGAAAATTTCCTAGAAGAAGAACAGTTATAAAAGGAATGAATGATCTTTTCCAAGCCGATCTCATTGAAATGATACCACATAGTAAGTTGAATAAAGGATTCAAATACATTTTAGCGATTATAGACTGTTTTACTAAAGTGGCTGATGCCTTACCGCTAAAGGACAAGACTGGTAAAAGTGTTACGAAAGCTATGGAAACGGCTATACAAAGAAATAAATTCAACATCAAACATCTACAAACTGATGATGGGAAAGAGTATTTTAACAAAGATTTTGCAGCTTTAATGAAGAAGTATAAAATAAATCATTATTCTACAAATTCTGAAGTTAAAGCTTCAATAATAGAAAGATTCAATAGAACATTAAAAGGAGCAATGTATAAAACATTTTCCAAACGAGGATCATATGTTTGGTATGATATCTTACCGCAACTTATAAAAGAATATAACAACAAGTATCATCGAACCATTGGTATGAAGCCTAACCAAGTAAATAGCGGTAATGCTAAGATGGTATTAAAACGTATTAGGAATAATACAACTCCTAAACGTGAAAAAATGCAGCCTAAAACATTTAAAGTTGATGATAAAGTTCGTATAAGTAAGTACAAAGGAGTATTTAGTAAAAGATATCTGCCAAACTGGACTAATGAAGTGTTTACAATCTATAAAGTACAACCAACAATACCTGAAACTTACATCTTAAAGGACAACAAGGGTGAATTACTCGAAGGTGGATTCTACGGACACGAGTTGTTAAAATCATCAGTCGGCGATGTATATCTTGTTGAAAAAATTTTACAAAGAAAAAAGGATAAGGTTAAAGTACGTTGGTTGGGATTTGATAAAAGTGAAGACTCTTGGATCCCTACAAAAGACTTGGTGTAGTAATTTGTGAACTCATTACGTGTTTAACCTTTACACAAGATGGAGATTGTGCAACAAAAGGATCGATTTTTTATTAATAATATTGATGAATTAACAGTTGACAACGACAAGTTAAATCATGGAAAACATGGTGAACTACTGCCAAACACAATAAGATGTTTAATAACTGGACCGTCAAATTGTGGAAAGACGAATGTGGTTTTTAATTTAATAACAAATCCTAAAGGATTACGTTTCAACAACATTTACATTTTTTCCAAATCTTTGCAACAACCCAAATATCAATTATTGGATAAGGTACTCGCAAGTGTGCCTGAAGTTAATTTTTACAAGTTTAATGCTAGTGAAACTATAATGGAGCCAAATGAGGCTAAACCATTTTCTATATTTATATTTGATGATGTATCTTGTGAAAATCACGACACTATTAGAAGTTATTTCGCCATGGGAAGACATTACAATATTGATAGCATTTATATTGGTCAAACTTACAGTAAAATTCCAAAACAATTAATAAGAGATAATGCAAATCTACTTATTATCTTCAAGCAGGATGAAACAAATTTAAAGCACATATATAATGATCATGTAAATGCAGACATGTCATTTGATAAATTTAAAGAAATGTGTGGCAAAGCATGGGCTGAAAAATATGGATTTCTTGTTATTATGAAAGAAGAAGCTATAAAAAATGGAAGATATCGTATAGGGTTGGATAAATTTGTATTAATCCATTGAACGATTGATGATACGTTTAGTAATAGATTGGTCTTCACAGCGTAAACATGGTGAACCAAGAAAAACTATTAAAAGAAATAAAATCACTGAGTGACTCAATTAGACTTAAAAATCGAGCATTAAGAATGGGTTTGAATGAAAGAGAAGAATTCCTGGAGACTACATTTAAGCCTATTACAGAACCTTTAAAACAGATAACAGAAACTATTGGTAAACCTCATTATGAAGGAGATGTTTTGCTACCTGTTTCTAAATTTGAAGTAAAGAGTTTGAAAAAGGAAGAAGATGATGATGATTCTTACACAAGTGATAGTGAAGTTTCTCAAAAAGAAGAAGAAGAAACAAGACAAGAAGAACCAGAAATAAATGTTGAAAAAGAAGAAGAACAAGAACAACATATACCTGAAGCAGAGCAATCAATTCCAAATCTAACAAAATTAAGTAGTGATATATTGCAACAAGGACCTCTTGGAAGAAAGTATATCATGAAAATGTTACATGAAATAAAAAATAACCCAAAATTACACAAGTCACATGTATATGGTGCGAGAATTGATGGAAATGAATTAAAAATAGGAGATTCAAAAGTACATTTGACTGAAGATGATGATATTGTTATTGGTGAGCATAAATATAAAGGAACAAAAGGATTATTTGAACTGATTTTCAAAAATATACCTATAAGATATACGCTTCAAGATTTAAATACTTTTAAAGAAATTTTGCAAAATACTAATGCTCATAAGAAGAATTACTCCAAAGATTCAATGATAAATAGAACACGCGCAACTAAATATACAGTTGTAATAAAAAGATTGTTTCCCCTGAAAAAACTACCAACATTACGAACTGCACCTGCTGTGAAAAAACCGCTTAAGAGGAAGTCATTATCACTTATGGACTTATCACTTATTGATGAATATGGTAAAAAGAAAAAAGGAGAAACTCCAACATCTGGTAAAGGTTTAATGAAAAACCTATATAATACAAATGTGATTTACTATAATGATATAAACAAATTGGTTGATAGAATGAGACTATTACATGAAGCCATGGAAGCTGGTCATACAGGTTTAAATAATGAATGGGTGGCTTTAGTTGACGAACTTCGAAATCGTGGAATAATTGTATAAATCATCACGGATATATAAGAGAGCAGTGAGCATACAGTGGATCAGTTCAATCATGAGCGTTGACAAGTTCGGACGGTACTCCGGGGTAGGAGTACAAGGAGGAGAAAACAGAAAAAGAAGTGGATTGCCGCAAACACCTGAAGGTGACTATGATATGAGTAACAAACGTCTAAAATTTGTTAAAGACCCAGAAGAAGATACAGATGGAGCAAATTTTAAAACAGTAAAAGAAGCAACTTCAACATCATTGAAATTAAACAAGAATACTTATGATGTTAAATCACATAGAATAATTAATGTTGGTAAACCAACTGACAGTTCTGATGCAATTACTAAAGAGTATTTATCATCTGAACTTTTAAATACTTTAAAATTGCAATGGGGTAATAATTTAAAAGACGGACAGACATATGATGCTGGGAATCATAGAATAACCAACGTGGCAAATCCAAAAAATGATAAAGATTCAGTTAATAAAGAATATTTACATTCTATTATACCGGAAAAGACTCAACACGGATTTTCTTTTTATAAATTTATTATAAATGACATTGGATACCCAAAGGAAGACGGCGATGCTGTAAACCTGAAATACATCAAGGACAACTGTATTTTACAAGATGGTGATGAAATCGATTGTCATGGGAAAGTGTTGTCAAATGTAAAGTTCGGTTCTCAACCAAAAGACGCTGTTACTATGGAACAACTATCTAAAGAATTAAAAAGGGGAACATCGAATTTTGTAAAACCTGAAGATGCCGTGCTAAAGCGAGGAGATACATTTATACATGGAAATGAAAAGTTTGATTTAATGCAAGGAAAAAATGATGAATGGGATGCAGGACATAAAACAATAACAAATGGAAGATTTGGTATAAAAGATTCGGATGTACCTTTGATGGTACAAACATTAATTGCGAGTGGTGGTAGATTAGGTACATACGATGGTCGTAATAGAAGAATAAAAAATATTTATCCTGGTTATGAAGATGATGATTGTGTTACATTGAGACAAACAATAACTTGGGATAAACACTTTGGGACCAAATATGATGCAAAGATGAAGAAAATAATTAATATTTTACCAGGAGAAGATTTAAATGATGCTGCTACTATTGGACAAGTCATAACAACGTCAAAAAGTGATTCGACCGCTTACACGTGTAATGATAAACGTATTATGCAGTTACACGATCCTCAACATCCGAAAGATGCTGTAACTTTAGATTGTTTAATAAGAATAGTGGGAAACTTACTTATCGATACCCACAATCATATAGCTAGTACAACGAGTCATGTGATGATTCAACCCGATGAACGAGAAGCTTGGATTAAAAATAGAATCATAAATCAGTATATAATTAATTTGAATAATTAAATATTTAAATATAAAACATTGCGCACGAGTTATTCATTTATGTAAAGCAGCTCGTGGAGTAAACACGCTGGTTATATAAGACAACATAATGAAGACCGCACCTCTCAGTCATCGTCAAGACAGCGACAAGAAAGGACGTGGTATAACATCAGCTGCGTTATCCCTTCTAAGACGGATTCCTGTTGGTGCTGTTCTAAATCGAGCAATAGACGCTTTACCATACGAATTTCATCTGCCCGGAGGCTATCAATATTGTGGACCCGGAACTAAGTTGGCAAAATGTTTGGCAAGAGGAGATCCTGGAATTAATAAATTAGATCAAGCTTGCAAAGAACACGATATAGCGTATTCCAAGTTTGCAGATTCAACAAATAGATCAATAGCGGATAGAGCGCTAGCGGAAAAAGCTTGGCAAAGGGTTAAATCAAGTGACGCCAGTATTGCGGAAAAAGCAGCAGCTTGGGCAGTGACAACAGCCATGAAGACGAAAGCTAAGTTTGGTGGTGGAAGACGACGCGGGAGAAAACCTAGTAAAAAAGAAGCTGCAAAAAGGGGCGGGAACATCAAAAGAAGACGTCGCACTAACCCTAAAAGGAAAGTCAAGAAAACATCCATATGGTCAATGGTAAAAAACGGATCGGGTCTTTACTTAAGACCGTACCGTGTGTATTAAATGAGAAGAATAAATTGATAATTCCAAATGAAGCATTAACAAACTATCAATTGTCAAAATATGTGAAATGTTTAAGAATACCATTCTTCAGAGGAGTTTTTATGAAAGATACATTACCAAATAGAGTGTGGAAAAATGAAACTGGAATAGTAAACTTAGACTCTAATTATGGACCAGGTACTCATTGGGTATGTTATAAAAAACTTGGAGAAAATGTTTACTACTTTGATAGTTTTGGAAATTTACCGCCACCAAAAGAACTTCAACATTATTTTCGGGACTCCAAGAATATATTCTACAACTACAAAAGAGAGCAACCTAGCAATACAGAAATATGCGGACATTTATGTTTAGAGTTCCTAGCGAAGAGCGTCAGTCAGCTTTAAGATGTCATCGTATACAGTGTCGCTGAGCGGAAATTCGTCAACATTGAAAAGTACACTTTTCCCAGCATTACGTTTATCTACGGACAAACTATGGGAAGCAGCATTATTGGATTTGACTACATACAATTCAATTCCCAATGTTACAGAAGGAAAAAATAATTTACTACATTATTATGAGAGTAAAGATGAAAAAGGAAATTATTCACAATTAAAAATAATTCCATTATCTACAGGAGCATATGAAATAGACGATATAAACCAAGTATTACAAAAGAAACTTGGAGAAGAAAACATTTGTATAAAAGGTAATAATAATACATTAAAAGCAGAAATAACTTCAAAGTATTATATAGATTTTAGCTTAGACCACTCAATCGGCAATTTGCTCGGATTTTCAAAGAAGAAAGGAATTTTAGCTCCTGGAAATGATTATACTGGCGATACAACAGTAACAATATTAAAGGTGAACAGTATTGATGTAACGTGTAATATTATACACGGATCATATAGAGATGGAGTAAATCAACACATATTACATACATTTTACCCCACAGTAGCTCCTGGTTTTAAAATAGTTGAGAAGCCACAAAACCTGATATACCTACCGTTAAACACCAGTTTCATTTCAGACATCGTACTGAACATATTGGATCAAGACGGCATTAGTGTTGACTTTAGAGGAGAAACAATAACTATACGGTTACATATCAGAGCAGCAACATAAATTCAACATGGGATTATCATTTAAACCACAACGGAAGAGTCGGGAGCTCAGTAGCTCCTCAACATTCGACGAGTTAACACCGGACAACATACGCTTCCTACAGAAGATCGGGCTAAAACTTGCCAACCATGGATATACTGGATATAGCGCAAGGACCGACATTCGACGAAACCCTATGGGAGAAGGAATATCACACTCACAACCCTTACACTTCATCAAAATTAAATAATAATGATGAAATAAGGATTCCCATTCAACAACAAGATATCTACACATTACCATGTGAAAGTTATTTATATATCGAAGGAAGAGTAACAACATTGGATGGAAAATCTGGTTCAACTGTTCCTTTTATAAATAACCCTATGGCATATCTGTTTGATGAAATTAGATATGAGATATCTGGAGTAACAGTTGATTCAACAAAAAAAGTTGGTATATCAACAACTTTGAAAGGATTGACTTCAATAACACCCCATGAAAAGAATTCTTTAATCTCGGCTGGATGGGTGACTCCTGATAAAGACACTATTACTCCTAATTCAAAAGGTTACTTTGATTTTAATGTGCCTTTACGATTGCTTTTGGGATTCGCAGAAGATTACAAGAGAATAATAATAAATGTAAAGCAAGAACTGGTACTGCTCAGATCTTCAACGAATAAGGATGTAATACAAGCGCCAAGTGGAACAAAAGATGCCGATTTGGAATGGCAACTTCAATTGGATAAAGTTGTATGGAGAGTACCACATGTCAGATTGGCAGATGAACATCGAGTATTATTATTGAAAAAATTAAAATCTGACCGTGATATTGTAATACCATTTAGAAGTTGGGAATTTCATGAATACCCCATATTGCCTCAAACAGAAAGACAAACATGGACTGTTAAAACCTCTACTTATTTAGAACGAGCAAGGTACATAATAGTCGGTTTTCAGACTAAACGAAAAGATGTTATAACTGCGCACGCTGGTCAATTTGACCATTGCAAGATAAAAAATTGCAAAGTTTTTCTAAACTCTCAGTTCTTTCCATATGACAGTTTAAATGTTTCATTTGACAAAAAACGTTATTCCATTCTATATGACATGTATGCAAGATTTCAATCGTCATATTATGGTAAGACAAATACACCACTACTATCACCAGAAGAATTTTATTCAAAAGCTCCAATTGTTGTAATCGATTGTTCAAAACAAAATGAATCTGTGAAATCTTCAAGTGTGGATATAAAAATTGAAATGGAATTTGAAGATAAAATACCAGATGGAACTTCAGCATACTGTTTAATTCTACATGACAAAATAGTTACTTACACACCGCTGACAGGAATTGTGAAGAATGTACTTTAAAAAAGATTAATACAACATCTGCACGATTTGTAAGGTTTTTACAAAAGATCAACAATATCTAGGTCATCTGCGAGTATAAAAGCGAGAAAGAAGAGCTGGAAATTCATTTCATTTTTGATTGTCGTATGGGTAACATCGTCCGCAAGATGAGTTCTGCTACATCAAGTGCTAATGAAGAAACTACACCTCTTATGGCTGACAATAGTTTGGATATAGAAAGACAAGTTGAACAGGAAATGGAAGAGTTCCTCAAGTTTAAACATAAGAAAACAGACGAAGAGGAAGTTGAAAAAGAAACGAAGAAAAGGAAAATTGAAGATAACATTTCTACCAACATCTTAATGGAGGTATTTCTTAGAATATTTTATCCTATTTCTTCTTGTATGACAAAGACTGTGTCTGCTGGAGTAATGAAATCATTGGATTACTCTCCAACTGTTATTTTGAATCACGGATCTAAAATGGTAACCTTTACTGAATCTTCTTGGGAATCTTTTATGAAACATATACATCTTTTGGAATGCTATTTGAGTAACAATACGTTTGGAAGAAAAACAAAACTAGGTTTATTCGAATCAAATATTGAAATCGATATTGTTAAACAACGTGGTCAACAACTAGTTCGATTTAGAGATTTAACTAAATATAATATAAAAATACATTTGACAAAAGAAGAGTTTTACGCTTTAACTTGTGCTACTGGTCCTATAACAAGATATTTAAAACAGCTAATATTCTCAAGTACAATTATCAAAGATTATTTAACTGATGCATTGGATAGACAACCATATGTTCCAATCCTATACGGTCCAGTAGATACTTCAATCTTCAATAGGATCCCGCATGAAGTAGAGATGTGGAGACAGTTACACCGCAATCAAACCAACTTTAATTTAGATGAAGAAAAAAATCAAGAAAACAAGGAAAACGAATCACGTTTGAACAATCAACAATCAACAACAAATTAAAACAGACAAAGAATATTGTAAGTAAGAAGAAGAAGAATGTTGGAGTATAAAAGGCTGTCAATCCGCATTGACATACCAGTTGTCTACTGAACGTCATCATGGATAAACGAGTTTCATTCTCTAAGAAGACGGAAATAATGGAAGTAAAGCGAGGTATCATAGAGTTTCAGGCATTCCGTGGTAATGATGGAAATTTTATAATTAAAGAGTTAGTGGTACTAGATATGATAACATCTGTTGTTTATCATTTTTTATTCATGCCTCCTTTGCCGTTCAACAGATTAACAACCAAAGCTAAAGTAACAAACAAATGGTTGATGAAACATTTTCATAATCTAACATGGGATGAAGGTTTTATAACCTACAATATGATGCCACACATTATGAATCATTTCTGCAAAGAGTTCAAAACTATTTTTACAAGAGGATTGGAAAAAGCAAATTGGATACAAGCATATACAAACCATGAAGTGATAAATGTGCAAATGGAGAAAGATTTTTATTGCTACTTTGCTAACATCTGTATTGCATCTAAAAACTTTAAACATCGGCAGTCTCAATGTGCTTTAAAGAACGCATATCGTTTGAATGTCTATCTCCAGCAAAGTGGTGGGGGAAGCGATGGGTATAAAAGCGAGAGCGGCACTATGACAATGCATGAGTATTACTCTAACCTCCGAGGAGTCAACACCTCTGACGCGCAAGCACAAGAAGAAGAAGACGAACAATAGTAAGAAAAAATAATGGCATCGCAAACTTTTCTACAGTCGCTTGTTGATCAATTCAACAAACATTCTAAATCTACAATATTACCGACTAAGAAATGTTCAGAATTGAAAGAAGAAAAACATTACATTATTCACACTATTAAGAAGATGGAAACATCAGTTGGAGACGCCATCAATTGCACATTGAGTGAAGCACCCTACACACCTGGTGATGAACCGAAATTTCAAGTATTTCTTCCCAAACGCTTCGTTCAACTGCTGCAGAATGAAGATTTACGACTGATTCACCCCGGCGCACTCTATTTGGCATCCCACGGTCCTAGTGGAACCAACTCTACTGAACTTACACTTCATGTTATGCCTACTAGCAACTAGTCTGTAGTTTATATATACTGTTGTACATGTGTGTAACTGATTTTAAATAAATAAAAAATAAAAATGAAAAAAAAATAATAAGAAAAGGCAACATATCGATAGTGTTTCTGCACTATCGATATGTTGCTTTTTTTAAAAACACGTTTGGATGACCTTGACCTAGTTTCGAGGGTATATAAAGGCCGTAATTTTCTTGAGGATCTCATCAGTCTACGACTACCTTTCGTGCTGTACACATCTCTGTTGGCTCTCCAGTTATTACGAATAACAACATGTCTCTTAAGGTTAAGTGTGCATCATATGATACCACCACCATTACAACTTTTGAAGAACTCGACGATTTTATTAATGAACTGCGAGTGTTACTTGCCGGTGGTTATCGTTTAAATATTGATGTTTACGCTAACAACATGAGGATGTTTCCTAAACAGAAGTTCTGCAACGAAGAAGTATTCGTTTCCACACAACCTTCAACTACAACACCATCTACTCAAAGTAATGTTAAGTTCCAGAAATATTACTAATGTTAAATAATATCAAGTGGTCGCTGTAGCATCTATAAAAGGACCGTGTAACCTAACAGAATCATCATTTGCTCTCCAACTGACGCAGCGAAAACAACTACTAATACCATGTTGTACAGAATGATGATTGAATTCAATGGAAAAATCTACGGAAAAGACTATCAAAGTGTAGAACAAATGACGTCCGATCTTCAAGTATTGACTAAAGAGGGATTCCAACCAAAATTAATTCTAAAATTTTCTGAAGTACATCCACTCTCCACTAAAGATCTCATCGCCATGGCTAAAGAAGAAAAAGAAAAATACAAACAAGATGTAAAGAAAGAAAAAGAAAATGAAAACTCAGTATCTTAAATAAATACATCTTACACTTGTAAGATGATCTTTTTTAAAACTCCATTTGGATGACCTTGAGATTACCCCCACCACTTTTCCTAGTCTATAAAACACGCTATCCTACACTATACAACTTCATTTCTTGCCAACACTTAGAAGCGCCAACATGGAAGAGAAGAAAAACGAGGACGCACCGCGCTACTGTTGTGAACAAAAATGCACCGATTTAGGAAGATGGATGGTAGACGGATTAGCTTGTACAAAGTGTGAATTCTTCGGATCCTGTTACTGCAAATGCAAGACAAAGCAACTACCGCCACCGGAATTGCGAACCATCAAGATTTATAAATCACGATACTTCCACACTTGCTGTCCCCAGAGGTGTATCAAATTTCATCCGGAAAAACTTGTCAATTGTCGAGAGTGCAATGCATATTATAAAGACGACTTTTGTACATGCATCATAAGTGCGTGCAAGTACAGATCAGATTGGTCTACTGATCCTGTTGAAGCTTCAGATGTATAGCTGTAGTCACTGACTGCAGCCCTTTTTTAAAACTCCATTTGATTGACCTTGAGATTACCCCCACCACTTATTTTTTACAACATATATTCTTCGGATCATTCGATACGCTTCTCATTCTTATTTCATTACTCGCACTGAGAACAACATGGATGATAAATTCATTTCCTTTCAACATTTAATTACCGACAGAGAAGAGATGGAAGAACTATTCCAAAACTTACTCACACTCATTGATAACTATCCTTTAAGATGGATCAACATCACAGTGCAATACGTCAATCCTACCAAAATATTTTCATCCTCATCATCATCTTCTGCCACCTCCATGTCTTCATCGTCGCAAAGTGCAGAGGAAGAGGAACAGACAACTAATGGTGTTAAAATTGTTGAATTAAACGACGAGGAACAAGAAATGCAAGCTCTGGTTAAATATAAATTTAATATTTAATTTACAAACATTATTAGTATTCCTAACTTAAAAATACAACTAATGGTTATCTTAGTACACCTCCTACTACCTACCCGAACGGCATTTTGCTGCGAAATGCGCTGGCCAACGATTCGCATGGGGGTATATCACCCTTCCCCCACCACGCCACCACCCCTCCACTTCCCCCACCACGCCACCACCCCTCCACTTCCCCCACCACGCCACCACCCCTCCACTTCCCCCTCCACCGCCCTTGCCCGCATATAAGCGAGCCGCTGACTGACGCTCGCCATTTGTTTCCCGACTCCCGTACGATGAACAACGATCCGCTAGCACTAATGAAATCTACTTTTGTAATTAGAACAAGACATGATTTAAAAGATATAATGGAAACTTTAGAAGATATTATAGACAAATTCCACTGCATCACTATGAATTTGGAACTTGCTTACGGTTGTCCAACATGCGATAGAGTTGAGACTGAAGATGAAGATAGTTTGCTAAAACTCACTCCTGCATCCTCCAAAACTACACCGACAGCTGACGACGACGTTTGATCGGACACACAACTGTTTTTTTTTAACCCCCCACCACTTTCCAGTAAATATGCCCTGTCCTCATCTTCGTTTCTCATTTCATCGCAAAACTTTCCGACCGTCAACACCGCTCCCGTTTCACCTACAGAAATTAAAACAAGCACACAAACATGATGGATGATTTTTCACTTAAAACACAATTGGAAGAGGACAGACTCAAACTAGAGATCAACAGGCTGCAATTGGAAACGGAAAATCAACAAGGGATGGTTCGCCTGCTGCAACTGTTCAAATGCGTACTGTGCATGTTGTGCGTCTACCTTCTCTTCGCCACCACCTTCGGCGTCTACCACTCCCTCACCGGTGGACAACACTCCAACACCTCTCTGCACAAGAACACGACTTTGATTTAATTTTAAAAATAAACGAAAACCTCCCGCGGCCCGGCGCCGCCCCACCCCCCTCCCCAACGAGCCCCGGCGGCTCCCACTTTTTTAAAACTCCCTCCGAATGACCTTGACCCACTTCCCAAACCCATCCATCACTGTCACCCCCACCCCCCAATTACTACCCACACCTGCCAGTTCGAACCGCATGACCTTGACTTGTCCCAGCACCGGCAAAACCACACTACTGTCAACCATAAAAGTTTTAACTGATCATTTCAATATAACATGGAAAAGTTTGTATGTAGAGTTGAATAGTTGTAGATCCATTTCACTAGTTATAAATTTATGGTCCGATTTAGCCAGGTAACAACTCAGTAACAATTTTCCCAAAATTAACAAATAGTTTAAGCAATTGCCATTTTATCATATCATACATAACGATTCATATTATATATAAGAATTACTCCCAAACTTAAACTCAACATTAACTTTATCAAACATTTTCTTCGGTACGATTTGTTGAATTTGAAATTATTGTTTCCAACCAAAGTGAAAAATAGCTAAATCATTAGAAAACTTTTTTTAAGCTAAGCAGCTGAGAAAGTGGTCTAGTCCTCCTTAGTCTGCAATGGCATGATTAAGTAGGCTACCTTAAATTAAGTTTGCTCCCTTAGTAGAATTGCGTGTCAGTAGTGGAGAAACGCGGGAGCTGGCTCAGTTCAAGGTCACCTGAGCGATGACGTCATCGAGGTCAATGACCCCACCGATGACGTCATCGATGACGTCATCGATGACGCAATCGATGACGTCATCACCAATTACGTCATTCTGTGACGTCACACCCAAGACGTTGCAGAAATGACGTGGCGATGACGTCATCACCCCTTACGTCACCATTATGACGTCATCGATGTCACAAAGGTCAAGGTCACGCTGAAACCTAAAATTTTTAGGCACTTTTGCTGTTTCTCGCACTACGCTCCGAGTTTCAGTCAGGTTTTAATGACCTTGACAACTTGGAGCGAAATTAGACGAGAAACAGCAAAAGTGCCGAGGGAACTCAAAGTTTGCAACGTGACTCTGCCTAAACCGTCATGTGACACCGCTCGAGTGACCTTGAACCGATACAACTCCCGCGTTTCACCATTACTGCAACCGCGATGCGCACCCCACGACAGCCACCGAGCGACTGACTGTCCAGCCCCGCGCACTCTAGGTATATGGGAAGTGGTGGGGGAACTGTGATGACCTCGGGAAACTTGAAAATGTCAAGCTAGGTAGCACCGTTTTGGTGCTACCTTAAATTTACATGTTAAAGTGTGATGACCTTGAGGTTGACTGTGAACCTGGGACTTAGGATTGTCTCTAACAGCTTGACGTTTTTGCCAGAGTTTAAGTGTGGTGACCTTGAACTGGTTAAAATCAAAACTGCACAGCAGACTGCACAACACGGATGTGCACACTACGACAGCCGCCGAGCGACTGACCTCCGGGCCCTGCGTACTCTAGATATATGGGGAAGTGGTGGGGGAAAGTTCAAGGTCATTCAAACGGAGTTTTAAAAAAGTCAAAGAGTAGAAAGACTACTCTTGTGAGTCTATAGCGATTTCATTGATAGTGAGTGCTTCTGTATGCCAAGTTGATCTGTATTGACACGCTCCTAAATAATGTTTGCAAAAACCTGCAAAATGATTGTTGCACAATTTGCAGCCAGTTAGCTGTTTTAGTTTGAATTCAATGCAACGTTCAGGGCAACAAGTGTACTTATGCCCTCTCATTTGGTACACATGGAATGTCTTCAACTTTGGTTTCGGCTTCTTCCAAGACTTGCACTTACACATGCACTGACCAAAAGCTTCACATGTTCTACAAGCCAGACCATCCACCACATCAATGCCATTCGGCCATGAAAAACATTTCTGTTCGCAACAGTAGTTGAGTTGACTCTCCATGTTGCTGCGGTGAAGGTGCGCGATGAAATGATGCTGTAGTCAGTGAGAGTGCACCTTAAATAAACTCAGTGGAGGGGGAAAGGTCAAGGTCATTCAAACGGAGTTTTAAAAAAGATGACTAGTCGTCCTCCTCGTCCGTCGTACTTGGAGAGCTGTCAGACGAAGAGCCCCGCGCAGGTGCTCTCCAGATGAAATGTATATCTATTTGAAAGCGCAGGCCTGGATCTTGTACCATCAACTCCTTTAATCTATTACATACCAATTCCACTTTGTACACATTGTTAATAATCAACACCCAAGGCTTCGGCTGAACATAACGTGTAGTTGAGTCAGCCTCGCAGACAGTTACACCTTCCGGTGATATTGGAGTGTATAAATGTGTAAAATCTCGTTGCTGAGGCTGGCTTGAAGTTGAAGGTTCTGTGCCGACCCTGGTTGCATCAAAATTCAAATCCATTCTACATTCAAGAGGTCCAGGGTTCCCGTTGAATACATTGAGTAATTTTTGATACAAGACTTCCACTTCTGTCGCATCCTGTAAATGAACAGTCCACCGCAAGGGAAATGCTTCGTCCGTAGTGGAGTCAACTTGAGAAAGAGTTCCTTCCGCCATGGCAGCCAAGCAAGGAATGAGGTGAGCTGCAGTCAGTTGTAACATTATTGAAAAGTAGAGGGGGAAATTTCAAGGTCATTTAAATTGGGTTTTAAAAAAGGAAGGAGTGGAGGGGGAAAGTTCAAGGTCATCCAAATGGAGTTTTAAAAAAGGAAAACCTAGAAAGTAACATTGAAATCTTCCAACTGATGGTGGCGAGCGTTTTCTTCTGCAACCTTGCCGACGCATGTAACTATGCCGTACAGTATGAACAGTACAACCATGATAAGGCCGAACAACAAAAGATAGCCGTTTACTATCATGATATTTTCTGAGTGGATCTGCTTTCTTCTTATCGCCCTCTCTTGCATCCTCTTCTCTAACTCGTGTACGAAGTAACAGCATGCGTGAGGACATCTTTCATCTGTTGGTAGGTTAGCCATTGTTGATGTTGTAGGTTTGGCTGTTGAAGAAGGAATGAGGTATCTAATTATGTTGTCTCATGTATATCAACAGTGAAGTGGTGGGGGTAGCGAATCAGTGGAGGGGGAAGTTTCAAGGTCATTCAAATTGTGTTTAAAAAAAACCCTATCTTGTTACTGAGCATATATGTCAGTAACAAGATAGGTGGCTTTGCTCTTTTTACTTCTTTAATATAATAAAGAAATAAACATATTCTACAATTGTAAGGACAAGGAAGACAACCGCTAGTCAGCTGAAGTAATCCAAGTTGTCTGGTTCGGTCTTCATCGACGCCGGTGAGGAAGCTGTCGTTGAAGAGGAATGTCCAGGCTCTTCCTTCGGCTGCCGAAGATTCCGTATATTGCAAGCGTAGACTTGCACGTTTATACGGTAGCCTCTTGCCACCATCAGCTGCAACTCCTTGTACAAGTCGTTCAGCTCCTGTTGCGTTTTGATCGTCACCTCCTCATAGCTGGCACAGCTTACGTTCAGAGACATACTGATGTTGTTCGGTTGGCTGCTGGAGTTGAAATGAAGACGAGGCACAGCACTTGGAGGTATATGAAAAAGTGGTGGGGGTGTTTTGCATTCAAGCAGGTTTGACTTGTAGCGTGGTGGTGGGGGTAACTGTGAAATGCAAAGGTCAAAGGTCAAGGTCACCGGCGAAGTTTAAAAAAAAAATGCAACATATCAATATGTGACAAACTTCACATATTGATATGTTGCATTTTTTGTCTTTTTGTATTCTTTTTTTGTCTTTTATGGTTTATTTATTTATAAAACATTACAATAACATATGTACAACAGTAAAACTTAAATCTAACACTGCTGCTTGTCGGCGATGTGGATGGTCAACTCGGTGGAATTGCTACCCGTGCAACCGTGGGAAACCAGGTAGAGACAGCCGGGTTGGATGGAGCGCAGATCCTCGTTCTGGAGGAGATGGACGAACCGTTTCGGCAGGTAGACTTGGAACTTGGGCTCATCCCCCGGAGTGAATGGTGCCTCGCTAAGACTGCAGCAGATGGCCTCTCCAACTGTAGTCTCCATCTTCTTCATGGCGTGGATAATGTAGTGCTTCTCGTCTTTAAGTTCGGAACACTTCTTGACGGGTAGTATGGTAGATTTGGAGTGAGCATTGAACTGCTCAACCAAAGTTTGCAGGAACTGGTGAGATGCCATGGTCAAGTTATAGATCGTCTTCTTCGTCTTCTTGCTGGGAGATGTTGTCGTCTCGGAATCTCGAGTAATACTCATGCCAGGTCCCGGTCTGCTCCTCACTTATATAACCCCCGTTACCCCCACCACTCCCCATTTCCCCACTTTGAAGGTAAGATGCGAGTTTATAGGCGTTTTTTAAAGCGCAATGTCTATCTTTTTCATGTTCTAAACTTTTAGTACAAATACAAACATTTTCCATCGTATACTTGTAGTTTTTATCCAAATCCACATCATTAACCGGAACATGAGTAAATCCTTCGACCCATCTTTTCTTTTCCAGCCCCTTTGTGTAAATATTGGTAAACTTGTCTGAAAAGTGATGCATAATGTGATACAAGTCCGTGTAACTTGTAAAACCATCATACCAATCGATATGATGGAAGTGTTTTGAAATCCATCTGTTGGTAGTAGCGGCTTTACTGGTTAAAGATGAATAAGAACATGGTGGTTTAAATAAAAACGAATAAGGAACACTTGTATTGATGTCGAAAAACACAAGTTCTTTTATGATAAATCTATCATCATTACCCCGAAACGCTTGGAACTCAATTATACCAGGTTTGGACTTTACTTGTTCTTCTTCCTTGTCCATTGCGAAGATCACTCGTCTGCTCATGACGAAGTCCAAAGGTCAACTGATTTCCACACCACGGTAGGTACGACTTTTATACCCGGCCGTACAGTTGTTGGCGCGTTGGTGTATATTTAACGTGGGCACCGTCCCCGGTAGGCCTAACCCCACAAAGTGTTTGATATTGTTTTAAAAATTAACCATTGCTGTGTAGTTAATTGTCATTTAGGTTTCCATCTTTACATTTTCCTTGTTTTCATTTTCATCACTAACACTTGATTCTTCTCCTCCTTCTTCTTCCTCTTTTTCACGTTTTACTGATTTCTTATGTAGTTGAGCGTATTTTTCCAATTGTCTCCACATTTGTACTTCATGAGGAACTCTATTAAATATAGAAGTATCCACAGGTCCGTACAGTATAGGTGCGTCCGGTTGTTTGTCCAAAGTGTCTTCCAGATAATCTTTAATAATTGAACTTGAAAACACTAGTTGTCTCAAGTATCTTGTTATTGGTTCAGTTGCACAGGTTAGAATAAAAAACTCTTCTCGATTAAGTTGAATCTTTCTATCATGTATTGTTGTGTCTCTAAACCGCAACTGATGGTCACCACGATTCTTTATAATATCAATTTCCACATTTGAATCCAAAAGTCCTACTCTTGTCTTTCTTCCATACATGTTACTAGTTAAATAGCATTCTAGCAGATGCAAGTGCTTCATAAAAGATTCCCAAGCACTATCGGTGAACAAAATCATTTTGGGTCCATGAGTTAAAATTACAGTAGGTGAATAATCCGTCGATTTCATAACACCGATTAAAACACTTTTGTCCAAACTGGATGAGATTGGATAAAATATTCGCAAGAATACCTCACTCAATATGTTAGGAGAAATATTATCTTCAATATCCCTTTTCTTCTTCTGTGCATTCTTTCTTCTTTTACCTTTTTCCTCAACATCATTACTGGCGTGGAGTTGTCCGCAAGCGTTGTGTTCATCTCCCTCCGGTTGACCTTGAAGATCTAAAAAGTCGGATATCTCCTTCTCAATATCGACTACATTTTCTTGTGTACCACTAGGAGAAGCCATATTGAATAAGATGCTACCCATACAAGAACAGGCAACAAACTGATGAGGAGCGACCTGAACGCTCTGCTTTTATACTCGCGGAATGCATTGGAATGTAACAAAACCGGTTTTTTACAATACATTTTTAACAATTCCAGTTAAAGGTGTGTATGTTACGATTTTATCATGTAGAATTAAACAGTATGCAGTTGTATTAGCTGGTATAGCTGCGTTGAATTCCATTTCTATTTTTATATCCACACTTGATGATTTTACCGATTCATTCTGTTTAGAACAATCGATTACAACTATCGGGTAACCATCTAAGTACTTTTCTGGTGATAGTAAAGGTGCATTTGTTTTACCGTAATATGAACTTTGGAATCTTGCATACATATCGTACAATATGCTGTACTTTTTATTAGCGAATGACACATTTAAATTATCGTATGGAAAAAATTGTGAATTTAAATAAACTTTAATATTTTTCAAGTTGCAATGATCAAATTGGCCTGCATGTTTGGTGATGGTGTCTCTTCTGCCTGTTTGTAAACCAAATATAATATACCTGGCTCGTTCCACATAATTAGATGTTTTAACTGTCCAAGTGTGTCGATCCGTAGTTGGCAAGCTGGGATGTTCATGAAATTCCCAACTTCTAAAAGGAATTACAATATCACGATCAGCCTTTAACTTTCTTAATAGTAGCATTCTATGCTCGTCAGCTAATTTAACATGTGGAACTCTCCATACAATTTTGTCTAATGTTAATTTCCATTCTAAAGTTGCATCTGTTGTACCGTCTGGAGCTTTTATAATATCTTTATCGTTTGAAGATCTCAACAAAACTAATTCTTGTTTAACGTTTAATATTATTTTCCTATAATCTTCAGCAAAACCAAGCAACAAACGTAATGGAATATGAAAATCAAAATTTCCATTTGTATCTGGAGTGATTGTGTCTTTTGCAGGTAAAACCCATCCTGCAGGTTGTATTAAATTGTTTTCATTAGGTGATATAGATGTTAATCCCTTTAAAGTTGTTGCAATACCTACTTTTTTAGTAGAATCAACTGTTACACCTGATATTTCATATCTAATTTCATCAAACAGGAAAGCCATGGGATTATTTATAAATGGAACTGTTGTACCAGTAGTAGTACCGTCCTTTTTAGTAACTTTTCCTTCAATATACAAGTAACTTTCACATGGTAGTGTGTAAATGTCTTGATTTTGTATGGGAATACGAATTTCATCGTTATTGTTTAATTTTGATGAAGTGTAAGGGTTGTGGGTGTGATATTCTTTTTCCCATAGGGTTTCGTCGAATGTTGGACCCTGAGCTATATCCAGTATATCCATTATCGGTTACTTTTAATCCAATTCTCTCTAAAAAACGAATGTTCTCGCGTGTTAACTCCTCCACAGCTGAAGAGCTACTAATGCGGATTCCCGTAGGTTGTTCGCTTTTAAATGTTAAACCCATGATTTTGTATTAAAGTGTTGATTTTAAATGTAATCTAACCAGGGCTGGATTTAGGATTTTGCCGCCTATAGGCTACCCATTTTCTGCCGCCCCCTCCCCTCACGCACTACTTAGGGACTGACACATACATATTGTTTTTATTGTCACTTATAGGATCATATTTACCTCTAAAAATACCCCACAGATTATCTTTTTCTCAATATATAAAAAACTATGTCAAGTACAAAAAAACTTTTATGGTCTGTATATTCTTTATTTGAACAATTGGAATCATAACACAAATGATCAAAAAGTAACTTCACAGGAGTAGCTAGAACGGCAGTGTAGATGCAACAGTCAGCGCAATAATCTTGGTTTTGTCACAAGCTACAAAACATAGTTCGAACAACTTTAAATTAAATTGAAATTTGAATTAAAGAAAATGGAGTTCAATTATAACAATTAATGAATTTGCGTAAATCTGCACCTTTCTGTGTAAGCAAACTTAAAACTTACGAAAAAATAAATAATAGGACTCTAATCATAGCAAACCCTATTCACCACTTGACAAAGCTAAATAATTGGCAACAGCGCGACGCCACCATGACGAAAAATAAAAATTAATTCCAAATAAATTAAGACTCTATAAAGTTTCCTACCCAATATTTTTTTCCTGAGCTACCCCTGTCGTCACCAATTGATACATTTATTACCGAAATAAAAACAGTAGAAGTTTGTAAGGTTTCTTGAGACAGCGTTACAGTAGTCTAAAATCATAGAGTAAGTATGCCTACCTAACATCATCAATTGTGACACTAGTTGTAACGTGAAAGGTCTCTGGTAGAAGAATTTAGTGGTCCCTGGTGTGTATCTCACCACTACAATTTTTTACTGTTGATTATGAAATCGGCGATGGTTTGATTGTTTGGCGGCACAGCGACACCTGCCAAGTAATTACATTTTTGTTCCGGTCATAAAAAATTACTTTTTTCATGGGGGAGTTTATTTTATAAATCAAAACCATATTTTGCTCTATTCTATAGCCAATCCATTCGTAAATTATTCAAATGTTTAAAATAAAATCACTAGTTACTGTAAGACTTAAATATGTTACAAATGTAAACCCCGGGAGCGCTAGTGTAGTTCCGTCTTTCTGAACCCTACCCAAACTGCGGGTGTCGTTACAATTACCCTATAGGAAAAATGTACTACAAAATTATGTGGAGTAAATTCATATGAAAATAATAAATTTATTTCCATTTCCTCGAATGAATACACTTCCAATCAGAATAATGGGCTTAAAGAAGTTTATGTTATTTAAATTAGAAAAATATTTTTAATATTTGTACAGTGCCAAAGTGCCGCCCCTACAATTTTGCCGCTATAGGCTCCAGCCTTTTCAGCCTATTTAGAAATACGGCCCTGAATCTAACCGTAATAGGCTCTTCTCGGAAATCTATCAAGTTACCGTCTTGATCCAATACGTTCAACACGATGTCTGAAATGAAAGTGGTGTTCAAAGGTAGATATACCAGGTTTTGCGGCTTTTCAACAATTTTAAATCCAGGTGGTACACTGGGGTAAAAAGTATGTATTATATGAGTATTTGCTCCATCTCTGTAAGCTCCTTGTATAATATTACAAGTTATGTCTATACTATTGACTTTTAATATTGTTACAGTTTGTTTACCGGAATGTGTTTTATTTGGTTCTAAAATCGCTCCATCTTTGGGAAATCCTAATAAATCACCAATTGAGTCTGACTTACTGAAATCTATATAATATTTTGAAGTAAGCTCAGCTTTCATTGTATTGTTATTACCTTTTAGCGTTATATTGTCTTTTCCCATTTTATTTTGCAAAAATTCATTAATATGATCAATTTCATAAGAACCTGTGGGTAGAGTGCAAACTTCCAAGTCTGTAAACTTCCCACTGGCATCTTTTCCTTTATAATAATGCAATAAGTTATTTTTACCTTCCGTAACATTGGGAATAGAGTTGTAAGTTGTAAAATCCAACAGTGCTGCCTCCCAAAATCTTCCTTTTTGCAAGCGTAACGCTGGAAAAAGGATACTTCGTAAAGTGGACGATTTTCCTGTTAATGATACCGTATAGGAAGACATCTCAATAGTGACTGATACTTTTAGCTAGGAATTCCAAACATAAATGGCCGCATATTGGAGTATTATCAGGTTGTTCTCTTTTATAGTTGTAATATATGTTTTTAGCAGATTTAAAGTAATGTTCAAGTTCTTTAGGTGGTGGCAAATTTCCAAAACTATCAAAATAATATACATTACTATTTAGTTTCTTATAACACACCCAATGGGTGCCGGACCCTTCAGTATTATCCAAATTTACGATTCCAGTCTCATTTTTCCATATTTTCTTTGGTAAACTGTCTTTCATAAATACTCCGCGGAAAAATGGTATTTTTAAACAGGAAATATATTTAAATAATTCAACATTAGTCAACGCTTTATGTGGTATAACCAATTGATTTCTTTTATTTAATATGCACGATACGGTCTTAGGTATAGACCAGCCCCGTTTTTTACCATTGACCATATTGTCGGTTTTTTATTATTTTTCCTCGGAGAACGTCTTTTTAGTCTAATATTACCACCATGTTTTCTCTTGGTTGATCCTTTTTTATTCTTACCCCTCCTTTTTCCACCTCCTACCGCTGTTTTAGCCTTCATACCTGCTGTTACCGCTAAAGCTGCTGCTTTTTCCGCAATACTAGCGTCACTAGACTTTACTCGTTGCCAAGCTATATTCGCTAGCTTTTTATCAGCGATTGACCTATTTTTTGAATCGGTAAACGTGGAATATGCGATATCGTGTTCTTTACAAGCCTGATCTAACTTATTTATGCCTGGATCACCTCTTTCCAGTCGTTTTTTCAATTTAGTTCCTGGTCCGCAATACTGATAACCTCCCGGTATATGAAATTCGTATGGTAAAGCGTCTATTGCTCTGTTTACGATAGATCCTACTGGAATACGATTTAAAGCTTTACTTAACAGAGAAACCGCTGTGGACGTGATACCGCCTCCTTTCCGTATAGTGTCTCGATATGGACTGGTGTAATGAAACGCCATGATTGTCTTTTATATTCGAAAAGCGTAACCCATGTGTTACCTCTATGACAGGTTGCACATAAATGATGTAATATATGGTGTTATTTAATTAAATATCAAAAGTACCCCAATCTGATGATCTAAACTTTTGTGTGTTATGATTAAAAAAATATTTATAAAGAATTTCTTGTTTAATCCATGTATTTTTCATTTTTTCGTCAATAGGTTTAGGTTGTCCTGCTACAATATAATTATGCATATCAAATAATAAATTACCTATTACTTTAACAAGAAAATTAACAGTTACAGCGTTATCGGCATAATCAGGGTCTGCAACATTTGTTAATCGTTTGTTATCACAATTCTACCATTTTTTTCCAGTTGGCTCTAATTGTATTATCTGTTCATAAGTAACAGCATTACCAGGCTTTTCACCAATACCTAAATTTGTCAATAACTTTCCTTTACCATCCCAAACATAATTGTTTTCTTCAAGTAAAGTAAACTTTTTATTTCCTTGTACAAATACATCTCCTTGACGTGTTACTACTTGGTTTTGTTTCACAAAACCGGAGGTTTCTTGTTTTAAAGTTTCCTTCATTTGACCCACCGTTGCACCATCTGATGGTGCAAAACCATCTTTTACATTCGCTAAACAATTACCAAGACAGTCAATAACTCCTACATCACGTGTAATACAATGATCTTTGATGTATTTTAAATTTACAGCATCATTTTCATTTTTTGGATAACCTATATCGTTAATAACAAATTTATAAAAAGAAAAACCATCTTTTGTCTTTTCAGGTATTATAGAATGTAAATAGCGTCTATTTATGCTGTCTTTTTCATCTACAGGGTCTGCTACGTTGGATATACGCCGATTTTCAGCATTATACGTTTTTCCATTAAATTTTAACGTATTCTTTAATTCCGATGATAAATAACCTCTGTTTATTGCATCAGCGTTTTGATTTGGCTTACCAACGTTGGAAATTCTATGATTACCCGCGTTATATGTGTTTTTATCTAATTTCAGTGTTGGTACTATCTCTTTTTTTAATACTTTTAAATTTATTGCATCATTTTCATCTGTGGGATCATTAATGTTTTTTAACCGTTTATTACTAATATCATAATCTCCATCAGGTGTTTGTGGTAATCCAACACCTCTTTTTAAAGTATTAAAGTAATATAATCCATCCGATGAATACCGTCCGAACTTGTCAACACTCATGGTGCAACTGAATAACATTCTAGAGTGTAACCCATTTTTATAATATTAGTCCCGATTTCTAACCCATATCAGTTTTTATACAAATTCTTAGTCTTCATCAGTTACATTTGCATCATTCCCGGGACATTTAAAATATTTTAAATCTGCACTAATTAATGATCTGTCTGCTTCATTTCTAAATACATGATTTTTATGAATAAATTCCTCACCAGACAATTTTTTAAATCCGCTAAATGAATTTGGATCTGCAATTAATATATTTTGATAATCATTTACATCCATTAATTTAAATCTTTTGGTATTATAAATAAACTCTTGATTTGCACTATCATATTGTAATGTTTGTCCTACAGTTGCAGCATCCTTTGGATCTGTTCCTTGTGCCAAATTACCTATTTTCTTATTTTTCGCATTGAAAGTACTACCTCCTGGTTTGTCTAATATTAAAGATTGTTTTACTACAACACAATCGTAATCATCGATACCTGGAAATATGTTAATTATTCTTCTATTTGTACCCAACCAACTTCTATGATAATTGTTTGGATTAGTATGTAAAACTTGCGATAAAATCGGAACATCATGAGCATCTGTAGCTAATTGCACATTTGATAATTTCATGTCTTTGCAATCCCAAACATTATTTTTTTGTTCAAGTAAAATAAACTTTTCATTTCCTTGTACAAACACATCACCCGACCGTGATACTACTTGATCCTGTTTTACAAATCCAGATGTTTCTTGCTTTAAAGTTTCCTTCATTTGACCCACTGTTGCACCATCTGATGGTGCCGAACCATCTTTAACATTCGCTAAACAATTACCTAGACAATCAATAACTCCTACATCACGTGTAATACAATGATCTTTTATATATTTTAGATTTACAGCATCATTTTCATTTTTCGGATAACCTATATCGTTAATAACAAATTTATAAAAAGAAAAACCATCTTTTGTCTTTTCAGGTATTAATGAATGTAAATAGCGTCTATTTACGCTGTCTTTTGCATCTTTAGGATCATCTACGTTGGATATGCGTTTATTTTCAGCAGTATACGTTTTTCCATTGAATTTTAACGTATTTTTTAATTCTGATGATAAATAACCTTTGTTTATTGCATCAGCGTTTTGATTTGGCTTACCAACATTGACAATTCTATGATTACCTGCGTCATATGTGTTTTTCTGTAGTCTTAATGTTGGTGATATATTTTCTTTTAATACTTTTAAATTTATTGCATCGTTTTCATCTGTGGGATCTTTTATGTTTTTTAACCTTTTATTAGTTATATCATAATCCCCATCAGGTGTTTGTGGTAAACCAGCACCTCTTTTTAAATTATTTGCGTAATATAACCCATCCGAGGAGTAACGTCCGAACTTGTCGACACTCATGGTGCAACTGAATAGTAATCTAGGGAGTAACGCATTTTTATGAGATTACCCCACGGTTTCGGAGTTCATCCACTAAAGCCACCCATTCGTTTTCCAATCCAGTATGACCCGCTTCTTTAGCTTCATGTATTAGTTTCATTCTATCCACCAATTTATTGATATTATTGTAATAAATCACATTTGTGTTATATAGTTTCTTCATTAAACCTGTACCCGTAACGGACTTACTTCTTTTTCTTCGTTCCTGAGCACTTACATCCAAAGTGGATGCCATAAATCTTCGTTTTACAGGTTTTCTTTGTGTTAACGGCATTGTTTGTCTTCTAGTTGGTATTAACTTGGATACAAATTCTTTATATTTTAAAGACTTAGATCTAAAAGGAGGCTGGTCAGGTAAATACTTTCTCCTATATGCATTTGTCTGTTCCAAAATATTTTTATATGCTTCCATGTCTTTTTCTTTCACTACCGATACTGAAGGCTTATTTTCAAATAATAATTCAAATAATCCTTTTGTGCCCTTATACCTTTGATCACCAATGACAATATTATCATGTTCGTCAACGTTTAACGGGCTATTACCTATCATTAAACCGTCTTCTGTTAATCTCGCTCCATAACTATGGTAATTCTTATTAGGAATTGTTCCGAGTAACATTTTTACCATGTATTTCCTTCCTAAAGGTCCTTTGTTATGAATGTTTTCACCCAACAAGCTTATGTTTGACGGACCTTCCCTTGTCTCTTCTTCTTTTTCCTCTTCACTAGCAGTTGATACATCTTCATGTCCTCTTTTAGCTTTTACTTCATATAATTCTCTTATACCACTATAGTCTGGTGATTCTAGCTCTCTTTCAGGTTCTTCACCGGTAAAACCACTATATGTAGAGGATTCCAGGTCTTCATCACTAAAATCTTCTGATTTTACATTTTCTCTTTCAAACTTTGTAATAGGTGCAATTGCATCTCCTTCCAAAACGGGTTTAGCAAATTTTTTGTTTAATTGTTTCAAGGGTTCAGTAATAGGTTTAAAAGTAGATTCAAGAAATTTCTCCCTTTCGCTAATACCTAATTTTAATGCTCTGTTTTTATCCCGAATAGAATCACTAAGTGATTTTATTTCCTTTATTAACTTTTCTTGGTTAACCATGTTTGTAGCAAGACGTGTTGTACAACAATGAATTTTTTACATTATGATCAGTGTATTAGTATAAATTTATCAAATCCTATCCTGTATCGACCATTGTTTAGCGGTTGTTCCTTTATAATTGTTAAAAACCCATACTTTTCAGCCCAAGCCTTTCCACACAACTCTTTAAATCGTTCAAATGGCATATCCGCACTTACATGGTCATAATATATGTGTTTTAGGTTGGTTTCATCCTGTTTAAATACAATTAACATGTTTGCATTGTCTCTAATGAGCTGTTTCGGTATTTTGCTGTAAGTTTGACCAATATAAATGCTATCTATGTTGTTATGTCGACCCATGGCGAAGTAATTTCTTATTGTATTTTGATTTTCACAAGATACGTCGTCAAATATGAATACTGAGAATGGTTTAGCCTCTTGCGGTTGCATGACACTCTCGCTCGCGTTGAATTTAAAATATTTAACTTCAGGCACATTATTGAGTATTTGTTCCAATAACTGATATTTTGGTTGTTGTAGTGACTTTGAAAATACATATAAATTATTAAAACGTAATCCTTTAGGGTTTGTAATCAAATTGAATACTACATTTGTTTTTCCACAATTGGAAGGACCGGTAACCAGACAACGCACCGTGTTTGGTAACAAAACACCGTGTTTCCCAGTATTGAATCGAGAACCATCCACTGTGAGTTCATCTATATTATTAATAGTAAAATTGTCTTTTTGCGGTATTATCTCCATCCTTTGTAATGGTTCAACCCAAAATGATGCTCTATCATTATATTAGATCCTTTTTAGGTATCCAAGAATCTTCCGTTTTATTAAATCCTAACCATCGTACTTTAACCTTATCCTTTTTTCGTTGCAACTTCTTTTCAACTAAATATACATCACCTACTGTTGATTTTAACATTTCATGTCCATAAAACCCTCCTTCAAGCAATTGTCCTTTATTATCTTTTAAAATGTAAGTTTCTGGTACTGTAGGTTGCACCTTAAATACGGTAAATACCTCATTTGTCCAGTTCGGAAGATATCTTTTACTGAATACACCTTTGTATTTGCTTATTCGCACTTTATCGCCAACATTAAACCTTTTAGGCTTTAGTTTTTCAACTTTTGGTTTAGTATTCATTTTTATACGTTTTAATACAAGTTTTTCATTTTTATTAGTCACCTGGCTTGGTTTCATACCGATAGTTCTATGAAACTTGTTATTGTAATCGCTTATAAGTTTTGGTAACACATCAATCCATACGTGTGATCCTCTGTTGGAAAACATCTTATACATCGCACCTTTTAAAGTTCTGTTAAATCTTTCAATTATTGATGCTTTTACCTCTGAATTGGTTGAGTAATGGTTAATGTTGTGTTTTTTCATTAAATTTGCAAATTCCTTATTAAAATATTCTTTTCCATCATCAGTTTGTAAATGTTTTATAGTATGTTTGTCTCTTTGTATAGCTGTTTCCATTGCTTTTGTAACACTTTTGCCGCTTTTATCTTTTAGTGGTAAAGCATCTGCCATTTTTGAAAAACAATTAATAATAGTCAATATGTATTTAAATCCTCTATTTTGTTTACTGTAAGGAATCATTTCGATTAAATCCGCTTGATATAAATCATTTATTCCTTTTATTACTGTTTTTCTTCGCGGAAACTTTCTTCTTGCAGGTTTATGAAGCTCGTTGACAATTCCTTGCTTCAAGTTCTTCATATTGCAGGTTTGAATGTTTCATGTATCACATGTATAATCACAATGAATGTTGTCTTAAATATTCACATGATTTATATAGGTCAAGGTCATCCAAACTTGTGTAAAAAAATGGGGAACACGGCGTTGGACTTGCCGTGTTCCCCATTTTTTTACGGAAGGAGAAAGGAATAAGGTCGAAGTTGTAGAAGGACGAAGAATAGGTTACTAGTTGATAGGGTTTAGAGAGTAGTGGCCGAAAGGAAGAGTATGGATTTTATCCGGCATAATATGCCTTTTATCATCTTGAGCTGATAGTGCTCTTTTAACTTCAGTGACACTGTAGACCTCATGTTTAAAGCTTCTGATAGTGTTGAACGTTGCAGACATTGTAGAATCTTCAAACAAGCAGGTCTTGTAATGGTCAAATGTCACATGTTTCTTTAAGTATGATGTTTTGACTCATTTAGCTTTCTTCACTGTCGGTATGTCATTTTCCATATACATCTTGAAGGAATATAATTTGGACATCAGCGCAACTATTTCCTCCAAAGGCATTCCATTTGCTTCATCTTTAAATTTTCCAATTACTTTTTTATTCTTTTCATTATAATTTGGATGGTTCTTTGGATAGTCAGAGAAGTCAAAGTAGTCTTTGTATGGGAAACTCCTTAGATCTTCATACATGTCCAAAGTCTTTAACCAGTAGATGAACGCGTCGGTATCCATGTATGCAACTCCAATGTTGTCTCTTCCGTAGTGTTTAACCATTTTGTTGTAATGGAAATCATACATCAGAGTTTTACTTATATCCAAAATCGACATTCCAATGTATAACGGACGATCCATCACTATTGTTGTTTTCTTCATACTAACGGCGACTAGATCTTCGTTTATAATCATGGATGTTCCAAAATTTGGTTTTTGCACTAATTTTTCCAATTTCCTAGGATCACTTACTAATTTTACAATCTTGTGTTTTCTTTTGTTTTCTAAGGTCTTCCCAAAGATGGCGTTGTTCATCAATTTATAAAAGTCCTTTTCAAATGCTGATGTTGCTGCTGCTCTTCTTGTAGTGTTGGAATCAATATATGGTTTCAACCAACAAGACTGGGTGAATTCAATTGCTCTATGAATTCTTACTAAACGTAGACCCAATTCAAGAGCTTGTTGAACTACCCAGTAGTGAGCCACATACCGATCTTTATTCTCCAAGGTCATCATCAATTTTGGCCATCTTCCTGTTGGTGAAACTTCAGTCTTGGCTAAGAGAGGCAAGTCGTAGTGATGATCATGAAGGTGCTCTGGATATTCAAAATCACAGTCCAAAATATAACCTTTTTGACCATTTTTTGGGATCTGTGAGATGTCGCCGATGGTGGCCGGGTCGATCCATTTGAAGTCAGCGTAAGGAAGCGGATTTGACATTGCCCAACCATAAAGGTTGTTTGCGTCAAAGTAGCCAAGGTAGAGTGATGGTTGTCCCTCGTCGAATCCTAGGATGTACTTGTTGTTAGCTTTGACATGACGTGTTACAGCTTGTGTCAAACCGCCTCGTACACCAGATTCTATCATGAGCACCATATCAATATCTGTTAGAAGTTCCAATCGACAGTTGGTTGACTTTAGCATAGCTTGCCATGCTAATCCTGGAGATGTGTACGAGTGCAGAGGGTCCAGTCCATAGGCGGAGAAGCAGGTGTTTCGAAATTCTTCCATCACATCGCACAGCAGAGTTACGTCCAATTTTATGTAAAAGTCAGAATATTCCCCTAAGGTTTGAATGTTTAGTTGGTTCCAAACATTACAAGCATGATTGTAGTCTTCAACAGTGATTGCACTTTCATTTAACTTGCTATTGAAGGCTTCAATCGGTGGCAGACTGGTTTCTTCAAATTTTTCTGCAGAAGTTATGTAATCATAGGGGAACACTCCTTTACGCATTACTAAGTCCAATTTATCTTCAGGTACAATTTTGCTGGTTTCTTTTAAGTCTTCTCTTCTTAGGTTTTCAGACAATTTGCTCAAACTAGATGACATAAATCTATAAGAGTCTACGAAGCGAAGTTTAATTTTACCTACTGTTTTTGAGAAACTGATGTACTTCTCCAATGTTTCAGCTAATACTTCAATTTTTCCATCATCCCGTCCTAACTCTGGGATAATGAAGTGGGAGTCATAGCCGCTAAGATTGTGTAACACGACAGGGATAAAGTTTGGTAGTTTGTAATTTATATTGCATGAATTACAAGCAGCTCCTCTGTATAACCCTGTCAGGTGATCGTGATCTCTTACTTTTGGATTTTCTTCACTGAAACTCTTTTTGCATAAATAACATCTTGATGCTGAATTGTATTCTTCTTGTTGATTTTGGTTCAAAGGTTCCATGGGTAAAACATTACCGAATAAGCGTTGCACCTTTTCAGCAATATCATACAACTGGTCTACAAAATACTTAGCGGCTTTTTCCCCACGGTAGAGTATTGGAGTGGATGTTAACCCATAGTGTTGTAACTGTTCTTCAGGCAAAGTGGATTTCACCAATAAGCAAAAACTGTTAGGTTGATGCAATTGATATTTGGTTCTTCTAGTCACCTCACCATTCGGAAGCTCCTGTGGTACTAACGTGGATTCGAAATCTGCGTAGACGGCTACTGGAATCCGATATTGGTGAACTGTTTTGTTGAATTGGATGAACGCTCGAGATGGCGGTGGCAGACTAATCTTCACTTCATAGTTGTCATTACAAAGTCTTTGGTGCTCCATCAACCACTCCGATCCTCCACGTCTGAATTCCTTGCATGTAAAACAAAAGCATCTCTTGCATATTGTTATCTTACGATTTTGTTTTGACACTTGTCGTACAACCAAAGATTCAAAGTTTTTAATATAAACATAATGTGAAATCTCACCTTTGGTTATCAATAATAAATCAGTATGGTTACTTTGCTCTACTTTTCCTACTCGTAGTGGATACACATTGTTTGAATCATCTAAACCGAACACGTTAACAGAAACACCTGGATTTTGTTTCTCAAATTTAGTAATTTGATCAAGACTCACAGGATACGACATTCCTCGAAAGTTATAGCGGTGTTGAACAGCTTCGTATGCTATGCTAGGTCTAATAGCATTATGTCCCACGTATTTTGCTAACATTGCATACCGGAAACATTCATTGTCCTCATTTTTCACATTGATACATGATTTAGTATCTCGGATAACCTTTGGTAGAGGGATAAAGCTGCTACCTCTTATACCATATCCATGCTTGTGAATCCTCACATCCATACCTTCAATCGATGATAACATCCAGCCAGATCCTCTTCCTTCATGTTCTTGGAGTTTCATTAACAGTTCATTCAAACATTCTTCTAAAATTTCGCTGATATCAGATGTGGTTGTAAGGGTTCGGTTTTTAGCAATGAATGCTCTCGGTGAGTTTTCACCATCGCTATTAGTAAACATAGCCTCCAACACCAATCCAAATTTAATAAAGTTCAATCTTGTCAATTCTTCCGTCAATGTTTTTACAACTAGTTTTTTAGCTTGAGTTAGAAAATTTTCCAATTCTAATTGCACGTTATTAATTTTGAAATGAGTTACAACTGGTCCTGGCAAGGCTGTGGTGCGCAGTTGTCTTATATCTTCCACTTCTTCTGTATCCTCTTCTTCCATATCCTCTTCTTGGGTACGCAGTTGTTTTACATCTTCCACTTCTTCTGTATCCTCTTCTTCCATATCCACTTCTTGGGTACGCAGTTGTTTTAAATCTTCCACTTTTTCTTTCATTTCCTCTTGAATAAATCCTCCAGCTGTAGATGGTCCAGCTCCGGCAAATTGAATAACACTTGGTCTTCTTCTTTGCATTAACTGTAAATAGCTAGCCCAGTCCTCCTTCTGCTTCTGGGGTTTTTCCAAAAACCGATCAATCGCATCCAAGTCTTCTTCACTTACTACAATCTCTTCTTTTCTGTCCTCTTCACGATGCAATTCTCGGTGTAACTGTAGATAGCTATCACAGTCGTCCATCTGCTTCTGGTAGTTTTCCAATAACCGATCAAACGCATCCAAGTCTTCTTCACTTACAACAATCTCTTCTTTTCTGTTCTCTTCATGATGCAATTCTCGGTGTAAAACAAAGATATCTTCATCTTGGAAAAACTCACCACAAATATCGCAAAGAGCCATTTTTTTACAGTTTGGCTTTGAGTGTGCACTCGGTGAATGTCCACGCAATAATGAGCAGCGCGCTCAACCGGGTCCCTTTATACCCGAGGTTGAAGGGTGGGGGAAGGTGACGTCATATACATCCAGTTTATCAATCATGTAGTAGATTTGGCTTTTAAACACCCATTTTCAATTTATTCTTCAACAGGTTTGATAAACCAATGATCTTTGGTCTAAATCCACTACTTTGTACAAATTTTTTTTTGTTTGGGCACTTCTCGTCCGGAGCAAAAAACTCTTTGCTCAAGGTCAAAATTTTTTTCTCAAAAAAAAGTTCGGGGGGGGGGTCATTACTGTATTTAGGTCAAGGTCACGAAAAAACTTTAAAAAAATTAAGCCCCACCTGGGGCACTTGGGTTGTCATCGCTGTAGCCTCCGAAGAGACCCAACTATGACAACAAGGCAACATCCAATGTCGTGTACCCTTCGCCACGCAAGACTTGTAAACATTTACTGCATTGTCTTTCAGTAGCTAACAAAGATTCATTTACGTAATTTTGAGTTTCCAGAAGGAAACAAACTGAGGACACCCTAGTGGCTTACGTCCTCGTCCGAGTGCAGAGGCCGCCGCAACCTTTTGCATGCCAGCGTACAAACGGACATGCTCCCAGATGCCATCCGCAACCTTTTGCATGCCTGGCAGGAGCCTACCGATAATTAAAATAGGCTTTACACGGGGGCCTACTCCCGTAACCTATCTTTAATATTTTTAATTTAGCAATGCATTGAATTTTTACAAGTCTTTGTAGGTCAAGGCCACACGGACATTAAAAAATTTCGGCCCCCGTACATCCATGGCGAACCACGAATGTTCGGGGGCCTTGGGGACTAAAAACACAAATAGCTAACAAAGATTCATTTACATAATTTTGAGTTTCCAGAAGGGAAACATACTGAGGACACCCTAGTGGCTTACGTCCTCGGTCCGAGTGCAGAGGCCGCCACAACCTTTTGCTTGCCAGCGTACAAACGGACATGCTCCCAAATGCCATCCGCAACCTTTTGCATGCCTGGCAGGAGCCTACCAATTATTAAAAATGGCTTTACACGGGGGCCTACTCCCGTTCCCTGACGTTACAATTTACTTTGAGCATTGAAAAAGCACAAGGGGGGATTGCTAAAACAAGCGTATACACTTTAGAAACATATAACACACTTACAACACACAATTGAGCTCAACGTAGTCAATGCTGGAACAAGCACATACATGTTAAACACATATAACGAACAAGACACAAAGGATAAAAGACACACAGGAGACATAAGGTACAAGTAAAACACTCTCATATAAGACAATTCTCAATACCCAAACGCAAGCGCAATATCTTACAACTAATACAAGTCTTAAAGTTAGAGTAGACTTCGCTAAACACTGAAGGCGCCATTCAATGTTTAGTGATGCCTATGGCGGTCCGTCCCGGTCGTTCACGTTCAACGCGCGGGAGCGGACTGCGAGCCGGCTCTGGCTGGGCCCCCTTATATCCCCACCGGGGCTGCCACGCCCAGGATATCAGGGGTGGGGGAGGGGGAGGGGGTGGGGGTGGGGGTGGGGGTGGGGGTGGGGGTGGAGGGGGGGTCGCACTTTTTGTCGGGGGGAGGGGCACTTCTCGTCCGGAGCAAAAAACTTTTTGGTCAAGGTCAAAAATTTTTTCGAAAAAAAAAAGTTCTCGGGGGGGGGGTTGGGGAGGGGGTGGGGGAGGGGGTGGGGGAGGGGGGTGGGGGAGGGGGTGGGGGGGGTGGGGGGGGGGGGCACTTCTCGTCCGGAGCAAAAAACTTTTTGGTCAAGGTCAAAAATTTTTTCGAAAAAAAGTTCTCGGGGGGGGGGGGCTCGCTAAACTTTTTGTCGGGGGGGGGGGGTCAAGTGGGTCAAGGTCACCCACTACACTTCTACTCTAAGTGTTGGCTATACCCCCTCCACAACCGAGTCCCTAGGCTGCACAACACCGCTCCGACAGTATGTCTCCAGCTTCCATGCGGTGCACCTCGCTGTTTTCTAACTCTCTATATGTAAGTATTTTTACAAGTCTTGAATATAGGTCACTACACTTTAACTCTGGGACAATATCGACTTGTAGTATTTCAGTGTTTTGACTCAAGGTCATCACACTTTAACTCTAGCACGCCGGTTATCGTACCAGAGGTGCTCACTAACCTAACTTGTAATGTTTAGGGTGGCGTTTTCACACCACGTAGTATCGCCATGAGTGTTCAGTCCAGATTTTAAGTTAGATTAATTTTACTGTGATCTTTTCCAATTCATTTTGCCAAAGGATGAGATTTCTTTTTATATATCGGTATTTCTTTAGAGTTATTGGAGATTTCTTTTAGGTTATTGGAGATTGCAGGGATACAATTAGTTTATTTTACACAACTCTTTATCTTGGAGTTCTTCCACTTTGACTTTACTTCCTCGCCCCTCACAGCCTAAGCTGTACAGTAAGGTTTCTTCTAGTGCCAACTCGGGCTGAGAGTACAGTGTGTTGACTGTAGGACAGCTCATGGTGAAGTGATGCGATACTCCAGTGTACAACCTCACCTTCCCCCACCACTGTGACCTTCCCCCACTCCTGCTATTACCCCCTCCACTTTTGCCCTGGCTCATGCGCTACCAACAGTCTCTCAGTATTATGCGGACTTTTGTGAGGGGAAGCCATGTCGCGAGACACTTTGGGTAAGAAACTTAGCCGTGTTAAGTCTTTATTGGCTGCTCAGTGTCCACCGCTCAAGGTCAAGCGGGTTTCGACTTTAGCTAAGTGGCGTAAGCTGTTGCGCGGACACCCTAATTTTTATACCAAACAGACTAATGTAAGTTTTACTGATGAAGATTTGTTTAGAATATTGGAAGAAATGACTTTTCCTTGCAAAGTTCAGTTAGTTACTCCCATTCCTGACGGTTTAGAGTCTTAGTCTCTCGAGCCAATATACCTAGAGTGCGCGGGGCTGGACAGTCAGTCGCTCGGTGTCTGTCGTAGGGTGCGCATCGCGGTTACAGTAATGATGAAACGCGGGAGTTGTATCGGTTCAAGGTCACTCGAGCGGTGTCACATGACGGTTTAGGCAGAGTCACGTTGCAAACTTTGAGTTTCCTTGGCACTTTTGCTGTTTCTCGTCTAATTTCGCTCCAAGTCGTCAAGGTCATTGAAACCTGACTAAAACTCGGAGCGTAGTGCGAGAAACAGCAAAAGTGCCTAAAAATTTTAGGTTTCAGCGTGACCTTGACCTTTGTGACATCGATGACGTCATAATGGTGACGTAAGGGGTGATGACGTCATCGCCACGTCATTTCTGCAACGTCATGGGTGTGACGTCACAGAATGACGTAATTGGTGATGACGTCATCGATTGCGTCATCGATGACGTCATCGATGACGTCATCGGTGGGGTCATTGACCTCGATGACGTCATCGCTCAGGTGACCTTGAACTGAGCCAGCTCCCGCGTTTCTCCACTACTCGTGTCTAGTGTTAAACCTCACAATGCTATTCGATTTTAAATACAAAAAGTTTAAATTTTCCTAGCAAAAAAGCTATCAGTTTCAAGAATCCATTTCCATGAATTTAGTGCTCATGACACTATGAACTGTTTACTGTATAGGGCTTATAGAACTTAAAAAATGTATAACGCACCTCAGTTTTATGGCTTCTAAAACGACTTTAAGTTATAATTCAATTGCACCTCAAATTCTATTTTTTATTCACGTATTATTTGCCTTTGCATTCAACCCTTCTACTTATCATATCATTATTATCAACGTATCACATAAAGGCCAGGATCCTAACCAAAAGAGTGATTAGTGTATATTCAGGACAGGTAAGGCTTCTATGGCTAATGATCATTTCGTGAAAAAGTCGATAAAGCAGTTGTTTCTTTATCAGTAAAGCTAAATAATATCTATGATCGTGGACGTATACAAAGTTGACAGGGAGAGCGCAGGATGCGTTACCCACATTTTAAATCATTAAAATGTAGTTTGATTATGTTAGTAGAGAATAGGTAAGATATGTCAATATTTGTTCGTTATCTTTGTTATCCAATGTTTGAAAACAATGCTTCTAAGAAATAAGTAGAAAGGTCTTTCACATTTGGAACCACCACTCAAACCATTCGTCTAAAAGAAACAAAGCGAAACTGACACAAAGCTCCTTACTAAGAACGACCTTTGTACCCAGAATTCAGACAGATGCTTTGTCAAACAAGTGGTAATAACTCAACTAGGATTGACATATCTCAATTATCATGACACAAACGATAATTGAAATAGGTGGTGCATGTAAGCAACAAGTACAATATCATCAAATAGCAAAATCACATACATGACTTTAAAGTAAGCTGTATCCGTCTTGTCTGATTGAAATATAATTTTCATTTTCATACATGGAGACATTCATTGCTGTATTCAACAAAAGATATTTCACCTGAGGTATGGTGTGGTTCCCTTTGGAGACTATGTTATAAAATTCTAAATACAATAGAAGAACTGGCTGTCTGATTTTTAAGCTATAATATTGTCAATCATCATAAACTTTACGGGTACGCACTTCTTTATAGAATTTGTATTTCTATGTTTATTTAAATGAAACCCAGACCATTATATGGCTTTCATAATAAATCATTGAACCAATCAAGTAAGAAAGCAATCATAAGAGGTTTAGATACTCCTTTAAGGCGTGTGTTTACCAAGATGTATATTTGCTATGCAATGTTTGGTTTGTTCATAGAGGGGTAGCTTAGTGACACTTAAAAATAAAACAAAATGTTTTAATAGTATAAAACATACAAATAAATTAGTAAAAAATGTTAAATCCATTTCAGTAAATAGTTCATGTTTAGTTTTGATAATTAAAAACGTGTAAACGGCATTAATTAAAATATTTTTCATTATATTTTTATTTCAAGTCAGTTATAGTATAGTATACTGTAGTCACAATTATAAAAAAAATTATAAACAGAGTAAAGGGAACCCAGTGATCATACCATACTCATTTTGATGCCAAGGGATTTTCGTTGCCCATGTTCCATGAGAAAAATATTGAATTGTCGAGCTTTATCAAACTCTGAATTGAAGAATAAGGCCTTTTGAGCATTTTTGGTCGATTGGTTTACACTCTATGCTATCCAACTCCCATTTTTAAATCTTACATCAATGCTTATTTAAGTTTCTAACAAACAGTATTATAACAATAAACAAATATGGCAAAATATATTTTTATCTGTACAATCAGTATACAGATTGCAAAATAAATTAAAAACTTAAGCTAGGTTTTTTATTTTAACAAAGGCACGAGTAAATAATATAACACTTACATGTATTGGTTATAGTAAAATAATAAATATCCAATTAACAAAAAAACAAAAAACTCTAGTTAATTTTGGTCGTAGTACTATTATAAAGTACTGATTTTTTATTGATTCGATAATTGTACAACAATAATTAAACCCATATCAATTCAATTTGATCAAAAAATTAAATCCGTGATTTTGTACATACTTACAACTAGTTTAAGTCAATCTTGCATTCTGTTACAAGTTCAAAATAGGAAATCAATATTGTTGATTTTTTTGCGATCTCTGTTTTAATTAAAAGTCTCTAAGTAATGAAAATTGGAGCAAATGTAAGAGTGGCTTTACTGAAAGAAACTGGAATTAGTCGGAAGTTTTGTGCAACATATTTTTGTAATAAACCAACTCACTTTAAACCAAAAAGCTCTTTCTTTACAATTATACAACAGAAAATATTTCATCGTTTAGGTAAATTATAGAGAGTCTTCACAAAAATATTCGAGTCTTAAACTGCTAAACGTTCTATTTAATTATAAAACATAAAAATTTAGAACAAAATATTACGTATTTATTTATATATAAAATTCTTTATTATGCCTAGACCTATTGGGTAACTTATTTATTTGAATGGTAAATAAGAAACGTTGATTTGATTATATCTTTGCAGTAGTTTGCTTTTTCACTCAAATTTCTTTACCTCAGACCGATAGACCTGGCTGTTTGCAACTTACATAGATACCAAAGATATTTTGTTCTACCATATACATTAATACAATAAGAATTTTTTTATTTAATTTATAAAATTATAGAATTAATTGTTCTACAACAGTTGTAGAACAATTAATTCTTCATTAATTTAAAAGTAATTTAAAGTTACTTTAAAAGCATGTGGTTTTATTCTGGCTGAATGACCTGAAACGACATTTATTAATACTAGTATTCGTGTTGCTCGAAATCGAGCAGTTTATTTTAATACAATACAAATGTTACTTTTAGCTCTAAATCAATGACATCCGACCAATCCAATATTGTGAATATCTTTAATCGCCAAAACTACACGTATTTACAGCTGATTATTAACAGATATTTAAAATGCTTTTTTTAATCACAATGTTATTTAAATGGGAAATTTCAACGGTGAATAGCGCCTTTATTTTCAGTCCGATTCTCATCCGTTTTTGGCGGAAACAACTACGGACCAAGCCCTATCCAACGACACCAAAAACTTAAAAATCGGTTGAAAACTTTAGGAGGAGTTCTCAAGACAAAAAAAACCCTTCGCGTATTAAATAAATATAGACTAGAGATCGCCTCTGATCGAAATTCGATCAAAATTTCAGTTGATCTGGACCCAAGAAGCTTAAAAACATTTTAGAACTAAAACATCTGTTCTTCCTAATTTTCTAGCAGTTGTTTTTACAACAGCTGTCTAAGGATTCATTCAATTCTTTCTCCATAAGATTAACATTGGAACTTTGAAAGCCTGTGGGGCGTAGCCCTGGAGTCCGATGTAAATTAGAATGTGATTCTGCTCATCTACAGGACTATACCTTTCTAACGGTATGCTCGGATTTATCCTATGATGCACACGAGCTGAGAAAAAAGGAGGAAATGAAACATGCTTGCGTATTAATATATAGATAGATAGATTTCTCATCCCAATATACGATCTTATTCATTGCCAATACATTCAAGTGAATTTTTGTTTCTAATGCTTTTTTTGTGATTTTTTATGCCTTTGTGGTCAATTGGTTTACTAAAGTGAGATTTTTTATCATTAGATATCGGTTATTATGCACCTAAAAACTTTTAAAACACCCATATATTTTTTACGGAAACACTCTGAGATGAAGTGAAACATCATTAATCATCCAATTATGGTGCTTTGCTTAATAATGCAACATTGTGAACGACGCATTTTAAATTTTTGAAATACAATTTAAACAAATCTAATTTAAAGATTTCCACATTAAAGTTACCTTAAAATGAACGATTGAAGTATCGGCGTGTTTTAGCCAGTTTATTGTTTAACGCTGATAAGTAACCCAGTAAACAGACGAGCCGACCGGCGAGTTAACGATGTGTACTCTTCATGTTGCCTGAACACGTTCCAATAATTAGACTACTACAATTTCATGAGTCTTATAATAATTTTAATCATAATCGTCTTTATAAGAGTAATTCTCAGTGCAGACTGATTTTCAGAATAACTCTTCAAGTTTAATTTTATCTACAAAAGTTTATAGGAAGGTCTGTGAGTAATGTCTCTTCAACTGTTTATTTTATCACGTTTATGTTTTAATTTATTATGTTTATTTTATGATGTATGTTTGTAAATAAATATATTAAAAATCTTTCCTCAATACTTTAAATGAGATAAATACATTTCTGATCTATGGACTCAGAAACTACTTAAACGTTGTCCATGAAACTCGTGTATATGGAAAATTTCATGGAGAAGGTTTGCAAGACATTATTTAATGTATATCCCTCAATTCTTAGCCCCAGGACAGTCATAAACGTCCTCATGTAAGGTGTTTTTGGAGTTTTTTTATCTGAATTATTAAGAACACAACATATGGCAAAAAATGTTTGTTTGTAATTAATTCTATAAACAACTGCTCCCATTGAAAGTATTGAGGAATTTTTTTTAATAAAAACTAGAGAATAGGTTTTTTTCTAATTAATTCAATAAACCCCTGTTTTCATGTAAAGTATTGGGGGAGGTTTCTATTTAAAGAATTGAGGAGATATTGGTAATAAAAATCTTTTTTTGGGAGAAAGACTTTATTAACACCGACACACTTTGTGGTGCGTATTTTAAGGTGAGTATGACTGAAGGGTGAGTGTGATGATTGTGATGGATCAGATGAGGTGTAGCTTTGTTGCTGACAAATATCAGCGGTTTCATTTGTCAGGATCATTAATTAATAGCCCAATGACCAAATGCAGCTGGGTCCAGTAATGAACCATCGAAAAGCACTAACTTTTCTCAGGATCGAACCGGCAATCTTCAGATTCAAAGGCGAGCTCTTTAACCACTCAGCTACCCAACCAGTATAGGATATGATATAGACTTGCGGCGAGTGAGCATAGCAAACTAGCTGAACCTGAAGGGCAAAACATTCCTCAGGTTGGCATTGCAAGGCATGACGGGTAGCAGCTAGTTATATGTATATTATTATCAAGTCTTCGACCTAAGCATTTGACAAAAGCGTCAATGATTTGGATTAGATTTTTAATTTGAAGACCAATTATTTTTTAATGGGAAGTATAAGATATAGTTTGCTGTTTCCAGCTCATACCCAGTCAATTTGTACACATCAAAAGTATATTTAGAGTAAAAAACTAATCAAACCACATTAAGGAAAGAAACTAAAAAGCAGCGAGGCCGCGGCGCAGAGTGGCGGCACCTGGCAGCAGCGATCCTAATTGCTCCTATTGTACACATTTAAGAGTAATGTCTTTGTAATAGCTCATCCATCTTTCATGTGAGTGATAAATGGCTGTCGTAACTAGAAAAATAATGTATCTATGTAATATATTTTTGTTACTTAAAATCGTTTCAATAATTCACTTTATACTATGATAGCAAAAACATATACTTAGGCCTAGATACTCACTGCATATAGACTCATAGTATCATTTTACTTTCTCCCCCTATACCATAGTATATGGGGAAAGTATTGTTTTCGTAAAACACTTCGCATTAGTTTGATGATGTATATATTTATTTTGGAGCCCCCTTTCCCCCTATAAATGTATATATTGAGAAAGTATTGGTTTCGTCAAAATTTTAAAATTTGAGTTATTGGTAAATTTATCCGTTTTGGTGCCCCATGAGTCCAAAAAAGTGGTTTTTGAGTGATGTCTGTGTGTGTGTGTGTGTGTGTGTGTGTGTGTGTGTGTGTGTGTCAGGATGTAAACAGAGCTAGAGAAAGCCCTAATGGTCCGATTTTGGTGAAATTTGGTATGTAGGTCCAAGCGCACGATAATTCCAGGCGTTTTTTCCATTTTTTGGAATTTTTTATTTTTAAGGGTATTTTACCCCCAAAAACCCTCAAAAATCGTGAAAAATCCAAATTTCTCAAAAACGGCTCTAACGATTTTGATTAAAATTTTGTGGTTTATTAAGCTTAAAATTGTGAGTAAAATGACACCACCCGCATCTCCGAGAAAATGCTCGTTCAAAAGTTATGGCGTAATAAGTGTTTCAAAAATCAATTTTTTGGATTTTCAAAATAGCTGTTATTTTAAAATAAATTTTACTTATCACCATTAAATCAAGCTCAAAAAACTAAAAAATCCAGTATCTAAAACTTTTGCTGTATGTCAAGTGGTTGCGGAGAAAATTCAATTTTTCGTTTAGCGGTAAACGCAGTACGTTGTTAAAAGTCACAGACGCGCGTAGGGTCAAACTCACGCTGCTCAGCTGGTAGCTATCCGACTGAGTCATCAAGACATTTATGTTTGAAGCTTTTAACATCTTTTTTTATATTGTTGGGAGAAAGTATGTGTCAGTTAACTGATACCGTTTATTTACTTTCTCCCCCTATACCATAGTATATGGAGAAAGTATTGTTTTCGTCAAAATTTTCGAATTTGAGTTGTTGGTGGATTTATCCATTGTGGTGCCCCTTGAGTCCAAAAAAGTGGTTTTCGGAGTGATGTCTGTCTGTGTGTGTGTGTGTGTGTGTGTGTGTGTGTGTTTGTGTGTGTGTGTGTGTGTGTGTGTGTGTGTGTGTGTGTGTGTGTGTGTGTGTGTGTGTGTGTGTCTGTGTCTATGTGTCTGGATGTAAACAAAGCTAGAGAATGCCCCAATGGTCCGATTTTGGTGAAATTTGGTATGTAGGTCCAAACCCACGATAATTCCAGGCGTTTTTTTCATTTTTTTTGAATTTTTGATTTTTAAGGGTAATTTACCCCCAAAAACCCTCAAAAAACGTGAAAAATCAAAATTTCTCAAAAACGGCTCTAACGATTTTGATTAAAATTTTGTGGTTTATTAGGATTAAAATGCTGATAAAAATGACACCACCCGCATCTCCGAGAAAATGTGCTTTCAAAAGTTATAAAATAAAAAGTGTTAAAAAAAACATTTTTTTGGATTTTAAAAATAGCTGTTATCTTGAAATAAATTTTACTTATCGCCATTAAATAAAGCTCAAAAAACTAAATAATCCAGTATTTTAAATTATTGCTCTACGTCAAGTGGTTGCGGAGGAAATTCAATTTTTCGTTTAGCGGTAAACGCAGTACGTTGTTAAAAGTCACCGACGCGCATATGGTCAAACTCGCGCTGCTCAGCTGGTAAATATCCGACTGAGTCATCAAGACATTAATGTCTGAAGCTTTTAACACCTTTTTTTATATTCTTGGGAGAAAGTATGTGTCAGTTAACTGATACCGTTTATTTCAGTATATTATTTCAAACACTCTATTAATTGAACCTATTTTGCTTCGTACGACATGTTTCCTAGGGCACTAAGGTTTTAGTAGAAAATTTTTCTAAACTGTTTTTTCATCTAACAAAATATGTTTAGTGTTCTACAAAATGTTTTTAAATGTGTAGGGCACTACTCTCGAATCTGAGCCATTATTACCAAAGGTCAATATTATACTTTTTAAGGGAAGATTAGTAACTACATATTACCAATGGTTTTTAAAGATTTTTGTATCATTTGATTTCAATTGATTGACTTCAAATTACGAATGAATAAAATTAATAATGTAGAGGATGTAGTTTACTGAGAAATATAATTATTGCTGTAACACATTCGTCTATTCAACATATTCGTCTCACATTTTAAATTATTTAAAATAAAGAATAATAAACAATTGGGCTCGCTGAAAATCGACAGCACCTGTATTTAAACTTTATATACAGGGTGTTTCAGAACTCCCTACCAATATTTTAGGGCATTGTTCCTGGGTTAAAAACATATCTAAATATCATATTTAAATCGTCCGGAAGTCTTAAGTTAGTCACACAGCCGCCATTTTGTTTTTTACACAAAATAATTTTTATTTCCCTAACGGATGGTTGTATTCAGATCATATTTGGTATAAATCTTTATCATACCAATGTACATCCCCAAGAAAAAAATTAATTTTTTCCATTGAATATTTTCAAAATGGCGGCTATTTTAAATTTTCAAACTCAAATATCTCAAAATCGGTAAATTTTATAAAAATTTTACAGGACACCAAAAAAGTTGACAAATTAAATTACCTAACCAATGGTGCCAAGTTTGTAAGGATCTGACAAAAAATAACGGAATTATTGCAATTTTTCTTCATAAAAACATGGATTTTTCATTGAATTTAATGCAAACAAGGCCATTTTAACAGCAAAATGAACTACGTGATTATTCCCAAATTCCATTGTTTCTGGTGGGTTTTACATTGAAATATTCTGTTTTCAAGTGATATTACATTTTTCTTCCAATACTTTCTTTATCTGTCCTAGCAACATTATTAATTTATTTAAAACATCTATTTATTTGCAATTTACCTGTTACTGTATAAATAAAAACTACGTAATCAGCACATACTAGTAATCACATAATGGGAACTGTTAAGAACTTTTCTATTAAAATGGCCACATTGTTTAATTGTTGGTGTGATTAACACGCCATGATTTTTTAATTCAAGAATACAAATTAAAATGTTCAAAACAATGCAGTAACGAGACATATTAATATGTAAATCATTCACCTCCGTCTGCTAAAGACCTGCATATCTCAAATAGATGAGACAGTGACGAACCGCAAGGCCCAGAATAGTCTGCGGTTTATATTAAACTTGAATCACGCCCAAAGTAGTTCCTTGACTGGTATATTTCACTTCAACGAGAGTCGTCTAATTTATCAACCTCTTATTTGTTGTTGTTGTGTAAACATCACTGCTTTTGTTGGTTTACCATAACCCCGTAAGCTATTTTATTGAGATCTAAAAGCTGATTCACTCCTTATTGTCTTTTATTATAATAATAATTCTCTTTTACTTAAAGGACAGAAAGGTATGTTATTCAAAGTTGTATTCTCTTGACCTAAAATTAAAGATGTCTCTTTTTAATAGTTAGGATAGGCCTAATCATTTTTATTATTTTCTTATATTATTCATGGTAAAAAATATTAAGCCACCCGGAGTCTTTTTAACAAAGACTCTTATTATTTAAGATATTCCTCTGACAACTATCATAAACTAGTGATAATGATGATACATCCCAAAATGTAGCTCTTGTCCTTACACAACAAAAATAATGAATGCAAGTCACAATACCGATATAGGCTATGCTTGTTTTCTTATACTGCACAGAAAACGGCTCGACCTGATACACTCATTGCGGGGGTGATCGTTCTTGCCCAAGAGAAGTAAAAAAAATCAGATACTCGTCCTTAAGTTCGTTTCATGTCTTATACTCTAATACGAGTATGTATGCATGTATGCAAATGTACCTCCAACAATTTTCTTCAAACTTTGCAAATAACTTAGTTCTGGAATAAAAATAATATCTATATGGGTCTCCATGCTAGAATAAAATTTATTTTAATAATCTTAAATTTAAATTCTAAATGTTGCTCTTATTGAATTAAAAATAAGAACAAAAGAGTTGCTGAAAAAACTGACTAAACTGTCAAAGCACGATCCTCACGAGCTCCTGTATAAACATATGTTGTTTCTATTGTAGCCAGTAACTGCAGACTATAATAAAGTTAATTAAGTAATTATAAAATAGTACTTTATATACTCTGGTGTTTACGACAATTTCTTTAAACAAAAGTAAAGTAAATGGAAAAAACAACTAAGTAATTCGTAGAAATGCAATTAAATTTAAAAGCAAAAGAATTAGCAACGAAATCAAACGTAGACGTAAAATAGACGTTACTGTTTCAACAAACTCATATCAGAGTTCAGTCCTACATTAAAACATCCTGAAAGGTGAATGAGCGGAGAGAACGAGCTCTTGAAAGAAAAGGCCTTTGGGACTTGGAATTTCATGGTACAGTTTGTGACTGATATTACTATAATCACAAAGAATTGTTAAGGTTTACTGAGCAAATGCTTTGCCCTTATAGTCTAGTCAGTTATGGTTCACACCGGAAGTAATTGCAAACTAATATATTTTGACCGATTCTTATGTAAAATTACATGAGAAAAACGATGTTGAAAGGTCTACCACTCTCCGACGCGCTGCGCTCGCCTGCTATGGCCGATTTTTTAAATGGCGGCTGTAGTTTTATAAGTTTTTGCTGAATATCTTTTGAACCGTTACAAACAGCTAAATTTTGTTAATTAGTAAACTTTAGAAAATTAAATTTTTCACATTTTGATATATAGTGTGTATTGGGTGTTATATTTAATAAGGGTGATATTGCTATTTAAAGCTACTTTCAATTGTGGGCTTTTAAGTAAATTTCTTTTGTTGGGAAAACCATATTACGGTGGTGCCAAAGGTTAGATATAAGCCTTTTAACCGTGTTAACTCTTTACTACAGGGTCCCCAGATACCAAAAACACCATTCATTAAAATTTTCATACCTGCAAATATAAACTTATTAAGATACATATATAAATATGTACTTAAATTACGTGAAGCCGGTAAACCTGTAAAATTGTCCGATTTTAATCAAACTTGATATGAAGGTGTGGGACTAGGTCTATTTCCATTAGTTATGTCGATTGGGATTATCGGACTATGAGATAAGGGTGATTCACAGGTTCAAATGTGTCTAAAATAAGCTTAAATCCTGATTTTGGGCCAATTTTAGACAAATTTGAACCTGTGAATCACCCTTATCTCATAGTCCGATAATCCCAATTGACATAACTAATGAAAATAAATCTAGTCCCACACCTTCATGTCAAATTTGATAAAAATTTTACATTTCGTTAACAGGTTTGCTGGCTTCACGGAATTTAAGTACAAATTTATATATGTATCTTAATAAGTTTATATTTGCAGGTATGAAAATTTTAATGAATGGTGTTTTTGGTATCTTGGGACCCTGTTTTAAAGATTTAACACGGTTAAAGGCATATATCTAACCTTTGGTACCACCGTAATATGGTTTTCCCAACAAACGAAATTCACTTAAAAGCCCACAATTGAAAGTAGCTTTAAATCGCAATATCACCCTTATTAAATACAACACCCACTACATATTATATATCAAAATGTGCAAAATTAAATTTTCTAAGGTTTACTAGTTTACAAAATTTAGCTGATTTTAACGGTCCAAAAGATATTCAGCAAAAACTTATAAAACTACAGCCACCATTTTGAAAAATCGGCCATAGCAGGCGAGCGCAGGGTCGGAGAGTGGTAGACTTTTCACCATTGTTTTTCTCAGGTAGTTTTAGATAATAATCGGTCAAAATATATTAGTTTGCAATTACTTCCGGGTTTAGCTATTTTTTAAGCTAATTTTTACTATATTATTAGGTTAAAACCGAGCAGAATCGGACAATCAACTGACTTTTTATAGCAACTATATCCATTTGTGAGCTAAGAAAACACAATCGCTAAAAAACTATTTAATATAACAATTCAATATAAATTTAGCAGTACGACAAAAATATATAGTTTATGTCACAGGTCTAAAGTTGCTTTACAAAACTCAGTCGTAAAATAAAATGCTGTTTTATTTTAATTCTATAGTAGAATGTTAGAACCAAAGAAGTTTTCTTACATTTAATGCTATTAATATAAAACTAGACTGTTAAATATATTATAGTAAAATATCAGAGGTTATGAAGAAGAGTAGTGGGGAAGGTGTGGGTTTCTTAAACTAATCTTATACAATTAGTATGTATTAAGAAATCTCTCTTTTTATCCATGTAATTTGGATGTTTTAAATTAACATAATTTTTCTTAGTTCACTGTTTGCAAACCTCAAACTGCAGTTTCAGATATCTGAATAAAGGGATAAAATATATTACATTTAAAGAATATTTCGACAATATCAGACAGTTAGTTACATTTTTCTAAGTCTAATTTTTGTTTCATTGCTTCTTAATAAAGCATTGTCAAGTTGACAAATTAATTTTAATTTTGTTTAATTTTTAGTCCTCGTACTAAACTTGAATGGGTTTTAAAATTAATTAATGTGATTGTAATCCTCAACAAAATATGTTACATATAAATTTGAAGTAAATACTAGCCTATCATAGACTATAACTTTAAAATGTTTAATATAAATTTATGATTAATAAATAAAGAACTTTCAAGAAGATTACTAGTGACCAACTTCATTCTTCAAGTTTAAATTTAGGCTATCTTAAAAACCTTGTTTGAAACTTAGCTGTTGTTTAACATGACAAAAGTTTACAGCAATATGTATCCACTGCAGGTAAATTAAACCACGAATGGGCCAATTTCAGCCCTTAACTTCAAGCGTAAGCTTTGTTTTGTTCTCGTAAAACCATTTTCAAGAGATTTATCAAGCTCCTACCCCAATCTACAAGGTTAATATGAGGATAAATTACTTCATCAACTAACAAGCAATCAAGTTATGTTGATGGTTTCCGTTGAACCTTAGACTTGGATCAATAACTTTATAAATGTAGAGCCGCGCTTTAAGAATCTTATATAGTGAGATAAGAATCTTAAAAGGTAAAAGACAATATTTTCTTAATCAATATATTGTGTGTGATTTTTGTTTCAGGTCTACAATAGTTATAATTATCACATTGTTTTTATCGAATATAGTGGTGTGTTGGTTTAGCATTAACCTTGTAATTTACACTAGCTTATAGCATGTTGCAAAACTCATAAAAAAATTGATAATGTTTTATCAGGTAATTTTAACTTTAGATAATTTTCTTTTACAATATCAGACGTGATATAAAGATCCAAGCCAAAGATTTAGTCAATCCCCCAAACCAAAACACCGTTTGTTCGAATTCATGTATAAATTATACCTTTGGACAACTTTGGAACGAAATTTAAATGTTGATGAAATTCATTATAAATTGGATTAGCATTATTTTGACTGCAACAATGTTTTATGAGGATTGAAAAGGCTCTTTTTCATTTTTAGCCTTAAATTTTGTAATTTGTTAAAATGAATCCGTTGAAATTAAATACTGTAATATAAAAACAGTTTATAGTATTTATTTGAAAGATTATAATTTGAACAATAAATTTTATCTTTGTAAAGAATCAAAAACCCTTAATATTTTTATTATTTACCAACATTACTTAATAGCACTTGTTAAATAAATACCTAAATGTTGCAAGGTATATAAGTAAAATTGCATACTCAGCTTCGAAATGTGTTTCGGTGGTACCGGTAATAAAAACAAATAAATAAAATATTTAATCCCATTATAAATTCACTTAGGGATTGTATTATCTCAAACATTATTGGTCTCCATTTTACCATATTATTATTGTGAATTAAGAACATAATTTGGTTATTGTGAATAATCAAATCTCGTATTTTTTTAAGAATCGGTTGAAACCAGTATAATATGTATATCGGTGCCCACCCACTTCGTCACCCCCCATTTCGTCACCTATCATAAAAATCACTGAGCCGTACTAATGAGGGTCGGCCGCCGTCCCGTCCCCCTCGGGGCCTGCTATCTGAACTGATCGGTGTGAAGTATATGATCCCGTTCCCAATCACAAGAGGGAACGGTGTTCACCGTTCATGACTCGTTCACCTCCGTGCAGAGAAAAGTGTCCAAGCAGATTAATACTATAGTACTGTATAAACATTCCATTATCCTGTATATCATAAAAGAGTGCACATTATTGTCTAGAGAGGAAACTACTGTACAGAGCATGGTCATTTTCGTTCACGATGAATTTTGCATAGCTTCTAGATATTAGGAATAATATAGGTTAGAACTCATCGATTGGTTTACTGCTACAGGTGAAAACAAAAGCAGAAAACTTTAACTGATGTATGATAATTGACAGATAACAAAAGAGAACAACACATTATGTTTGCAGATGTTTTGAATAGTCGAATAAATGATCGGAAATGAAAAAGGGTGCACAGTTTTCAACACTATTACATTTCGTTGTTATCTGTCACTCACTACAAAGAAAAGTGTATTATAGTAATGCATATAAGTAAGTATAGTAATCTATTAAATATTATTAATATTAGTAGCCCTATTAACAGAATTTCTTGCTTGTCCAGTTCGAATAGGCTATAGATGATTGAATTTACTGTTTTATAAACTTAAGTCTTCAGGTCCATTTACACAAGAGGTTGATTGATACGCAAAAGTTGACAAATCTTACCAGTTATATGGTTATATGTCTTAAGAGAATTATTACAAGTGCTCAAAAGTTTGATTATTTCATATATTTATAAGCAGCAAAAATACTTTCCGTTCCGAAAACTACTTCATGATACAGGGTGATTCACGACAAAGTGCAGAAATTTCGGGAGCTGATTCTACACATGAAAATAAACAAAAAAGATCATATAAACATATGTCCCAAAATCTTTCGTTTAGCCGCTAGCCGCCATTTTGTTTTTTACACGTAATAATTTTTTCTCCGTAATGAATTGATGGATTTACTTCATATTTGGCATGGACCTTTATCACAATAATGGTAATTTCCAGAAAAATAATTATTATTTTCCAATGTCTATTTTCAAAATGGCGGCCATTTTAAAATTTTAAACTCAAATTTCTCAAAAACAGCAAATTTTGTCAAAGTTTTATTTAAGACAAAAAAGTTGACAAATTAAATTATCTAAACAATGATACCAAGTTTGTAAAGATCTAACAACAAATAACGAAGTTATGGAGATTTTTCTATTAAAATAACCTAAATTTGCATTAAATGCAAAATCCATGTCTTTTTGCAGAAAAATCCCAATAACTCCGTTATTTGTTGTTAGATCTTTACAAACTTGGTACCATTGTTTAGATGATTTAATTTGTCAACTTTTTTGTCCAAAATAAAATTTTGACTAAATGTGATGTTTTTGAGAAATTTGAGTTTAAAATTTCAAAATGGCCGCCATTTTGAAAATAGACATCGGAAAATAATAATTATATTTCTGAAAATTACCATTAGTGTGATAAAGGTCCATGCCAAATCTATACTTATTTAATACGCTAAGGGTTTTTTTGTCTTGAGAACTCCTCCTACAATTTTCAACCGATTTGCAAGTTTTTGGTGTCGTTGGATAGGGCTTGGTCTGTAGTTGTTTCCGCCAAAAACTGGTGAGAATCTGACGGAAAATAAAGGCGTTATCCAACATTAAAATCTAAAAATTTCCCATTTAAATAACATTGGGATTGAATAAAGCATTTTAAACATGTGTTAATAATCAGCTGTAAATACGTGTAGTTTTGGTGACTGCAGATATTCACAATATTGGATTGGTCGGACGTCAATGATTTAGAGATAAAAGTAACATTTGTATTGTATTAAAGTAAATTAATAATAATAATAATAATAAATATTATATTGATTTAAACAACTACAAAGTTGTGTATCAATGTTAACTTCACAAAAATTTGAAAAAAGGTTATTAAATAGATTATATTAACATATGAGGCTAACACATCCATTGAAATAACTCAAATCAATTTTACAATTTTTTTTAGGTAGGTTTAGACTTAATTATTACATAATATTATAATTAATTTTTAGGGTTCAATTTTGTCCTCAGGTCAGAGTTGGTGGTCCATAAACTCACTAAAACTATAGAATGCACTATTCAATAAAAAGTTTTTCAAATTAGATTTCAATTTTTTCCTACTGGTTTCAATTTTGATATAGTTTGGTAATTTATTATACAATGATATTCCTGCCTGTGATGGAAGATTAGAGGACAAATTTAGTCTGTGTTGTTGAGGTCTAAAATTTAATTTTGGTTTTTGTGTCATAAGAATGAATTTCAACTCCTCGCGTTTGTTCACAGTTGAATTTTGAGAACATTATTGTTTCTAAAATGTACATACAAGGGAGTGTTAATATTCCAAATTCCCTGAAAGAGTTTCGACACGATTCACGATGGTCTAATTTTCCTATAATTCTTATTGCTTTTTTCTGTAGCACAAATAATCTTTGAAATTCTTTTTTCAGCGCACTGACCCCAAAACATGAAATTGCTCGATTTCGAGCAACACGTTTACTAGTATGAAGTAAATCCATCAATTCATTACGGAAATAAAAATTATTACGTGTAAAAAACAAAATGGCGGCTAGCGGCTAAACGAAGGATTTTTTTAGGACATATGTTTATATGACCTTTTTTGTTTATTTTCATGTGTAGAATCAGCTCCCGAAATGTCTGCACTTCGTCGTGAATCACCCTGTATACAGGGTGTCTTTAAAGTCCATCACCAAACTTCATAATATGACTAATTGGGTCAAAATAAGCAAAAAAGTTCCTATGAAGGTATGTCCTAAAATGCATATTTACCCAGGTATCCGCCATTTTGTTTTTTCCACTTAATATTTTTTATTTCGGTTAAGGATTGATCTAGGAACTTCATATTTGGCATGGATCTTTGTAATACTAATGTCCATTTCCACAGTAAAAATGATTTTTTTCCGATGCATATTTTCAAAATGGCGACCATTTTAAATTTTTAAACTCAAATATCTCAAAAACGGTAAATTTTATAAAAATATTACAAGAGACAAAAAATTTGACAAATTAAATTATCCAAACAACAAAACCAAGTTATGGATAACATTTATGGATAATGAAATGTTTATACAGTACTATAGTATTAATCTGCTTGGACACTCTTCTCTGCACGGAGGTGAACGAGTCATGAACGGTGAACACCGTTCCCTCTTGTGATTGGGAACGGGATCCTATACTTCACAACGATCAGTTCAGGTATCAGGCCCAGAGGGGGACGGGACGGCGGCCGACCCTCATTAGTACGGCTCAGTGATTTTTATGATAGGTGACGAAATGGGGGGTGACGAAGTGGGTGCACACGTGTATATCATCACTAAACTAAATTACATAAAAAGGAAAACTTAGTTTACGAATTTATGCAAAGTACCGGGGAGACCGAGCATTTGTTCTATAAACTTGTAAGACTCGGAAAACGAGCTCGTTCGCTCCGCTCACTCGCCTGCCCAGAGGGTGCTGCATTTTAATTTAATAAACCGCATTTTAAAAATTTAACATATTACTTTATTTCTACAATTATCAACTTATTTTGGTTAAATTTAGTAGCCACAGTACTATGAAAGGTCAATTTGGATAGCAAGGGAAATTTGAAGTGATCTAAGGCGGAAACTAGATTTTTCCCCAGCCATTAGACCAGTAGACCATATTAAACCAAAAAAATCAAAAATCCTTGGACAGAAAAGATTTTTTGCATACTTAACATTGGTTTTATTATGGAGTTAAAAATCAAAACAACAGCTGAACAGCTGAATCAACTGTCCAAGTGCAGACCACGTACTCCAATATAAACATGTGGGTTTGCATTGCAGCCAGTTACAAAATTATTGGTGCTACTATAGTATAATAATTTATCATATTTTAAACCGCACTTTATACTGATGATTATATTAATGTTTAGATTAATAATAAACAACTAATCAATTTGTAGAATTCAAATAAATTTTAAAACAAAAGAATTAGTAATAATTATAAAATTAGCTGCTTACCAAATAATTAAAATCCATGTGTTATAGATTTAACATGTGGTTAAAAAATATACAATAGAGTGCAGCAACCGTATGCCTACATTATAACAGTCTGAAAGGCGAGTGAGCTAAGCGAACAAGTTCGTATTGAAGAAGAAACAAGCCTTTTTGCACTTGGTATTTTATCTAACCGTCTGTAACTGTTATTACTCTAAAGAATTGTTTAAATTCACCGAGAAAATGCACTTCCCCCAAGTACTTCTGTATAATATTGTTACTGTATGTACAGTTTTAGTTTTAATTAAATTCTTATCACTATAGTTCTGTGTTTTATTCGACTAATTTTATAGTTAGAGCTATGGTTGTAATTAGATATTTATTCATTTTACCTGAAGACCATCATATTCCATTTACCCCAAAAAGCTATGAGCTGTTTTAGTCATGAAAAGTTCCAAAATGGGTATAATTCTCACGATCACAAACGATACGTTTTAAAATACAAAACTTTTGCAATAACAACATTTTAAACTAGGTATACAATGCAGTTGTCTGCTTGCAATATTGAGCGGAGCGACTATTTTTTAAATCAACAATAGCAAATGTTTTACAGGTAATTCAAGTGAGCTCGTTCGCTACGCTCACTCGCCATTTGGGTCAAGATCGCCAGATATTATCAAATTACACGTTATATAAAAATATATAACATGGTTTTGATATTATAGTAAACATACACTAATTTTTTCCTCTTCTTGAAGTGTAATTCGTGGTTACGCAATTACAAAAGGCACGTTTGTGAGTTTCTCTGCATTGATTACCTCTCACACTGTATCATAATTGAAATTAAGGTAAAAAAATTCTTTTTCCAGTAATTTGCAGTTTTTTAACAAACTTACAGTTGGATTTCTATTTCCACTCGTTGTAACCGTAGTAGTGCTCCGTTTCACATGTAAACTATTTACCTTTATAACAAATTTATGAAACATATAACCTTATTCACATAACAGTCTTACGTGTTCAGTTAGACCCTACATTATTAATAATGTGAAAACATTTTGAAGCATTTTTATATACCCTTTAACAAATTAATTTATCTTAAATTATGATTTTTTTCTTTTTTAAGGGGAATATTTGATAACTTAGTAAAATATACTCTTAAATATTTATGGTAAATTTAAAAGCCAAAGCTGTAAGATACTGTATTGACTGCACCACTGCACCGACCCGCCATTCTACAGCCAGAGCTTCCATTTCCTCCAGAAGATGTCGATCTGTCTAAAGGAGCTTCGCTTGTCATTGTCAGGATGGAAATGCCAAATGTCGTGCTAGTATTCCTTCCAGCAGTTATCCCTTCCAGACCTCTCTTGCAACTGAACGGTAAATCCAACCGAGAATTTTCTAAACAAATCCTATAACCCTAGTTGTCATTGTTGTCCAGTATTTTTAAACAAATGTGTTCTTGAATATAAGTATATTTGTAATTATTTTAAAGTTTTACATGTACAATTTTTTTATTTATAAGATTTTTAATGCAAGACAGTTTGAATTAAATGCGTTTTAAAATAATAGTCTCAATATTAAATCTTGTAATAAGACCATAAATTAATAAGTAGGTAAAATGTTGCCTAAAAAGTGTCAAAATCCTCTGAGGATGGTTTTAATCTATTAGCACCACAAATGTTGTTGAATTTTTCCTAACTTTCATACAAATATTGATCATTATATTTGGTCCATATAGAAACCATGCTTAGCATATGTTTTTATCATAGGGTTTCTTTGTCCAACAATTTATGAAATGGCCAGACATAGTGACTAATGTAGAGTTATTTTTTCGATGGTATTTAAAATGTCTAAATATATAGTATCGATATTTAAAACAATAATTAGCCTCTGTTTTTAGAGTTATTATTGGACTCTATTCAATTTCTCTTTTATAATCTTCATCAGTCATTGATTCTGCATTGCTATTCGTCCAATAATCAGCCTTGAAAAACAAAACAAAAATATATAAATAAAACGGTTAGAAGAAAGAGTTTCCATCAGCTGATGTTGTTTATCTCGCCTTACTCCCCCCCCCCCTCCCTTGCAGTCTTTATGACTACTGTCAACTCTGATTAGAAGAGTTATAGCTCGTGAACAAAACAGATTTATCTTATTTGGTAGAAAAGAACTTCTGTTAAAACATAACCATAGTGTTTCCATAAAAATATATTTGGTTGAGCTGTTTAAATTATTAAAAAAATGCTATTGAGTTGGAATTATTATATTAAGATTGATTTTCGATTAATCCTTTACTTATAATAAGAGGAGTGTTTGTAGCGTTGAATATAAATTTTCTCTCGAAATCTAGAGCGTACATTTTGTTAAAAACTAGGATTTAAGAGTATTTCAATACAAAAATAAGTTTAGGAACAACCACAACCCCAAGAAAAATTGTTTTTAATTTATAAAAGAGTTCGTAAAGTACAATTATAACATAAGTCTTATGAGTTGCCATTTTGGTACGAAATAAATACAAAATCAGTAAACCACAACTTTTCTTTTAAGCATTGGTTTTGAAACAAATGTTAACTCTGAAAAGGTATAGTGAATAAGTGTATGTGTAAGCTTAATAGTCTGTTTACACTTAAAAACAAAAATGAATTAAAATGAACAAGCAAACATCGGTCAACCTTGTACTAACCTTAGACAAATTATACTAACTATATGATATGTTCCATGTTGTACAATATTAAGAAAATCTTTTTACCACCAGTGTTTCCATTCTCAAAAACTATAATTTCAGAATGGTTACAAATAATTATGTAATTTCACCTCTGTTTAGTGAAACGTGACCTGTAGAGTATATTATTTTGTTTTCGAGGAATCTCGTTGTAAGATTTAGTTTTTGTTGACTTAATTCGCTATAAATTTAAATTATTATTTCTCAATTTTACTGGCATTAATCCTTAACTGACATAAGTCAACCCAGCCCATAATATTTAGCTTAAGTTTATGAGTCTAAACGATTTTTTTACGTTTACACTGATTTCGCATCTGGAAGCACACACATGTGAAATGTAAGGCCAATATAACGAAATTATTTCAATGTCCTGGGTTTGAGCCTGGCCATCCCTACCATTGTGAAAGCTTCTTCCCTATAGATTGAAGTCGCCAAAATTCCAAACTGTTACGAGAACGGTTAAGCTATTCTTATCATAATAAGCTTTAGTTGTCTCAGATTAGCAATTTCAGCAAGAAATCAAATAGACATCAGCGGAGTTGAGAAAACTCATTAAAGCCTTAACAAAGTTTTCGCTCCAGAGAACAGAAAGGAAATTGTTTCCCGATTTGAAGTATGAAGAAAATCGCAATTTTCAATCCAATATCCTCTCTAATAATCTTGTATTCGACCGAGATATTAAGATTGGAAAATCACTTTTGCACTCTTTGATCACTGTGCTTACGTTCCCCTTGATTCGAAAGAGAAGAGATTAATTTGCTGCATGATATTTGCCATGACGTTTGTTTGCGTTTAATGTTAATTTACAGTCAATGGAAATAATCCGATAGCATGGTGTAGTCCTGTTGTTCCTAAGCATATTTATTTTTTATTATTATTACCGTTATAAAAAATACTGTTTTCACACTTAACCCATTCAACACAATTTAATTTTGACCGAAAACGTATAAGGTATATGTTCAATAGAGAATTTTTTTTTACATTTTCTGTATAAAGTTGTTGTTGTTGTTTATTATTATTATTATTATTTATATTTTACAATGAATAAGATATAGGTTAATAGGCCTTTATATAAAAAAACAATCATAATTTCAAACAGTACCCTAATGCATTGTTTAGGTTGAATTGGAAATGGTTTATTAGTTTACAGTATTGTTTTCTGTTTGACTCTTCTAACAAAAGCCTTGATATTGATTTTATTTTTGCTTAAAAGAAGATTTTGTTTGAAATTAGACATAAATGCTGACAAAATTACACAAGTTTCACCTCACCAAAATACATTATTTACATAAGAATGATTAGGTAAAAATTTAATTCAATTTCCTTCATACCATGAATTTATAACCTAAAGTATTAGTGGATTATACTTCGGGTGTTCAGCCATTCTTTTGTTACGATTTTAACTTATCACATATCAAATTACTAGACCTATTATTATTTCACGTTCCATTTTTTATTAATTTTGTCGAAATTAATTTTTGTTAACTAAACATTAACATTGGCTTTATAATATAAACCAGAATCAAGCCTACCTGTTTTAAAATTATAAACTTGTTACTTTAATATAGTAAAGTTAAAGAAACTTTTTTAGAGCCGTTGCAACACGATTGGAATCATATCAAGGAAGACTTGCAGAAATTCTTATATTACCATATAAGACGCCGATGTTATATTTTTAAAGCTAACAAGGATGAATGATAAGTGAAGAATGAGGGTGATGCCTTTAGAAGCATTTTTAATATCAAAAATTGATGTTTCATTTATCTTGGCCGTTAGTAATTAATTACAATTACATAAATTGTTATATATGAGCAAACAATCGTAAAATTACCTTACTTTTATGAGTAGACCTATAGCACTTGTTAAGGTTAAGGTGATGGCTTATTTTTTTTTTTTTTTTATTATTCCCAAGGTTAAAATGCTTTTCAGGTGCTTTTAACGAATTTCCCTATAGGGAATACGCTATTACGGTAGTAGCCATAGTAAGACCTAAGCCCGGGACCACTTTACTTTTTCATTTTGAGGTCCCCAGAAGCCAAAAACACCATTCGTTCATTTTCATATATATGTATATATATATGTGTGTGTGTGTGTGTGTGTGTGTGTGTGTGTGTGTCCGTGGTACTGAAAACTTTTGAAGGGGACCTCCGATTTTGATGAAATTTGGTATGGAGGTGTAAGACCAGGTCTATTTTCATGAGTTCGCGAACCAGCATTGTCAGAGTATGGGAACGGGGTTTTATGGGGTTTCAAAGGGGTCAAAAATGTGTTTTTGGCATTTTTGGACCTTAATTTTTAAAATTCATCAATTTTAACTGAAACCATTTAAAAGAGCTTAAAAAAACAAACAATTTGGTATTTTGAATTTTTATCATAGCATAACTGGTTACGGGGCAAATCCAAAAATGTGTTTTCCATGTTATTCTTATGGGAAATCAAGAAAACCCTATATCTTGCTTATTTATTGACATAACTTAATCAAATTTGGTATGTACATTATCTATATAAGGTTTAACTTATACTTGCTTACAAAACCCATATGGCGGCAAACCTACATACTCACCCCCATGGGGTTTATGGGGAAAATAAAAAATTGCCAGGGCTTGACACAATTTTTGTTTACATTCACCAATTTACTGATTAACTTAGATTTTCTAACAACACCCAATGGCAGCAAACCTACATACTCGATCCCATGGTGTTTTTATGGGGAAAGTAAAAAATCTGAAATTCCATTGGAAATTCGCTGAGTACGCAGGTCTGCTGCGACGGGGGTATTTACATTTAGTAGTTCCAAAATTCCTCAATAAAATTGCAGAGCACATTTTCTATTCATTTATAAAAAAACAAAAAAACATACCTCGTTGGCTTAATGCTATCACTGGCACGCTGTAAAATTCAACAGAAACATTTCACTATTTTTTTTGTGACTAAAACACTGAACTGAAACTTAGGACTAAAGCTAAATAACAAAAAAAATCGCTTTAATTAAAGGCATCAAATATATATCAGACCCTACGACAAGCTCAAACTAAACTTAAATATATTTATGAAATTACTGTTCATAATTATAAAATCATGGTTCAAACGTAAGAGTATGACAATTAATTATGTAAATAACTTTTTTCAGATGGCTTTTATATTTATAGACTTGCAGTTGTATGAATGAATATGTTGAATAAAGTGTGTAGAATAAGGTCAGCTGATGAAAGTTTGTTACAGGTGGCCTACTTGGCTAATAACATCTCACTACTGGGCCATGCAGGGACTGAGTTCCAATGGCCTTGAAGGCTGCCAGCCACCTTATAACGAAACTCTTATGCTATACAAGATAAAAACACTTTTTTAATTTCACAACAGAGCAGTCATTTATTTTTATTAAAAGTCTATTTGAGTTTATCCATTAAAAAGCATTAAATTTTGGCAACTCAAAGAAAAAAATTAAAAACTTTGTCAGTTTTTTCTTTTTATGATTTTTATATCATTTTACATTTATTCAATAACTAAATAATTTAAAGTATGAATAACTGTTAAAATTTTTAACTAAAGTCAGCAAACAGGGAGCATTTTTTGTTGAGCTCGACCATACATTATTTTGGGAATTAAAAAGTATTATGTTTCAATGAGCACACAAATTGTAAGGTGGGCAGTTTATTTCCAACTGTTTGTGCCTTGTTTTGTGTAATTATCTATGGAAACAAATTATTTATTCCTTTATTCAATTAAGTAAATTCACCACCTTCAATCACCCCTTAATTTCTTTTATTCCATTTGCAAATTTTTCGCAATTTATTTAATATAACTCAGTTCAATATGTCCGCTTTTTATACTTTACTCGTTATGCATTGTGAATCAATTGTTGCATTTTAATTCACAGAAAGGTTACAAATTGTTTGATACAATGTAATAGCGAAAAACAAAGACAATAGAAAGGTAAGGAAAGTGGGAAACCCTGCCTTAGAACGTAACACGTTTAAATTAGATCGTAATGAAATTACGCGGGTCGTAGGGCGGACGGCCCCGAACACTGCCAATTGGAAGCTCAGGCCTCGATCTCTCTGAAATTCACAACATCCCCGTTGTAGAGCATGGGTCACAACATAGCACTGGTATCCTGTCACTTACCATATCCACATAATTTCTTTCATAATCCAATGTGATAACCATGACTTTTTGTTATCAGAAAGAAAATTATTCTTAATCTTTGTCTCATTTGATTTTGTGTGTTAGAATTTCTTGTTGCTGAAAAAGTACATAAAAAATCGTAAAGCTTACTCCTGAATAAAGCGCAATCGCCCACTGGTCAAAATTCGACGTAATATTTAGTTTGTACGGGCCCAATTATTAGTTGAAAAATATATTTTACAACTGAAACAACTGTTCTTCCTATTTAGCTTGCAACGGCTGTCAAAATGTTAATGAATTAATATTAATATTATATTAATATTTATAAATAATATTATATTAATATTTAATTAATTGCAAGAGATAACAACTATATAAATTAACTACAATACCATTTTGTTTACTGATAATTATAAAGTCTTATTTAAATATTGACCAGAAGGTTCGTTCAAATAAACTTTAAGCTAGGTTTACACGTGAGGGTTTTTAACTCTCAGAGAGATTGGTACTCTCAGGAGTTTCTCGCAAAAGTGTTTACACTACAGGCAAATTTTTCGTATGTCTATACTCGCAAGATTCAGCTCTCAGAAACAATTGGTTACTCTCAGATTGTGTGGGCGAAATAACTCACAACACCGTTTACACGACGTGTATCGCTCACAAAAACTCTCCGAGAGTAAACAACTCTCACATGTAAACATAGCTTTACACCAGCTGACTACAATTAAATGATGAAGAGCATTGTTTCTATATGAAAAATAAACATAAGCCCAAATATTCACTTTTTACATTCATGAATGCTGTTTTTCCCCTGGTATAACTTTTTGATTTAAATACTGACAACATGATATGATGAATTTTGAATGTTAAGTAAGTTTATTACAACAAATAAGAAAGGGTTAAGGGAAGGTCACTTTACAGAAGGGAGCGAACCAAATTGCATATTATTGTACTGTATAAATGGCATTACTTTCTTGACTATGTTTTCATTATTTTACAGTTTACATTTAAACCTATCTTTAAAAAGCTCAATAAACAATACTTCAATATTCGTTCGTAAACTTCAATAAAGAAGGTTCGTTCAAATAAACTTTAAGCTAGGTTTACACGTGAGGGTTTTTAACTCTCAGAGAGATTGGTACTCTCAGGAGTTTCTCGCAAAAGTGTTTACACTACAGGCAAATTTTTCGTATGTCTATACTCGCAAGATTCAGCTCTCAGAAACAATTGGTTACTCTCAGATTGTGTGGGCGAAATAACTCACAACACCGTTTACACGACGTGTATCGCTCACAAAAACTCTCCGAGAGTAAACAACTCTCACATGTAAACATAGCTTTACACCAGCTGACTACAATTAAATGACGAAGAGCATTGTTTCTATATGAAAAATAAACATAAGCCCAAATATTCACTTTTTACATTCATGAATGCTGTTTTTCCCCTGGTATAACTTTTTGATTTAAATACTGACAACATGATATGATGAATTTTGAATGTTAAGTCCGTTTATTACAACAAATAAGAAAGGGTTAAGGGAAGGTCACTTTACAGAAGGGAGCGAACCAAATTGCATATTATTGTACTGTATAAATGGCATTACTTTCTTGACTATGTTTTCATTATTTTACAGTTTACATTTAAACCTATCTTTAAAAAGCTCAATAAACAATACTTCAATATTCGTTCGTAAACTTCAATAAAGAAGGTTCGTTCAAATAAACTTTAAGCTAGGTTTACACGTGAGGGTTTTTAACTCTCAGAGAGATTGGTACTCTCAGGAGTTTCTCGCAAAAGTGTTTACACTACAGGCAAATTTTTCGTATGTCTATACTCGCAAGATTCAGCTCTCAGAAACAATTGGTTACTCTCAGATTGTGTGGGCGAAATAACTCACAACACCGTTTACACGACGTGTATCGCTCACAAAAACTCTCCGAGAGTAAACAACTCTCACATGTAAACATAGCTTTACACCAGCTGACTACAATTAAATGATGAAGAGCATTGTTTCTATATGAAAAATAAACATAAGCCCAAATATTCACTTTTTACATTCATGAATGCTGTTTTTCCCCTGGTATAACTTTTTGATTTAAATACTGACAACATGATATGATGAATTTTGAATGTTAAGTCCGTTTATTACAACAAATAAGAAAGGGTTAAGGGAAGGTCACTTTACAGAAGGGAGCGAACCAAATTGCATATTATTGTACTGTATAAATGGCATTACTTTCTTGACTATGTTTTCATTATTTTACAGTTTACATTTAAACCTATCTTTAAAAAGCTCAATAAACAATACTTCAATATTAAAGCAGCGTGATTGAGGAGGAACCACAAAAATCCAAAATGTTATTCTCAAGATGAATTGGCAAAGATGTACCGTACTATGTATATATATTACGTATAGTTTCAAAATAAAACCACACCAATATTTTAAAATATCTTTATTTTATTTGTGAGGACTTTCAACAGATATTTCACAACCTACATTATCCAATAAGAAGGTATTTTAAAACATTGATATTGTTTTAATTTGAAATGATATTGAGACCAATATACCAGCTCTTTCATATATATTTATTGCATATTATATAAAACTTTAACTTCTATTGGTTGGAATCAATTTTCATTAAACAACCTCCAGATGCGGCAAACCTAAGTACGTAGCCCCTTATTATTTTTTTGACATATGGGATTCCCACTTATGATTTAATCTGATTTACCCCTATAAAGCAAATTTCAACGGTTGTGACGAGCACAAAAAGGCTGTTATAACTAGGATATTTGCAAAGTCTGGTTTTAATGTACTGTATGCAATTGTAAAAATTTAATAAGGACTATCCTGAAGTATCAGTGTTTTTCGTACTTAGACGCAATGTTTTAAATGTAATGTTTATAAATCACGAGAATGGAAATAACCAAGAGAGATTTACTTTTAATAAAAATATTCATGTTGGCAAAGCAGCGCCGTTTGTCACTTTAACTGCCCTCCTGTTGCCGAAAAACAAAGAGAATTATGTTTTGTTATTACTGAGGGCACGTAAATAAAAACATATTTTCATTATTAGCTGCACTGCATTTTCCACGAAAGATATTATTGGCAGTGGTACAATAAAATATTATCTGCATATGCATTTTATAAAACTGGTTTGATTGTTTGTTTAAAGTAGAAAAAAAAATCTTTTTAAGTAATATAGGCTATTACCATAAATTCAAATTTAAGATATTTTTGTAAATATATTTTGTATGGTAGTAGACCGAAACTTTTAAAAGTATAATCTATAATACAGTGCTATGATAACCAGGGTTGATTTGAAACATTCAATTTGTTAAGCTAATAACTAACAATAAAAATTTCACATCTCGAAAAGTTATATCATTTGCCTTGGCCCTAACGAGGTCAGTTGAGAAGGTAAACAGCTTCTAATTAGACTGCAAAAGAACGGCTAAGTCCTCTAGAGTACTGTAAATGAACTGTAATTGCTGAGATAATGGTTAAAATTGCATTTCTTAAAACTACCAAGTTTTGACATTGGGTCCATGCCAGCAATAAGTTTTTACAGTTAGCGCAAGACTAGAAACTCGAATATTTCTTTAATGGTTTATGTTTTACTAACTGTATCAACATGACAAAGCCTGAAGGTTAAACTATTTAAATAATTTCGGATTATTTGAGATAAATCCACTTTTTAATGCTACATATATTAATGAACATAATCCAAATAACAGAAGAGACAAACGTTCAAACATTTTACGTAACTTAAAATGTTGTTATTGTAAAAGTGTTGTATTTTAAAACATATCGTTTGTGATCGTGAGAATTATACTTAAGAAGTAACTGCATTTTGGAACTTTGCATTACTGAAACAGCTCATAGCTTTTTGGGGTAAATGGAATATGATGGTCTTCAGGTAAAATAAATAAATACCTAATTACAACCATAGCTCTAACTATAAAATTAGTCGAATAAAACACAGAACTATAGTGATAAGAATTTAATTAAAGCTAAAACTGTACATACAGTAGTAACAATATTATACAGAAGTACTTGGGGGCCGTGCATTTTAACGGTGAGTTTAAACAACTCTTTAGAGTAATAACAGTTACAGACGGTTAGATAAAATACCAAGTGCAAAAAGGCTTGTTTCTTCTTCAATACGAACTTGTTCGCTTAGCTCACTCGCCTTTCAGACTGTTTTAATGTAGGCATACGGTTGCTGCACTCTATTGTATATTTTTTAACCACATGTTAAATCTATAACACATGGATTTTAATTATTTGGTAAGCAGCTAATTTTATAATTATTACTAATTCTTTTGTTTTAAAATTCATTTGAATTCTACAACTTGATTAGTTGTTTATTATTAATCTAAACATTAATAATCAGCAGTATAAAGTGCGGTTTAAAATATGATAAATTATTATACTATAGTAGCACCAATAATTTTGTAACTGGCTGCAATGCAAACCCACATGTTTATATTGGAGTACGTGGTCTGCACTTGGACAGTTGAGTCAGCTGTTCTCATTTTCTTTGTTTTGATTTTTAACTCCATAATATTAAATATTAAATAAGTATTAATATAATATTATAATATTAATATAATATTGATATTATATTAAGATAATATAATATTATATTAATATAATATAATATTATATTAATATAATATAATATTAAATAAAATAATATTAAATAAGTATTAAATAAAATGTTTAATACATTTACATCTCATTTAAAATGTATTTATTCGCATTTTAATCGATAGTAGATTACTGTAATAGATTAATACTCCGAAAGTGGATATAGCACATCCTGATAATGTAAGCCAGATGTTCAGTCAGATCAACACCTCCTAGATTCTTTAAATTCTTGGTGGCGCAGCAGGGCACAACGGATTGGCGATAAATTAAATTCGTAATTGGCCAATACCTCCTAGAATAATAAGAGAAGGCCAAACGACTGAAATTCGTTATAGCCCAGTCAATGAAGGGTAAACACCGGAACAAATTTGTAACAGTTTGAAACCTATACAATTCGATAGTACCCACCTAAGGGGTCGAAACCCCAAAAGTCCCCAAAAATCCCCTGGTGGCATTTCGCACAGCCCCCCTTTAAAAACCCCCTGGACCCCTAATTGCATGAGTTTATAAAAACCCTTGTAGAATCATTACCAGAAGGACTAGGGTCCTAAATCTTTTTTTGTTGTATTTCTTGTTAAATTGTCTACAGAAAGTGTCATTATGCATTTTTAGCTAAGGTCACTCATTAGTCAGTTATTTACAGTCAAACTCAAATTTTATTAAAATTTCAAAGTATTATTTTGCTTTTTTTAGGTCTAAGATGAAAATACGAAGTAATTCGTAAAAGTGCTTGGGACAAAAGTTATAGAATATTTAATAACGAGTAAATTGATATATATAATATGGTATCTAGGGTCACGAAAATCTTGTAACGGCCGTCCAAAGCGAGAGCGGTGCCGATTGCGGGCTGGCGCTGAGGTCGCGCCGGCTGCCGCGAGTCAACGGATATTTCGCTCATCGTGCACCTTGTAGATATGAATAACTTTGACAGTGACGTTGGAAATGGTTTATCTTATAGAAACACGTATTATGAATATGTCTACCTTCATTCGGTCCACGTTTTGTGATATTGCGTGTAAAAAAGTGTTCGTCATAGTTTTTAATTTCTAAATTTTTAAACTTATATTATAGTTTAGGCACTGTAAACATTTTTGGGTGCGTTAAATCGGGTATTCATGATTTTTTGCAAAGTTGTATAAGATGATTTAACTTAATGATTTCAACAATTTTTGCCCTCGGGGGACGAACGCATCATGGAAAAAATATGAAAAATCTTAACATTTGCCCACATTTTAAACTTTTTTGTAATTTTTATTTGTAAGGGGGATTTTTACGAAAAAAAGTTATTCTAAAAACCACTTTTACTACACTACAATTGTAATTCCTACAATTTAAGACCTCAATAATTGACGTACAGTTTATAATAAGTAATTCTCTTCTTAGGCCTACACTAATTCAGTTAGTATTTTTTTTATTTCAGGGGAAAATTTATCCTTGAATTTTTATCCATTAAGGCCAGCTAATTGAGTACTATTCATTGTTTGAAGTAAGTCCGAAACAATGGTAAATTTACATTTTTAAATAAAAAAAATAAAAATTTAGATTTTAGTCTCAAATTTTTACATTATTAACACTATTTTTTATGTTAATAGACCCATTTCAATGCATGTGTCCATTTAATTGAAAATATAAGCAAATGCAAAACAAGTATCAGCGTTAAATAAGCCATTAAAAATAATCAGTTCGGTAGATCCATGCCTGCAGTTTTTTTATATGGGTTTAAAGGGACCAAAAGTAATTATTTTCAATTTTTCATAACTTACTTATTGAAACTTCACAATGTCATTTGAACAGCTTATAAAATAAATATTTTACTGATTTAAACTTTTTAATAGGTTACTAGTACACGTTTTGCCCGACATTGGGCAATTTTTTTTGATACAATAAAAAAGCTACATTTAGTTCTAAGTCAATAACGTCCGACCAATCCAATATTGTGAATATCAGTCAACACCGAAAACTACAGCTGTACATACGTTAACTGATGTTTAAAATGCTCAAACCAATCTCAAAGTTATTCTAATGGGAAATTTTCACATTCAATTTGTGGATCGCGCCCTTATTTAAATCCGATTCTCATAAATTTTTGGCTTAAACAACTACAGACCAAGCCCTATCCAACGACAACAAAAACTTGAAAATCGGTTGAGAATTGTAGGAGGAGTTCTCTAGAGAAAAAACCCTTAGTATATTAAATAAGTATAGATTTGATGGCAGAGAAAATTTTAAAATATACAATACAAAAAACATGTTTATTTTACGGGAAATAACGAAACCCCATCTTGCTTATTTTTCATATATCTTCATTAAATTTAGTATGCACATTCATAAAGTTAAGGATAGTTATTATTATCTCCTAATATTCACTTCACAGTAATACTACGTAAAACACAGTTAGTTTTCTTTTTTTTATAAATTGCAGCATCATTATATCAGGGTCCGTGAGTAGTAGTATCTTTTGGGTACCATATAAGTAGTGGAAAATTGCGGGTGCTGGCTCAGTTCAAGGTCACCTGAGGGATGACGTCATCGAGGTCAATGACCTCACCGATGACGTCATCACCAATGACGTCACTTCCTTGACGTCACACCCATGACGTCACAGAAATGACGTGCTGATGACGTCATCACCCCTTACATCATCAAAATGACGTCATCGATGTCACAAAAGGTCAAGGTCACGCCGAAACTTAAAATTTTTTGGCACTTTTGCCGTTTCTCGCACTACGCTCCGAGTTTCAGTCACATTCCCCGTGACCTTGACGACTTGGAGCGAATTTGCGATGAGAAACGGCAAAAGTGCCAAGTTAAACTCGATTTTGTGACATGACCTTGCCTATATGACCAATCGGTGATCCCTCAGGTGACCTTGAACTAGCACAACACCCGCAATTTCATATTACCGTTACTTTGAAAACTTAACAACGGAGAGCCGACATCGACGCGCACCCCACGACAGTCACTGAGCGAGCTGACTGTCCGGCTCCCTGTACTCTAGGTATATCGGTTTGAGAGACTAAGACTCTAAACTGTCAGAATGGGTGTAACTAACTGAACTTTGCAAGGAAAAGTCATTTCATCCAATATTTTAAACAAATCCTCATCAGTAAAACTTATATTAGTCTGTTTGGTATAAAACTTAGGGTGTCCGCGCAACAATTTACGCCACTTGGCTAAAGTCGAAACCCGCTTGACCTTGAGCGGTGGACACTGAGCAACTAATAAAGACTTAACTCGGCCAAGTTTCTTACCTAAAGTGTCCCGCGACATGGTTTCCCTTCACAAAAGTCCGCACAATACTAAGAGACTGTTGGTAGCAATTGAGCTAAGGCAAAAGTGTAGGGGGGTAAAAGCAGGAGTGGGGGAAGGTCACAGTGGTGGGGGAAGGTCAGGTTGTACGCTTAAGTATCGGCATTACTTCACCATGAGCTGTCCTACAGTCAACACACTGTTCTCTCGGCCCGAGTTGGCACTAGAAGAAACAACTTCTGTACAGCTTAGGCTGCGAGGGCCGAGGAAGCAAAGTTAAAGTGGAAGTTGTGTTAAACTCCAAGATGAAAAGTCGTCTAAATAAACTAATTGTATCCCTGCAATCCCCAATAACTTTAGAGAAATACCACTTTATAAAACGACACCTAACTCTTTGGTAAAACAAAATTGGAAATGGAAAAGATCACAGTAGAATTAATTTAACTTAAAATCTGGACTGGACACTCATGGCGATACTACGTGGCGTGAAAACGCCACCCTAAACATTACAAGTTAGGATAGTGAGCACCTCTGGTACGATAACCGACGTGCTAGAGTTAAAGTGTGATGACCTTGAGTCAAAACACAGAAATACTACGAGTCGATATTGTCCCAGAGGTAAAGTGTATTGACCTAGATTCAAAACTTGTAAAAATACTATACCTGAGGGATCACCGATTGGCCATATAGGTCTCCGTTGTTAAGTTTTCAAAGTAACGGTAATATGAAATTGCGGGTGTTGTGCTAGTTCAAGGTCACCTGAGGGATCACCGATTGGCCATATAGGCAAGGTCATGTCACAAAATCGAGTTTAACTTGGCACTTTTGCCGTTTCTCGTCGCAAATTCGCTCCAAGTCGTCAAGGTCACGGGGAATGTGATTGAAACTCGGAGCGTAGTGCGAGAAACGGCAAAAGTGCCAAAAAATTTTAAGTTTCGGCGTGGCCTTGACCTTAGTGGCGTCGGTGACGTCATTTTGATGACGTAAGGGGTGATGACGTCATCAGCACGTCATTTCTGTGACGTCATGGGTGTGACGTCAAGGAAGTGACGTCATTGGTGATGACGTCATCGATTGCGTCATCGATGACGTCATCGGTGAGGTCATTGACCTCGATGACGTCATCCCTCAGGTGACCTTGAACTGGGCCAGCACCCGCAATTTGCCACTACTCATATATAATGTTTATATTTCATTAGTCTATTGTCATAGCAATATATCATACTCGTTATAGAATGCCTGCGTACTAACCAAAATTATACATAATCATGAAGTTTATAAAAAATCACATAGGTCTACGTTTACGACTGTAGTAGAAATATGTAGAATTGCTGTGACTGGACCATTTTCGTCAAATAAAATTTAATCCTAAATATTTGAAAGTCCTAACAGTAGATGGAAATTTGCCGGTCCTGGCGCAGGTCAAGGTCAGCGGTTGTAAGTGGCAGGTGTGTGTTGTTGATTTGGGGTTTTTTGGGGGGTTTGGGGGGGGTTGGTAAGTGTGTCAAGGTCATCCGGAGGGGGTTATAAAAAAGGTGGGGAGTCTGGGGATCAGTCGCGGGCGGGAGTGTGGCGGGAGCGGATGGGGGGTGTCGGGCTGTGGAAATTAATAATTTATTTTAGGAAAGCCAAGTAGAATTTTTATTTGAAGTGGTGTCCAAGCGATGTTTGGCGGTGACGGTCTGGTAAATGCCGATGGTGATGGCGATGAGCAGATAGAGGCATACCAACCACAGTACGCATTTGAAGAGCTTTAACAGCCGGATCATTTCTTCCTGATTTTGTGCTTCCAATTGTATTCTGTTAATTTCAAGTTTTAATTTATCGTCTTCCAATTGTGATGTGATTGAAAAGCTGTCCATCATGTTTGTGTACAGGTTAGAGAGGAGCGGTGTAGATGGTGTAAAAGTAGGCGATGAAATGAGGAGAGCAAATAAGGGGAGGATATATATTTAATGTAAAGTGGTGGGGGATTGAAAAAGAATATTTGTGTAGGACTAGCTTTCATCATCTGGTGTTGAATCGTGGGCGGATGAAGGACTGTTGTTTGGCATTTCTAATTCTTCAACATTCTCGCTTTCCATCCTTTCACACTCAGGACAATTGTAGGTAATTTCAACAGTAATAGTAACTGTGTTGTTTGGCGTGTTTACAACATCGGTTAAAGTTTGAAAAATATCCTGTAAATCTTGTTGCGAAGTTACTGCAAAAGTAGTAGTATTCTTTGCTAATTGAGGCTGGCTCATCGTTCGGCGGTAGGCAAACAAATGGTGAGTGGCGGTAAGGCGGTCGCTTATATGGAAACGGGGAATAGTGGTGGGGGGAAGAAAAAGAGTGGGGGTAATCCAAAACGAGAAGTGAGAGAACTTCGGTTACCGCAGTTCGCCGCGAAACGCCGTCCGGGTAGGTTGTGGGAAGTGTATAGAAATAAAATAATAATAGCTTTAATATAGAATAGAAATACCAATCACTTTTGTAAACTAAATATTAAGTTTATTTATAATTTGAATTTGATTGTCTTGTTCCTCGCTGTTTAATTCAATAATTGTAAAACCATAAGTTGGTTCTTCTTCTTCCCCTGCACTGTTGGAAGATGATGATGATGATGAAAATATTCTGGTAGGATCTACATATTTTACTTTGATGTTGATCCATTTTAAAGGATACCTATCCATAAGTGTGAGTAAGTTGTGAAATAGAGTTTCCATCTCATCTCTTTTGGTAATTAAATGTTCAAAAGAAATAAATCTGTCACCCATGTTGGTGTTAGTCCAAGCAATGTAGTGTAAATGAGAAGTGTGTTAAAGGGTATATAGAATATATATTGTAAAATAAGTGGTGGGGATAATCTCAAAGTCAACCAAATGAAATTTTAAAAAAGAGCTGCAGTCAGTGACTACAGCTATACATCTGAAGCTTGAATAGGATAAGAAGACCAATCTGATCTATATTTGCACAAATTTTTGAAGCATGTACAAAAGTCGTCTTTATAATATGCATCACACTCTCGGCAATTAAAAAGTCTTTCTGGGTGAAATTTGAAACACCTTTGGGGACAGCAAGTGTGGAAGTATCTTGATTTATAAATTTTGAAGGTTCGCAATTCTGGTGGTGGTAGTTGTTTTGTTTTGCATTTGCAGTAACAGGATCCGAAAAATTAACATTTTGTACAAGCTAATCCATCCACCATCCATATTCCTATATCGGCACATCCCTGCTCACAACAGTAGCGTGGTTTGTAGTCTTCTTTTTTCTTTTCCATGTAGACGGTTCTAAGTGGAGTTGGGAAATGAAGGTGTATTGTATAGAATAGAGAGTTTTATTAAAAGAAAAAAGTGGTGGGGGTAATTTCAAGGTCAACCAAATGAAGTTTTAAAAAGGAATGGGGTACAAATATATAATAGTTGCACACTTAAGATATAGGTTCGTCTTTTTTTCTTCTTTCTCCTTTTTAATATTTACTTCATGTTCTTGTTTTTTTGCTCTAGCCATTGCGACGAGATCTTCAGTGGATAGCGGATGTACTTCTGGAAATTTTAGAATTAATTTTGGTTGGAAGCCTTCTTTAGTTAATATATCAAGATCGGAGCTCATCTCTTCTACCGTTTGATAGTCCTTTCCAAATATTTTACCATTAAATTCAATCATCATTCGGTACAGCTTAGTAGTTGTAGTTGTTATCGCTGCGGTTGTCAAAAAGCAAATGATGATTTAGTCTGGGTTGAATAGGCTTTTTATAGCGAAGCCTCAAGTTGATGGAGTATTGTTATTGTAATTTAACATTAGTAGTATTTGTGGAATTTAACATTATTTTGAGTAGAAGGGCTGGATGTTGTTGCCGTTTGTGTGGAAAAGTACACTTCATCATCGCAGTAGTTTTGTTTTGAAAACATCTTCTTATTTGTAACATACACATCGGCATTTAAGTGATAACCGCCTGCGAGAAGTACTCGCAATTCATTAGCGAAATTGTCGAGTTGTTCAAAAGTTGTGATGGTGGAGGTATCGTATGATGCGCATTTGATTTTGAGAGACATGTTGTCGTTTATAATAATTGGACAACCAAGGGAGATGTGTACAGCACGGAAGTCAATTGTAGACTGAGGAAATCCCCTTGAAAATTACTCCATTTATATAGTTTTTGTAACTAAGTCAAGGTCATCTAAAATTATTTTTTTAAAAAGCAATATATCACCATGTGCAAAAACACATAGTGATATATTGCTTTTTATTTTTTATCTTTATTTATTTTAAAATAATTCACAAAGGTGTACAAAAGTATTACAAATAATAAATTAGTTGTTGGCAGTAGGCATGACGTGAAGTGTAAGTTCCGTTGAATTGCTTCCGCTTGGACCGTGGGATGCCAAGTACAGAGAGCCGGGGTGGATAAGGCGTAGATCTTCGTTTTGCAGGAGGTGCACGAAGCGCTTGGGAAGAAATGTTTGAAATTTTGGTTCATCACCGGGCGTGTAGGGCGCTTCACTCAGTGTAACGTTGATGGCGTCCCCAACACTAGTTTCCATCTTCTTAATGGTGTGGATAACATAATGTTTTTCTTCTTTTAATTCTGAACATCTTTTAGTCGGTAAGACGGTAGATTTTGAATGTTTGTTAAATTGATCGACAAGAGATTGTAAAAATGTTTGTGACGTCATCTTTACTTTTTCTTCTTCTTATTTATTGTTGATATTATTCTTAGTCTTGCGAATCTGTGTGGGAGGTGTTGACTGTTTGGAGGCTAGAGTAATACTCATGCTGGGTCATGGTTGCGTTGTCGCTTTTATATCCTTCCCACCCCCCACCATTCTGTTGTAGATAGGCATTCAAACGATAAGCGTTCTTTAAAGCGCATTGGGACTGCCGATGTTTAAAGTTTTTGGTAGAGATACAATTGTTGGCAAAGTGACACTGAAAATCTCTATCCACTTGCACATTTATCACTTCATGGTTTGTAAATGCTTGTATCCAAGCGGTTTTTTCCAATCCCTTTGTGTAGATAATTTTAAATTCCTTACAGTAATGATTCATAATGTGTGGCACCATACTGTAGTGGATAAAACCTTCATCCCATCTCAGGTTGTGAAAATTTTTCATTAACCATTTGTTTGTCACTCTTGCTTTAGTAGTTAATCTGTTGAACGGTATAGGAGGTTGGAATAAATAGTGATAAACCACAGATGTGTTCATGTCTAGAATAACTAACTCTTTAATGATAAAATGTCCGTCGTTACCGCGAAACGCTTGAAATTCAATTATACCTCGTTTCACCTCCATTATTTGGTATTGGTTTGAAAATGAAACTTGTTTATTCATGACAAAGGTCGGTATCGGACTGTTTGTAAAATTATGGAGGGCGTCTTTTTATACTGCGGGTTGGTTGCTGCAAGATGCTTCTTCATTCATTTCTTGCGCTTCTTCATCTATACCGAAGTTAGTCTGATAGTTGTGCAACTGTCTCCACATATCAACTTCGTGAGGTATTCTATTGAAAATGGAAGTATCTTCGGGACCGTATAGGATTGGTACATACGGTTGTCTATCCAATGTATCGGTTAAATATTCTTTTATGATCGCGCTTGAAAATATTAGTTGTTTTAAATATCTCGTGATAGGACCTGTAGCACAGCTGAGGGTGTAGAATTCATCTTTTGTAAGGTGTATTTTTATGCCATGTTTAGTTAAATCTCTAAAACGAACAATTTGTCCTCCTCGGTGTTTTACTATATCGATTTCAATATTTGATTCTAGCAAACTTAATTTTGTTCTTCTTCCATATGTATTGTTACTCAAATAACATTCTAAAAGATGTAGATGCTTCATAACCGATTCCCAGGAAATTTCAGAAAAAAAACACCATTTTAGATCCATGATTCAAAATAATAGTTGGTGAATACTCCAATGATTTTATTACTCCGGCAGATACGCTTTTTGTCATACATGATGAGATGGGATAGTAGATTCTAAGAAATACCTCTGCTAAAATATTGGTGGAAATAATGTCATCGACTTTTCTTTTTTTAATTTTTTTTTCAACTTCCTCTTCTTTTTTCTTATGTTAAACTTGAGGAACTCATCCATTTCTTGTTCAATTTGTTTTTCTATATCGGAACTGTTGTCGGCTATAAGTGGTGTAGTTTCTTCTTCGTTAGTATTTGTATTAAGTGAACTCATTTTGCAAGCGATGTTTCCCATATGATGGTCAAAGAAATAATGAAATTTTCACTTCTTTTTCCTCCTTTTATAACAATCGCCCCCACCTAAAAAACCGTTTTTTATAACACATTTTTAACTATTCCAGTTAGTGGGGTGTATGTTACTGTTTTGTCATGTAAAATCAGACAATATGCCGAAGTACCTTCCGGTATTTTATCTTCAAATTCCATTTCGATTTTTATATCCACACTTGACGATTTTACTGATTCATTTTGCTTTGAGCAATCGATAACGATTATTGGAGCTTTTGAATAATACTGTTCAGGTGATAACAGTGGTGTATTAGCTTTTCCATAATATGACGATTGAAATCTTGCATACATATCGTATAAGATGGAATAACGTTTTTTGCTAAACATGACATTTAAATTGTCATAAGGAAAGAATTGAGAGTTTAGAAAAACTTTGCAATTCTTTATATTGCAATGGTCAAATTGACCTGCGTGTGCGGTTATAACATCTTTTCGATTGGTTTGAAAACCGAGTATTATGTACCTTGCTCGTTCCAAATAAGTAGATGTTTTAACAGTCCATGTTTGTCGTTCTGTTTGACGTAATATGGGGTATTCATGGAATTCCCAACTTCTAAACGGCATTACAATATCACGGTCAGATTTTAACTTCCTTAACAATACGATTCTATGTTCATCGGCTAATCTTACATGAGGTACTCTCCACACGATTTTATTTAATTGTAGCTGCCATTCTAGTTTACTTTCTTCAGTGCCACTTGCTGCTAGTATCAAGTCCTTGTTAGTTGAAGATCTGAGTAATACCAATTCTTGTTTGACATTTATTATTATTCTTTTGTAATCTTCAGCGAATCCCAAAAGCAATCGTAAAGGTATGTGAAAATCAAAATGACCATTGGAATTTGGTGTTATGCTGTCTTTATCGGGGGTAACCCATCCGGCGGTGACTATTGAATTCTTTTCATGAGGTGTTAATGATGTTAATCCTTTTAGTGTTGTTGTTATACCAACCTTTTTTGTTGCATCAACTGTCACTCCTGATATTTCATATATTATTTCGTCAAAAAGATATGCCATTGGGTTATTTATAAAGGGAACAGACGAACCGGTTTTTCCATCCAATTTTAATACTTGTCCCTCAATATATAAATAACTTTCACAGGGTAATGTGTAAATATCTTGTTGTTGAATGGAATCCTTATTTCATCATTATTGTTTAATTTTTATGAAGTGTAAGGGTTGTGCGTGTGATATTCCTTCTCCCATAGGGTTTCGTCGAACGTCGGTCCTTGAGATATATCCAGAATGTCCATCGTAATTTAGTTTTAGCCCAATTTTTTGTAGGAAACGTATGTTGTCCGGTGTTAACTCGTCCAATGTTGAAGAGCTACTGAGCTCCCGGCTTTTCCGTTGTGGTTTAAATGTTAATCCCATGTTATACTTAAGTTACCGCTTTTATGTGTAACCGTATTGTAATTGTTTCTTTTCTAAAGTCAACACTATTACCGTCCTGATCTGATATGTTCAGTACGATGTCTGAAATAAAACTGGTGTTTAATGGTAGGTATATAAGGTTTTGTGGCTTCTCAACTATTTTAAAACCAGGAGCTACTGTTGGATAAAATGTATGTAGAATATGTTGGTTTACCCCATCTCTATACGATCCGTGTATAATGTTGCATGTTATATCAATACTATTAACCTTTAATATTGTTACTGTGGTATCACCCGTATGAGTAGTTCCGGGATCTAAGATTTTTCTTTTCTTATCTGAAAATCCGAGTAAACTACCAATTGAATTTTCTAAACTTAAATCTATATAATATTTTGAGGTAATTTCCGCTTTTAAAGTATTGTTGTTTCCTTTTATACAGATATTTTCTTCTCCTAGCTGCTTCTGTAATAGCTGGTTTATATCATCTATTTCATATGCTCCTGTAGACAAGGTGATTATTTTTAATTCTGAATAATTTCCTTTTTCATCTTTACTTTCATAATAATGTAGTAAATTGTTTTTACCCTCTGTAATGTTGGGAATTAAATTGTATGTAGTGAAATCTAATAATGCCGCTTCCCATAATCTATCTTTAGATAGACGCAATGCTGGGAAAAGAGTACTTTTTAATGTAGATGAATTTCCACTCAGTGACACTGTGTACGATGACATCTTAAAGCTGACTGACGCTTTTTGCTAAAAACTCCAAACATAAATGTCCGCATATTTCTGTATTGTTAGGTTGTTCTCTTTTATAATTGTAAAATATATTCTTAGAGTTTTTAAAATGGTGTTGAAGTTCTTTAGGTGGTGGTAGATTGCCAAAACTGTCAAAATAATAAACGCTTTGTCCGAGTTTTTTATAGCATACCCAATGAGTTCCTGAACCATAGGAGGAATCTAAATTTACTATTCCAGTTTCATTTTTCCATATGTTTTTGGTAATGCGTCTTTCATAAAAACTCCCCTAAAAAATGGTATCTTCAAACATTTTACATAATTTGATAATTGATGATTTGTTAAGGCTTTATTTGGAATTATCAATTGATTTTTCTTATTTAGTACACACGGTACGGTCTTAGGTATAGACCTGCTCCGTTTTTTACCATTGACCAAACGGAAGTCTTCTTTGTCTTTGTTTTACGAGTTCTACGACGTCTCTTTTTAATGTTTCCACCTCTTTTAGGAGCTCTTTTTTTTGCAGGTCTTCCTCTTCGACGTTTTCCGCCACCAAATTTTGTTTCGCCTTCATAGCTGTAGTTACTGCCCAAGCGGCTGCTTTTTCTGCAATACTTGCGTCACTTGATTTAACTCTTTGCCAAGCTTTTTCTGCTAGCGCTCTATCTGCTATTGATCTATTTGTTGAATCAGCAAACTTGGAATACGCTATATCGTGTTCTTTGCAAACTTGATCCAATTTATTAATTAAAGGATCCCCTCTTGCTAAACGTTTTGCCAATTTAGTTCCGGGTCCGCAATATTGATAACCTCCGGGCAGATGAAATTCGTATGGTAGAGCGTCTATTGCCCGATTTACAACAGCACCAACAGGAATTCGTTTGAGAAGGGATAACGCAGCCGATGTTACACCACGTCCTTTCTTGCCGCTGACTTGACGACGACTGAGATGTGCGATCTTCATTATGTTGTTTTATATATAACCGGCGTGTTTACTCAACGAGATGCTTTATATAAATGAATAACTTATGCACAAATTTTATATTTAAATAATTAATTATTTAAACTAATTATATACTGATTTATAATTCTATTTTTAATCCATGCTTCTCGTTCATCGGGTTGAATCATCACATGACTTGTTGTACTAGCTATATGATTGTGGGTATCAATAAGTAAATTGCCTACTATTCTTATTAAACAATCTAAAGTTACAGCATCTTTTGGATGTTGAGGATCGTGTAACTGCATAATACGTTTATCATTACACGTGTAAGCGGTCGAATCATTTTTTGATGTTGTTATAACTTGTCCAATAGTAGCAGCATCATTAAAATCTTCACCTGGTGAAATATTAATTATTTTCTTCATTTTAGCATCAAATTTGGTTCCATTGCGTTTGTCCCAAGTTATTGTTTGTTTCACTGTAACACAATCATTTTCTTCATAACCAGGTATTATATTTTTTATTCTTCTATTATGACCTTCATATGTGCCTAATAAAGGACCGCCCGCAATTAATGTTTGTGCCATTAAAGGTACATCCGAACTTTTTTCACCAAATCTTCCATTTGTTATTCTTTTACCTCCCGCATCCCATTTATCATTACTTCCTTGCATTAAATCAAACTTTTCATTTCCATGTATAAACGTATTTCCTCGCTTTAGCACGGCATCTTCATGTTTTACACAATTTGATGTTCCCCTTTTTAATTCTTTAGATAATTGTTCCATAGTAACAGCGTCTTTTGGTTGAGAACCAAATTTTACATTTGACAATGCTTTTCCATGACAATCTATTTCATCAGCATCTTGTAAAATACAGTTGTCCTTGATGTATTTCAGGTTTACAGCATCACCGTCTTCCTTTGGGTATCCAATGTCATTTATAATAAACTTATAAAAAGAAAATCCTCGTTGAGTCTTTTCCGGTATTATAGAATGTAAATATTCTTTATTAACTGAATCTTTATCATTTTTTGGATTTGCCACATTGGTTATCCTATGATTTCCAGCATCATATGTTTGTCCATCTTTTAAATTGTTACCCCACTGCAATTTTAAAGTGTTTGAAAGTTCAGATGATAAATACTCTTTAGTAATTGCATCAGAACTGTCAGTTGGTTTACCAACATTAATTATTCTATGTGATTTAACATCGTAAGTATCCTTAAGTAATTTTAATGATGTTGAAGTAGCTTCTTTTACTGTCTTTAAATTTGCTCCATCAGTATCTTCTTCTGGATCTTTAACTAGTTTTAAACGTTTATTACTTATGTTATAGTCACCTTCAGGTGTTTGCGGCAATCCACTTCTTTTTCTGTCTTCTCCAACTTGCACTCCTAACGCGGAGTACCGTCCAAACTTGTCGACGCTCATGTTAAAAATGATACATTATATGCTTGCCATTCTTTTATATCTGTGGACAATTATACGACGACACCTCGACTTCTGAGTTCATCAACTAGAGCTACCCATTCATTATTTAAACCTGTATGACCGGCTTCCATAGCTTCATGTAATAGTCTCATTCTGTCAACTAATTTATTAATGTCTTTGTAATAAATTACATTGGTATTGTACAGATTTTTCATTAGTCCTTTGCCAGATGTTGAAGTATCTCCTTTACTCTTTTTACTATGTTGTTCAATAAGTGATAAATCCATAAGTGATAAAGATTTTCTTTTTAGCGGTTGTTTCACTGCTGGTGCGGTACGTAATGTTGGTAGTTTTCGTGGGGGAAACAACTTTTTTATAACAATGTTATATTTTGTTGCGCGTGAACGATTAATTATTGCATCCTTTGAGTAATTCCTTTTATGTGCATTAGTATTTTGTAAAATTTCCTTAAAAGTATTTAAATCTTTGGTCGAATATCTCAATGGTATGTTTTTAAAAATTAATTCATATAATCCTTTTGTTCCCTTATATTTATGCTCACCAATAATGATATAATCGTCTTCAGTTATTTTAAGTTTTGAATCACCTATTTTCAATTCATTCCCATCAATTCTTGCTCCGTATACGTGTGATTTACTTAAATTAGGGTTTGATTTTATATCATGTAGCATTTTCAATATATATTTTCTTCCGAGAGGTCCGTGTTGTAATATATCGCTACTCAATTGAGTTAAATTTGGAATAGATTGTTCTGCTTCAGGTATTGGCTGTTATTCTTCCTTTTCAACAATAGGTTCTTCTTCTTTTGTTTCTTCTTGGTCACTAGCGCTTGTATATGAATCATCATTGTCTTCTTTTTTTAATGCTTGTACTTCTTGTTTAGAAACTGGTAGTAAAACATCTCCTTCATAACGAGGTTTACTAATGGTTTCTGATATTTTTTTTAAAGGTTCTGTAATAGGTTTAAAAGTAGTCTCTAAAAATTCTTCTCTTTCGCTTATACCCATCCTTAATGCACGGTTTTTTTATCCTAATAGAATCACTGAGTGATTTTATTTCTTTCAATAGTTTTTTCTTGATTTACCATGTTTACACTATGAAGTCTCATTCATTACTAGACATACCGCTATTCATTTAATGGATTAATACAAATTTATCTAACCCTATTCGATACCTTCCATCTTTTATAGCTTCATCTTTCATAATAACAAGAAATCCATACTTTTCAGCCCATGCTTTGCCGCACATCTCTTTAAATTTATCAAATGTCATGTCGGCATTCACATGATCGTTATATATATGTTTCAAATTTGTTTCATCTTGCTTGAATATTATCAACAAATTCGCATTATCTCTTATTAGTTGTTTTGGAATTTTACTATAGGTTTGACCAATGTAAATACTGTCAATATTATGATGTCTCCCCATTGCGAAATAACTTCTTATTGTATCATGATTCTCACATGACACATCGTCAAATATAAATATAGAAAATGGTTTAGCTTTATTTGGTTGCATAATAGTTTCACTAGCATTAAACTTGTAGAAGTTTACTTCTGGCACACTTGCTAATACCTTATCTAACAACTGGTATTTAGGTTGTTGCAAAGATTTTGAGAAAATGTATATGTTATTAAAACGTAGCCCTTTTGGATTAGTAATAAGGTTAAAAACAACATTTGTTTTTCCACAATTAGAAGGGCCAGTTATTAAACATCTTATAGAGTTTGGTAGTAATTCACCATGTTTACCATGGTTTAAATTGTTATTATCCACTGTCAATTCATCTATATTATTAATATTAAATCGTTCTTTTTGCTGTACAATATCCATCTTGTTTAAAGGTTAAACACATAATGAGTTATTAAAGTATTACACCAAGTCTTTTGTAGGAATCCAAGAATCTTCACTCCTATCAAATCCCAACCAACGGACTTTAACTTTATCCTTTTTTCTTTGTAAAACTTTTTCAACAAGATTTACATCACCTACTGTCGATTTTAATAATTCATGACCATAGAATCCGCCTTGAAGTAGTTCACCTTTGTTATCCTTTAAAATGTAGGTTTCTGGTATTGTCGGCTGCTTTTTGTAGATTGTAAATATTTCGTTAGTCCAATTTGGTAGATATCTTTTACTAAAAACTCCTTTATATTTACTTATACGTACTTTGTCGTTAATTTTAAACTTTTTAGGTTTTAATTTTTCAATTTTAGGAGTAGTACTTTTCTTAATACGCTCCAAAACAAGCTTAGCATTATTGCTATTTACTTCAATAGGTTTCATACCAATAGTGCGATGAAACTTGTTATTGTATTCTTTTATAAGCTTCGGTAATATATCGTACCACACGTACGATCCTCGTTTAGAAAATGTTTTATACATTGCTCCTTTTAATGTTCTGTTGAATCGTTCAATTATGGAAGCTTTAACTTCCGAATTTGTAGAATAATGATTTATGTTATATTTTTTCATTAATGCTGTAAATTCTTTGTTAAAATATTCTTTTCCATCATCAGTTTGTAAATGTTTTATGACAAATTGATTTTTTCTTTATAGCTGCTTCCATAGCTTTTGTTACACTTTTCCCAGTCTTATCCTTGAGTGGTATAGCGTCAGCAAGCTTACTAAAACAATCTATAATTGCCAATATATATTTAAATCCCTTATTTAATTTACTATGCGGTATCATCTCAATGAGATCGGCTTGGTAAAGATAGTTCATTCCTTTAATAATTGCATTTCTTCTTGGAAACTTTCTTCTTGCAGGCTTATGAAGTTCGTTTTACAATTTTATCCTTTAATCCTTCCATCTTCAGATGTTGTTTGTACACTGCTTGAGAAAATACTAAAATCCTCAAAATGGTTTATCACCTTTATATTATTAACGAATATGGGTCAAGGCCATATCATATTTGTGTAAAAAGAGGGAACATGGCATTGAACTTGCCATGCTCCCCTCTTTTTTACGGAAAGGAAAAGGAAATAGGTGGAAGGACGAAGAATAAGTTTTATTGGTCGATAGGAGTTAAAGAATAATGTCCAAAAGGTAGAGTGTGTATATTGTCTTCCTGGATATGTCTCTTATCATCCTTGTAGCTGAGTCCCCATTTAGTTTGCTTGACACTGTAGGACTCGATGGTTAAAGCTTCCTTATCGTATTAAAAGTTGCAGTTGTTTCCATGCTTTCAAATAAACATCTTTTAAAATGTTCAAACTGTACATTCTTCTTTAAATATGATGTTTTTATACCTTTTGCCTTCTTTACAACTTGATGTTCTTCTTTTTCACTAATGTATAATTGAAAAGAATACAGTTTGGACATTAATGCCACAATTTCTTCCATAGGCGAACCATTTGTCTCATCTTTGAATTTTCCTAAAACTTTCTTGTTTATTCCATTGTCGTAATTAGGGTGATGTTGTGGGTAGTCAGAAAATCAAAGTCATTTTTATAAACAAAGGTGCGTAAATCTTTGTACATATCATTGGTTATAATCCAATAGATGAATGCATCGGTGTCTATGTATGCTATTCCGATATTCTCTCTACCATAAAATTTCACCATTTTATTATAATGAAAATCATACATGTGAGTTTTGATATGTCTAGAATAGACATTCCAACATATATGGGTCGATCCATCTTAATTGAAATTTTATTCATAGAAACGGCTACAAGGTTTTCATTAATAATTATAGAAGATGCAAAGTTTGGTTTTTGCACCAATTTCTGTAATTTTGTTGGGTCAACAACCAATCTCAAGTCTTTGTGATTTCTTTTGTTTTCTAATGTTTTACCGAATATTGCATTGTTCATTAATTTAAAGAAATCTTTTTGAAAATTGGATGTTGCTGCAGTTCTTCTTCTTGTATTGTTATCTATATAAGATTTTAACCAACAGGATTGTGAAAATTGCAGTACTTTATTAATTTTTGTAATTTTCAATCCCATTTCTAGCGCTTGCTGTACTGTCCAATAATGAGCTACATACCTGGTCTTACTGTTAAGCGTCATCATTATTTTTGGCCATCTACCAGTCGGAGATATTTCTGTTTTTGCCAACAGTGGTAGATCATAATGATGGTCGTGGAGATGTTCCGGGTACTCAAAATCAATGTCCAAAGATGTAGCCAATATTCCCATATTTCGGGATGTCAGCGATGTTATTGATTAAATTTGGATCAACCCATTTAAAATTGTCATATGGAAGAGGGTTCGACATGGCCCATCCGTATAGATTATTCGCATTAAAATAACCTATAAATGTGCTAGGTTGTGATGCGTCGTAATTTGGAAGATATTTATTGTTTGCTTTTACATATCTAGTTACACTTTGTGTTAATCCTCCTCGGATATCGGATTCAATCATCAACACCATGTCTATATCAGTTAATAGTTGAAGTTTGCATTTTGTTTCTTTTAACATAGCCTGCCATGCCAATCCGGAGCTGTGTACGAATGAAGCGGGTCTAATCCATATGCTGTGAAACAGGTGTTTCTAAATTCTTCCATTATGTCGCAGAGTAAAGTCACATCTAATTTAACATAAAAATCTGAATATTCGCCTAGGTTCTCATTTCTAATTCATTCCATATTCTACAAGCGTGTTGATAATCCTCTTCACTGATGTCCTCTTCATATAATTTATTCTTAAAAGCTTCTCTAGGTGGAAGTGACGTTTCTTCAAATTTTTCCAAATTGTCAATGTAATCATAAGGAAAAACACCTTTACGGAGAACTAAATCTAATTTATCATTGTTTACAATTTTCTTTGTTTCTATTAAATCTTCTTTTCTAAGGTTTTCAGAAAGTTTTGATAAGCTGCACGGCATAAACCGATACGAATCTACAAATTGCAACTTCATATTTCCAATTTTTTTACTAAAGGTTATAAACTTTTCGGTTGTTTCTGCAATAACATCAATTGCACCATCATCTCTCCCCAATTCTGGTATTATAAAATGACCATCATAACCGCTAAGGTTATGCAATATTACAGGGATTTTTCTGGGAATCTTATAGTTAATGTTGCATGCATTACATGCTGCACCCCTATAATATCCTGTAAGATGATCGTGATCTTTAACTTTATAGTTATTTAAAGTAAATTCATTTTTACAAAGAAAACAGTGGGTAGCATTTTCATGTTGAATTTCCTCTTCTTCCTCCATTGGTATCATTGGTACTATATCATTATACAAATTTTCAACATGGCCAGCTATTTCATATAGATGATTTAAAAATGTTATAGCAACATCTTCACTACGATACACCACGGGTTTTGATGACAATCCATATGCATTCAAATGTTCTTCAACCAATGTGGATTTAACCAATAAACAAAAACTGTTAGGCTTGTGCATTTGATATTTTATACTCTTCCTTGCTTCAATGTTTTCATCTTCAATTGGAACAAGTGTTGATTCAAAATCGGCATATATTACTATAGGAATGCGATAATGATGGAAAACTTTTTCAAACTGTAAATATGATTTATTTAATGGCGGTAGAATAATCTTAGCTTCAAAATTTTCATTACACAGTTGTTTGTGCTCCAGTAACCAATTTTGTCCTCCATTTCTATGTTCTTTAAAACAAAAACATCTTTTACAAATTATTTTTCTATGTTCACTTCTTGATAATTGTTTATTGACAAGTTTTTCAAATGATTTTATCCATACATAGTGTGATACTTCATCCTTTGTAATTAATAACAAATCCGTATGGTCTGCAAGTTCGTTTTTTACCACTTTCAAAGGATACACCTTGTTAGAACTGTCCAAACCAAATACATTTACAGATATTCCAGGGTTTTGTTTTTCAGATTTAGAAATATCCTTCAAGGCTACCGGATAAGACACACCTTGAAAATTATATCTGTATCTATAGTTTTCATATTCTTCACTGGGTCTTTGTGCATCGCGTTATATGAATTTTGATGTCATTGCATACCGGAAACATTCCGTATCATGATTTTGAACATTCACACATGATTTTGTATCTTGAATCCTTTTTGGAAGAGCTATATAACTGCTCCCCATTACCCCATACCCATGCTTGTGAACTCTAATATCAATACTTACTACACTAACTAAACTCCAACCTGATCCTCGTCCTTCATGTTCTTGGATTTTATTGATGATTTCATCGAAACATTCTTCTACTATTGAACTAATATCTGAACTACTCATGATGGTTCTGTTTTTAGTTATAAATCCTCTTGGTGACATTTCTTCTTCAACGTTTATAAACATAGCATCCAATAACAGGCCAAATTTAATAAAATTCAATCATTTTAATTCTTCTTTTAAAAGTTTAACTACAATGGTTTTTGCTTCGGCAAGAAATTTGTCTAATTCTAAATTTTCATTTTGGATTTTGTGATGTGTTACTACTCTTCCGGGTAATGCATAAATACTTAAATTAGGTAGTGCATTAGATGGTCCCGCTGTTTCTTCTTCTGCAGATGCATTTTTATTTTCATTTTGTGTTAAATTTTCATTTATATTATGATATAACTCCTTATGAATGTCTAGCAATATTTCATCTTCATAAGTTTCTAAACATATATCACAACGATGCATTCTAGCGATGTTTATCCTACGAAATTCGGCATATAAATGAAATGCGACTTTTTCATACCTCCTTTTTATGCTGTATTACCCCACCACTTTTTACCCCCACCACTATTTTTAATCTTCTTCATCTTCTTCATATGGAAATAATTGTCTCGCACAAAAAATTAATCTTCCACGTATTGATTCCAAATCTGGTTCGTGACTGGATGTTGGAGTTTCATTATGAATATTTTCAAATTCCAATGATGGTGTGTATTCATTCTCTGTTAACTCCATTTCTACATCTTCACTCCCTTCATTTATTATTTCTTCTTCCATACTGTTAACACTATCTGTTTCTGAACTGTCATTATCCACATCTTCTATGCCAAACTCCTCTTGTAGAATTTTACACAATATTTCTGCAATAGGTTTACTTGGATAGTCGGTGTTATCCACAGGAGCCATGTCGATTAAATGTAAGAGCTCCTTTCTTGTAGCTGCTTTTATATAAATTATTTTAATAGGTCAAGGTCAACAATGCTTAAAGCGAAAATGGGGAATAGAGCACTAAGTGGTATGTTAGTCCATTACCACAAAGTGATCTATTCCCCACTCTCTAATACAAGTCCAATTAAAAACCAATTTATATTTCAATATTTTTAGTAATTTTCCAGTTTCCTTTGTTTAACTTTTCTTTATTAATTGTCTTTAATCACACAGTTAATAGGTTCTTCTTTTTCTTGGTGAAACAATTGTTTACGTTCATACTCCAATTGACGTATTTTTTTCATTTTTTATAGTCAACTCTATAAGTAGTTGGTTGATGTAGTCAGCAGCCATGTCGATGGTTCTGGTTCTTACTTCTCCCAATTTCACTCCTGGTATTAGCCTCTGTAGTTTATAATATTTTAGTTTTATTCTTGTTTCTCTTGCCTTTGCCATTTCTTTCATCTTCATTTTTCGAGAGTCCACATATTGTTTTTTATTCTTTTCACTTAATGAAAGATCCAAGATGATGTTTTCACTATCCATGTTGTCTTTTCTTATTATGTTAGTAAACGCCAGTTTAGGATAAGAATGACTCCAACCGCGCGTTGGACTTCTTTTATCTAGTTTCCCCCACTCAATTACCTTCCCCCACCATGTTTATGTAGGTCAAGGTCAAACATAATTAATGCGAGAACGGGGAATAGAGCACTAAGTGACATGTTATTCCATTGCCACAGAGTGATCTATTCCCCGCTCTCTATTCTACAACTAATTTTTTTTTACTTTTATATTTTATTATTTTTTTGTATTTTTTACCCATCATCTTTTACACAGCAGGAGGTTGGTACTTCACAGGAGAGTCTCCATTAATATCATTAAATGCGTTCCATGCATAAGTAGCAGGAAGATCGTTTGGCTCCATCTGCAGAACAGGGAGTTCATTTGCCGGATTCCATACATTTAGAGTTTGTAACGCCTTTATTTTATCTTCCAATACTTCAATTTTACCCAACAGTTCTATTATGTACTTGTTTGCAGTCCTCAATGTATGTGCTCTTGTACAGCCCACGTCCAATGAAGGTACTAAAAGCTGCATTTGATACAATTCAGTTTTCTCTTTTATATGACGTTCCTTAGCTAAAGTGCTCAATTCCGGATGTGTTATAGGTTTACCTTTTCTTGACAAGTTTACAGTCTTCTTCGACAAATTTAACGGTCTTCTTTCACTTGTTGAAGGAGTTGAATAGTCCCAAGATTCAGCCATTTTTTTCTATGATGTTCTTCTTTTAAATGGTAGTAAGCGAATAACTCCTGCTGTGTATAAACCTTGTTTTATACACAATTCCCCCACCATTTTTATTCTCCCTCTACCAAGTTCTTTAAACATAAAACCAAACTTCTAATTCCGCGTTAACATTGTTGTCTTTTAAAAATTTAACAAAGTCCGAGCTGGAAGTTGACATATCTCTATTTCTTAAATAGTCTCTTACTATTTCTTCATCCCCTTCCTCTAAAATGTAACAAAATACCTTCATTAGAGTTCCATTATCTTGTTTTGAATGAATAAAATTTGAAACTGTTGTCCACTCCTCTTCAACTATTTTAAAGCTTGTCACTTCTAGTTCAAAATTCATTTTTATTAAATTACAAGTTACTTTTTCAAACAATATTACAAGACTAAAGAAATTGGTGTACATCGAGCAACATATATATAACCAATACCCCCACTTCTATTTTCCCCCACCATTCAATAAATTTCCCCACCATAGTGTTACATTAAACAGTTTTTTTTTAATATGATCTACACCTAATAAATCTAAATAACAGTTGTGCACAGATTGTACATTTTTCGTTCATGATTTCAAACCTTATTAGTGGTGCCTTAACACGATGGTCTACATATCCTCCTTCAAGATCAAATTCATCCCAATCATCTATAGCTGCTCGTGCACAATCTTGACAAAGAGTCGTCCCATCCGCAAATTTATAAGCAACAATAATGCCAAACCCATAATTTTGTCTTCGGTATTCATGAATAGCTTCTCTAATGCTGTTTGGAATAACACATTCTCCTGATCTTATTATATGGTTAAATAAAAAACCATCACAAATAATTTTCCTCAAGCAAAGTTCAAATAGAGTATCCACCATGTTTTATAAAAGAGATTAATATTTCGACTGAAGTTTTTACACATGTTACATCCGTCTTAAATACTTTATCCCCACCATATGTTATATATGTCAAGGTCAAATTATATTAATGCGAGAACGGGGAATAGAGCACTAAGTGACATGTTATTCCATTGCCACAAAGTGATCTATTTCCCGCTCTCTATTCTATATCTACTTTTTTAATATTTTTTTAATTTATAATTTTTTTTATTATTTTTTTTTTATTTTTACAGATGTTTAAACTTCTTTTTTTTCAGATTCCCAATATTTCATTTCCTTCTTCTGCACCCTCTTCAACTACGACTTCATTATTTCCATTTTTCAAGAGCAATAGTTCATTTTTCAATTTCTTCATTTCATCTTCTAATTTTAGAATTTTAGACTCTCTATCTTCCAATAATAATTTCAAATACTTAATATAACTACCAGCCGCATGTACAGTCTTTACTCTGTTTTCTCCAAGATGCATGCCTGGGATTTGGATTTGTAGCCTATAATACTCCATATTGACATTAGACTGAATTTGTCTTGCTCGTTCACTTTTCTTCTTTCTAGCTTCGGCTTCTTCATGAGAGGCAAACAAGTCAGACAAAATTGGACGATACATTGTTGGTGAATGATTTTACAAGAATGAGAAACTATCCGGTTCAACAACACATTTATCTACTTTCCCCCACCACTATCCCAAGTAGGGCCAAAAATGTTGAATACATATTTCAATAGTTACACTGGCACCATTTTCAACTAAAAATTTATAAAGAAAATATGGATACTCACTTGGTTTAATATTCATATTGTCCATCATAAAGTTAAACGCCAATCTTTCCGAATATTCATTGTGATATTTTTCGGTGACACCAATTAACATTCCTTGTTTTTTAAATTTAAAACCAATGTCTGGAATTTTTTTACAATCCTCCATATCTAAAAGTGGGAAATAATATGTAAAAGAATTTACCGGTGGAACCCAGGGTTCTTCCTTACAAAAAGCTTTAAACATTGCTTCTCGGTCCTCCATTATGAAATGATTTTTAAACTGTTTTCTATCCTGCTTAAATAACCTAACCCCCCACCATTTTATTCAGATTCTTCTTCTTCAGATTCGGTTAACTCTTCCGGTTGATGCATCATTGATATATTTCCAACACTATTATTTCCAGTTTCATTAGTTGTTTCTTGGTTTAAATTTATAAATTCTTCTACTATTTCTTCTATTAACTCTCCAAATGTAACATTCATCTCTTGTTCTAGTTCTTCTTGTTCTTGTATCTGACGATGTGTAATAATTTCAGTAATGTATATAAAGGTAGTAGCTCTTGGAGACATAGTTTAATAAAGTGTATGGCTTTACTAACAACACAGCATATAATGAATAAAAAACCTGACCAACTCTTGCTTTTATAGCAAATATGGGGAAGGGGGGGGAATCAGTAAGAAAAACACCGACATATCATTAGTCCGATTCAGAGTCTGAAGATTGTATAAGGGATATTAATGTATCAGTTGACGAATCTAGAATGAATGTTTCAAGTGCTTCTTTAACAATTTCTTCATCACTATCATTTATTAGCTCTTCAAATATTTCTTGTTCAAAGGACGGAATTTCTTCTTCCAATATAGAATCATCCAGACTTTTATTCATTTCTTCTTCCAAAACTTCATTTGTCTCTTCCATCCAAGTTATATTTTCAATTGTATTAAACTGATTTTTTACTTCAAAATAATTTAAAAAAGGTGTATCTTTAAAAACCATTATTAACTTTTTCTCTTCACACCAAAGTAATATCTTATGACAAAATGATACTGAGTATGAAGTTGCTGTCTTATATATTCTATTTTCCCCCACAATATTTCATATAGTTAAACATTTGTAACATAGTACTATTACTCTTCTTTATCAAGCTTATAATGCATTGCGGCTACTTGCAGCTCAAACTCCATTTCTTCTACAAAATTACGTAACTGCACCATCCAAGGAAATAAATTATTTAAATTTTCAATCCTAACTGTGCATGAACACAATAATTTATAATCACCTCGACGATATACAAGCACTTTAACCCCTACACCCATATCTTTCAAAATTGTTTCTTCAATCTTTCTATGCAATCCATATAATAGTGGCCAAAGTTCTGTATGTTTAGCAAAGAATGAATCCAATCTTTTAGACATGTTCACTATATGGCAGCTTGTTAAATTCTAAGCAAACATATCAGCTGCGGGCTTTTATAATGCAACTTAACAAAATTTAGGGGGGGGGTTCAAGTTCAAGGTCAAGGTCAACAAACTTTAACTTATGTAGTAACCAATTACCTAAACTCTCACATATAAGTCAAATAACTTATACGGTTAATTGGTGTATTAGGTGGCTCTAAAGAGCCTTTTTTGGGTTTAAAAAAACCCTGCTTATCTTAAACAGATATTAAACCAGTTATTGTACTCCTCATTTCCCCTAAAACCCTCAAACAACTCCGCCCATTGCCAGATGTATTCGGCGTTGTCTGCAGTCACATACAAAATTGGGCTACCAAGAAACAATACTGGTGATATGATTACTATTGTTCTGCCCAACTGCAACCAGTCCAATGCTTCCCACATGTATGGGTCAAGACTTTCTTCCAGGTCCAAAGTTACAAAACGCAAATATTCAAATATTAATCGTTCATCTTCCTCAACTTCTTCCATTTCCTCTAGCTCAGATTCATCTTCCTCAACTTCTTCCATTTCCTCTAGCTCAGATTCATCTTCCTCAACTTCTTCCATTTCCTCTAGCTCAGGTCGCCTGTTGTAAAAGTTTGAACCGTCCAGCGGAGCCATGTTCACTGTACAGCAGGTGAGCAGGCAATGTTCCATGCCCAATTGCACAGCGGTTACTTATATAAGGCAAGAGAAAGTTGTCGGGGGGGGGTTATTTAGTAATTTGGGGGGGGGTCAAGTTTAAGGTCATGTGAAAGTAGGTCACGGGACTTAGAGTGACCAAAAAATAATGGGAGAGAAACAGCGCACTGTTATATAGCGCTGGTTTCTCTCCCATTATTTTTCTAACAAAATTTGGAAAAAGCTAATTCTTATTACTCTTTACTACGACCCCAGCGAGTCCAACCATCCGCACCTTTGTAGAGATAGTCTTTCGCATCAAGTGTTTTGATCGCTTTTTGGTTTCTCATAGGTACAGAGAGCTTAATTACCCATTTGTAGCCGTTACACCCTATTATAATTCTATTGCTCTTTTCTGTTCTACTTACAAAAAAGTACCTTAAACCTTCTCGCAATCTCTTCAACTTAGTAGCGGGGTAGGACTTGCTGGAAATCACAGTCGGTTGTGGCACAGAAATATGTTTTACAAGATGTACACGGCAATACTTTTCGTTAAAAACACATTTCCTACCACAGACCGATCCTTTTTTAGAACCCCTAAGAAGCTTCTCAGTGCATTTACGAGGATTTTTAAATGCCCTGCGACGCTCTGCTTTTAATAATTAAAAACGCTCTGAAGGAGCAATTTTGAAAAATGATTTTTTTTACTTTCGGAATAGAAATGGTAGGATGAGAGGAGTTGGGTTCGGGAATTGGTGAAATTAGTGAAGGTAATGAAGAAATTTCATGGATGGATTTAAGAAGTAAGGGAGTATCTGGACGAAGAGACTCTGTTCTTGGAAGCTCCTTCTGTGGTGGTGGCACTGGTGTAGACGGCTCATTAGTTGGTGATGGAGGTGGTGAGAAAATGCTTCCAAGAACCGCCATGGCTTGAAGAAGTATATTTCCCGGAGCAGCAGTACTTGATGTAGATGGTGGTGTTTCCATCCTCTGTAGCATCGACTCCGGGACATTCTTCAAGCGAAGTCTCTTCATCGGCTCTCATTTGAAGCAGCCATAGAAATAGTAGAAGAAGAAGGTGAAGTAGTAGCAGCAGCAGAAGTAACGGGCAGCGACATGGTTCCAATGCAGCAACGTTAGCGGCTGAAATCAGAATGAAACAGCGTGTTATCCAGTCCCGCTTATATAGTCCCAAAAGTGAAAGTGAGCGGCGGGGGGGGGGTCATTAACTTAATTGAGGTCAAGGTCACCAAAAAATGATAATAAACCAAAGTGATGGGGACGGCTATAGCCATCCCCACCACTCTGTTTGCCTAACACTTCCCCAAATCCCAACCCACTACAGTTACGTCTTGCAAGGGATCCCAATTTTTTGCCCGCACGCACGTGGCGATCCAGTTTGGTGGGCTGTGATACGGGCGGCCGGCCTCGGGCCTGGGCACTGGACCTGACCATTCCAATTTTACAATAGGGAGTCTGGAACAGCTAATGCAAGACGCAACTCTAACCTCCCACCCTTAATCTAGACCCACCCAAATATAATTATTTCCTAACAAAAAAATTACAAATTTTAAAAAATAAAAATATGCGCTACCTACGGCACAACGCGCATGTCCCACCCATATTTAATGAAGTTCAACAGAACTTCTATAATTTAAATTTAATCTACCCTCCTAACATCTAGCTGTGAAAGGTTATTAGTACATACACACAAATACACAATAATTACATAAACACTCAACATTAAATGCATAAACACATTTTTCAAACATTAGCAATAATATAACAACCTTAATGCTAACATCGCAATGCGCAAATTAAAACTTAAAAATAACGCAACCTAAAACTAAAAAATAAATAACATTTTACACACACACAGTCACACACAAAAAATATTAATATTAAAACCCTAACAGCAAGAGTAACTCAAATATATATCGGCCGCCTATATATTTAAGTTACCCTCTGAGTTAGTCCTGAAGCTCCGCGTCCGGAGTTTCGGTACGAACTGATTCTAAAATTCTCGACAGAATATTCGTAAACTTTCAAAATGGTGGGGGAACTCGTAGGGGTTTGAGGGGCTTACAACGTTCTACGCAGAACTTCAATAGGAAATTTCCAAGCAGCACTGTTTCATACACGTAGCGGCGATTATTACAAGTAGGTCGTCGATAATTTAAGTGTTGTGTTGCAGCTTTCAATAATGTTGGCCAACATCTAATTATGTTCTCCACCTAATCTAGCCACAATTTTTCTTATAGCATTACACCATAGTTGTTCACTGCTATTATCTTAATAACAGTAGGAAGTTATGTGTTCCCTTTCGCCGCTCAACTATGGTTATTATCTATTGCCAACAGGAGACCTAAATTACCGTTACTCTATCTGTTTAATTTATCTTAAGTATATGTTGTATTATCTTAACCACAATAGTTACCGTTTGGTAACACCAAATTAGTATTACACAAGCTTAACTACTATTACCATTTCAACATAAAGTAAAAGTGAAGGGGGGGGGGGTTAATTACCTATTTTGGTGGGGGGGGTGTCAAGTTCATAATAATTACCATCTGCCGTTATAAATACCGTTACATGAGCAGCTGCGCCTCTTTCCACTCGCGGGACCCACAGCTAACACAACACCTCGGTAAGTCGCTACCGTCTAATAATATTATATATGTTTTCTTTTAACTTACTCCAATTAGGTCTACTTCTTTTTAACACCCCATGTACAACTTCGTTTTCAACTATTTCTTTTTTATTTACTATAAACACATATTACTCTCCCATTACCATTTTTTTTATTACTGCATAAATTAACCTCACATCAACATTATTTTTATTGTTACTTAATATTTATATTCACCTGCTGCTAATTATTCATATTCACATCTGTATTTTTTATTAAACTCTTAATTATATTTACACCTTTTAAACAGTTATAGTATTACATTACTATTGGTCTTATCCATGGTGTTAACTTACCGTTTTACACATTAATAACACATATAATTATTGCTAAACTACAATGTTTGTACAATTACTAGCTCTTACCTCATCAACTTATTAACAGACTATTGTTCGCACTTGTGCAGCTCATAGCCAATTGATACAGAGTAACAAATTCCTTTTTTTTCAACTGGAATATTATCTTAACATTTTTAACAAAATAGTTTTTAAAGTGTTTGCCTCTCCCATTAATACAAACTATCGCAACGCTACCAAACAAATAACCGGAGTGGCCACAATCCCAACATTTTATCCCATCGGCTTAGGGGGGAAGGTAGAGGAGGGGTTGTTCGTGACTCACAAATTGCTTAAATACGGGGTCAGTACCGCGCGCGTCTCATTTATTCGCCGGGTTCCGTAGAGTAAACTTCGGTCTTTACTTTTCTAACTTACATTTCTTACTCTAAAACATGTGTTCGTGGTTAATATGTTAATCACTCTCTATATATTCAAACACATTTACAAACACTAACCATTTATCAGTTGGTTTTTACACAGTGCACATTTACTCACCACTATTACAATGGCTTCCCACACCTTGCAGCTGAAACTTTTACGCACCAAACATATTTTACAAAAACAGACTAACTACACAGTTTCAAAACCTCGTAATACGTTCGCTAAACTTAAAAAACAGTTAAGCTTTCACCCCTTGTATTTTACAAGATCCAACCTTCACGACAGTTATTCTACTGACACTATTTTGCAAACAGTCTTAACTGATATGCTAAAATATCAACATTACAATCTTGTCACACCTATTGATGATGTTATCCAGTTATTATTATTCACTATATTACCGGGTTTATATAACCGTTCTTCATCACACACATCTCTCATTCTACTCTATCAACTCACAATATAACCATCTAGCAGCTCTCATTTCTTCAAATTATGGACACACGGCAGGGTGCACCCATACAATCTCCAGTAGTGACATCCACTACTAACAATAACAATGGCGGTCTTCCCACACAAAATTTACCTACATACACTACCACCACCGACTTCCGACCCGTGCAGAGCAATGAAATCAACAGTACGGCTGCAAACGATGTAGAAGCAATCCTACGATTACTAGTGGGCTTTGATGAATAAATAAATTTATTTCCCGGAGCCCCCATCCGCTCCCGCCACACTCCCGCCCGCGACTGATCCCCAGACTCCCCACCTTTTTTAAAACCCCCTCCGGATGACCTTGACACACTTACCAACCCCTCCCCAAACCCCCCAAAAAAACCCCAAATCAACAACACACACCTGCCACTTACAACCGCTGACCTTTAGCTGCGCCAGGACCGGCAAATTCCATCTACTAATATGTCTGCTTTATTTTACATTGATTATCTCCTAACAATTATTTATGTAAGTTCCGAGGGAGGTAATCAAGTGGAAGTCACACACATGTTATTGGGCAAGGATCGGTGGGTGTTCATTGTAAAAGAATATTTTCTAACAAAATTGTTTGCTTTAAAACAAAAACTGTTTGAATTTCAATTTTCAGATGAGGGTATACCTAACAAATCTACAAACTATAGACTTATTAAAAATAAAAATAAAACCAGATAACATAACAGAAAAACACAACAGAAAAAATAATTACAGAAACAAAGAAACAAATGCATACGAAACAGAAAGTACGACAGATGTTGAGCAGATATTTAATGCATTTCTGGCGAACAGATGTTAAAACTGGTTTGAAAGACTCATCTACAAATTATTAAGAATAATAAAACAAGTCCATGAATAGTACCATGTTTTACGTATACTCTCCCTTTAAAGTTCCTTTGAAATCATTTTGAAATAAAACCAACAATTTTGTTTAAAAGAACTGCTACAAAATGATTACTCTCTGATCTTTGCTCAAAACCATGATTGTGATTTCAAAGTATTAACTTTAATCGGAAACCGCATAAACTCATTTATGTAAAAATGCACATCAGCTGATAGCCAAGGTAGAAACGGAAGTAGGACACCATCTTATGATCTTGATCTCCTTCTAGGACTTGATTTACTCTACTTGTAAGTCGGTTAGCGTAAAAAAATCACCTGTAAATTCATTATACATTATTTTATTTAAATTAATATATTATAAATGGGAGTATTAAAATAAAATTGTCAATATGATTTTTTTGCCTTCCAACATAATAATACGAGATCTGCCCCGCAAAACATCGAGGTTTTCACCCGACAACCCTATCGGCATAGCGTTTAATAAATAGTAAAATGGGGCGAATGGAAACAACAGAGTGAATGGAAACAAAACTTCAACAAAATATGAACATTTTTCCCCCTCGACTTGAGGATGAAAAAATAAAGATGGCTCGGCGTATCTCTCTGCTCATGGCAATCGATGAGTATTTTCTAAAATTTATTTTATTAATGTATTACAACATTACACTGTATACCTTAGAAACCTACGTTTGTCATGTTAATATTCACTCTTTCTGGTAGTATTATAATATTTGTGCGCCAAAATATTTTTGTTGAAAAATAATCTCTTCAAAACTCCATCTTTAAGTATGGACTGGTATTAGATATAGCCATAAGATAATAATTTTTTATATTATAAGCTATCTTACAAACAATTACTAAAGTAGTTTAGCATAATTATAAACAATGCATTTTTACTTTATTGTAAGTCAAGTCATGATTTTGAAAACCAGGGTCAATAGAAACACTTAAAGTTTTTAGAGATGGACACGTTTTTATGAACTAGTTTATTTTTATGAGGATCCATCTGACTTAAATCTTAACCAAGTTTATGGACCTAGATAATTTATGTGCATATTATATAATTTATGTGCGTCATTATGCTATGCCCCTACTATAAATTAAATTTAAAACTATAATCACATTGAAGGTTTTATTATTTTATATGAGATTTCGCCGTACATCTTGTACAAAACTATTTGTTCATTTACACAAGTGTTTTCTTAGTACAAGAACTTAGTCATTTACTGTCTAAAGAGGCATAAGAGTAAACAATTAATTATTTTAAAATTTTGCATACGTCGTATTTTTGCAAAACAATGCCCAATATTAACACGCTTTTTTATGAAGTATTATTATTATTTATTAGTTCGAGTTGATTATAATTTTTTTTAACCATCACCTATAGTTTTACTTTTATTCAAGCATGGCATTTAAACTTACAATTATCTATGTGGGCTTTTGCATAAATTTTAAAACTTTTATGTATATACTTAAGTGGGGTGTTTTACAAGAATGTGAATGATAGACACTTATTAAATGTTTCTATTGACCCTGTTATCTGGAGAAAAGCAAAATCAATTTATTTAGCCAAGTGTTTCTATTCACCCCAAAAATGTAATGTAAATAGAAACAGTCAAATTTTTTTCTGCTCAATGCTTTGTTTAAAAGTGTTTGATGAGTGGTTTGTGTAGAGGAGACAAATACCGGAATAATGAACTAGCTTTGAAAAATTAACTTGAAAAATAAAGTAAATACGGAAGTCAAAGGGTAAAAAATTGTTTCTATTCACCCCATTTTACGTATAACTAAGGAAGTTTTCTCATTCTTCCTTTTCATCTATACCAACTCTACTTGATTCTGGCCATTCTATTGCTATTGTATCATTCCTCATTCAATTCAGTTTCTTGGAGTGTAGGTTAATTTGTACAACGAAATAAGTACAATAACTGATTTTCAATCCTGGTGAATGTTGAACGAACGTCTTGAACTACATTCCCCATTAAGTAACGGTATTATAGACGAAAAGTAAAACGAATTATTTAATAAATGTAGTATTCTAATATTTTTATTTTATCATTTAATATTCTAAATACATTTTACTCACCAGAATTTTATATAAACGGTTATGAATTTTCATTTCACAATAATGCGTTTTGTGGCTTACAAAATTCAAAATAATTATTTAAGTGTGGTTAATATAAATTGAAACTTATTGAATTTAGGATATTATAGTTTTACATTAAAAATCATAATATAATTTCTGGCATTGTAGCATTTTCCTAAAACTCATGTTTAACGTACCATCTTCATAAGTAACGTATCTACGAACATGCAAATTGCTTAAAAATAACATACCTAATAATGGAACTTGCTGTAACAGTAGATGTGTATTTTAGGATAACATCTCATTAGCACTTTAACAACCATGCTACGTAGGTGACCAAGTTACTCCTACGTGAGGAATACTCATGTTGACCGGGCCGTGAAGGTAAAGCTGTTAGCCCCAGATAATGCATACTAAACCCTGTTTTGGTATTAAAACATGTTAACTGAGTAAAAACAACTGTTTATTTTTTTATAAACTAAAAAGGATAAGGACCAGGGAATTAAGGAAAAGGACCATAGAGAAAATTACGTTTATCATAATCGATATTATCAAGAAACTAAATATATGAACATGAACAAATCATACATGAACAATAAATCAACCACCTCTGAGTGACTAAATTCCATTACGATACTTTTCAGTATGAATATTAACACTCAAACCTATTGGTCTATAGTAACGTTCTGTGAAAGTTAGGAAAAAACCTTTATATTCCTGCAGGAATTAAAATATTAAAATACTTAACATAGTTATCACTAATTAATATGTTAGCACATGCTATACTCAATCTACGCACTGTTATACTGTAACACTCTGTTATACGAGTACATGTTATATAACGTATACATGTTATATAATCCTGTCTGCCTATACAACTGAGTGTCCAATCAAACATAGTACTTTGTTTATGTTTCTTAGAAATTTTGGTTTTTGTGCAAGATAGCATTGATGAGGATGATCTCAATGTGGATTAGGCGACAAAGTGGTTAAAGTTAGGCCTGGCAGTCTTCATTGTGAAGAAAACTGCAACAAATGGATCCATATTTCACATATTTTACCAAACCACACTAGGTTATGTAGTGATGTTGGTGTAAACATAACAAAAGATAATAATGAAACCATCAACAATCTGACAGACATTGTTTCATAGTTTTGTGTACCATGCAAAGCAGCCAAGTTGAACATCGTGAAACCTGCAATGAAGTTTAGCCTAATATCATTGTTTCAGATTCTCTAACTAGTATTAATAATTTGAGTGTCAAATTACTCAAATTTGAGGCTGGGTATGCAGAAATTTATAAAATCAGGAAGACGTTGTGAGTAATGTGCTTCAGAGGAATGATGTTTCGTCGGATGCTCAACTCCGATCGGAATGTATTTCGCTACTTTTTTTTCGCTGGAGCGTGTAAAATTCTAGTTAATGGGGTTAGAAAAATTTATATTCACGAGAAAAATAGTTCTTGTCACAATATTTGAAGTACTAATAAAATGTTAAGCACTGTTAAACTATCTGAAAACAGAAACCCAAACGACCAACGGACTAGAGCTCAAACCCTAGTTGTGGTGTCACCGATATTGAAGTTTTTTCTCAGGAAAGTTACAGTAGGAAACATAAAAAACCTGAACTAAGTGAGACTAAACCAACTCTCCCTAGTAAAACAAATATGAGTAAAACCACAAAGCTAGTCGCAGGTAATAGTACTTAATACTTAATAGTAGCACCAATGCACTTCAAACTGTCAGCAGCCAGTATTTGGTGTATGTTACTATGTTTGAAAGCTCAACTACTGTAGATAACATCAAAACATCTGAAGTCTACCAGTGACAATGGTTATGTTGTTGTTTGTGAAAAACTTACAGCTCAACACTATTCATACAAATAAAAAAAGGAGTGCCTCAGACTAAGGTAAGTGATGTTATAATACCGGTCACTTGGCTTGTGGGCATCTTGATTGGGAAATATTTACTTACAATTTAAATTGACAGTTTAAGATATGGATAGTTATATCTGCAAGCTTGAGTGTTGATTTTCTTGTGTGTTTTCCTTACTTTTAATAACATACAAAGACTAAGAGACAAACAGTTGCTGTTGGATGATTACACTGTACATCAACAATGTGATCTCATCTGTCTATCGGAACACTGGGTTCCAAGGTCAGGTACTGTTTTTCTTACTTTACATGGTTATAATTTAATCAATAATTTCTCAAGAGTTAATAGTTAATTTCTCAATAACGCAGCAGAAGTTAGTCTCATCTTTGCTAGGCCAAATATCGATTGTGATCCGGTTGACCTATCGGACTTTTGTCTTGAAAAAGTTATTGAAGCTTGTGAAGTTATTGTAGAAACCCATAAACTCATAGTTGTGTCTCTGTATTTCAATCCCGACTTTAATGAATGAATTTTTCTCGAGTATTAAGAGCGGAGATGTTAACGCACAGTTTGGTGTTATGAAGAGGCGGTCATTTATGGTTCTACACAACTTACTCAGACAGTTTGACATTGTCTAAAATAATGATCAACCTACACGTAATGATAAATGCCTACCCAAGGTCTTCTCAAACATTGACAAAGATGAAGTTTCTTGCAGTCTTGAACCTGTTCTGACGATGATGGAATTATTTTTTTAAATAGAAAAATTTATATTCAACGAAGCAAGTTCAATTGGTAGCAACGATTCTATACAAATGATTAGCAACCCAATGAATCAAGTATTTTATTTTTATTTTTCATTTTTCTCGCATGTGTTTGACGAGTTTTTTCCACTGGGAAAAAGTGTGCCTGGTTCATCCCTGGTCCCTCCATGCTCTGAGAACAGGAAAAAACTACTAATCATAGGCTTAAGTTAAAAATAATTAATGTTAAGTACTTAATTACCATTGAAAACAGTTAAATGAAGATTAAACTAAAATATTGTTTGATAAACCATATCGAGTGCATTGTATTGCACTATTTCTGGAACTGCATATTTGTAAAAAACTAGCTCAATATTTAGTTTTATGTTTCATAAAACACCTACAGTCAGGTTTAATGTCAACCTTCACAACGCCAACGTAATAATTTTATTCAAGAAATTCAAAAATATTTAACTTGCCTTTAGTTCCATAAGTTATAATGTATTCCTGGTACTGTTACAAACTAAAGCATATTTGTGATAATTGTAACTGGAAATAACACATTAATAGTATCCAAGAAAACAACAGACCACGTAAACCATACCAGCTATCTGCTAATTAAGAACAACATTTAATTAAGTTGGGCTGCTTGTAGCAATCATACAACTACATGAGATTAGTAAATTAAATTTGGTACGTGCCTGGAATCATCAAATTACTTTACAGCTCCTCTTAGTTAGATAAGCGGAACCCTAATATATTAATTATGAATGTAAAACAATACAATTACGTAGATGGAACGTTGATGAAATTATTATTAATTGCAAATGAAATTAAACAAATATTAAAAATATAAACTATAATTTATAGAAAACAAATTTTTCTCTTCAAGTTACATGTACGTTCTGTGTTATAAAAGCTACTTAATTCCACTAACAATTTTAATTGCAATTTTTTTATAATATAGAAAAAGTTTATTTTTTATGATCAGTTTTGTTTTTTTACTACTAAATTTACTAAATTTCTGTTATAAAAGTATATTCAAAGGAGTATAGGTTAAAAAATACTTTTATTACCCTAAAAAGTCTTCTTCTTTTTCTTCTATATTGAGATTAAAATACATGACATCAAATAACAGTAACATTAAAATAACAGGAATATGATATTAACAGGAACATGGAAAGTATTGAAATATTATAATTTTCAACCTTAACTATTAGTTTCAGACCTTTATCATCAGCATTAACAGGGTGAATTACTCTAAAGCTGAAGTCCTAAACTAGAGGCAAGGAAGCATTGTCAAGAAAAGCTTTTCCTCGAGTAGACTATTCATTAGTATACTTAAAATTAAACTCCTACAGAATATGAAGTAGCTTCTTCACCAATGAAAAGTTATAGTAATGTCAAACTTTGCATTAACGAATCCAGCACGAACAACTGCCTTGAATCTTGAAAGACACTAAAACAGTTCCTCAAGTCTTTCAAACAATATATTTTCATGTCCATCAGGTGACCTATGCAAACCTCCAACTATAATATTTAGATCTTTTATTATGATAGTATTATAGACAAAATTCTAAATGAAACTCTACGTAGCCTTAAATTTTCAATGCCTTATAGTTTGCGCCGACGGTTTTCTAATTAAATATACAAACTCCACTTGTGACACTTCCTCTTCTTCAGTAGGAAGATGCAAGCACATATATGTCTGAAACTTTATAAATTCACTTTGTTCATTATTCACATAAAATCATATTTTTTCTAGACCAAATTCAATATTTAACACATTTTTTTATATTCTAAGCCTGTGAGTGTTTCAAAACAACATTTTGCATGTGTTTTGTAAAACTTGACGGTCTTAAACAACTTACAATTCCATACAAAAAAAAAAAAATTATATAAAATTATACACAATAATAAAAAAAGTCGAGGAGCAAGGATTGATGGAATAGATTCGAGATACTGTTATTTAAGAAAGAATCGGATAGCGAAAATAGCAAAATTGTGGGTTTTTATCTAATTTCAAACAAACATGTTATTGAAAAAATAGGACGGACAATGAATTGTCAGTAGTTGCAATTTTGTTATTGTTCATTAATATAGTTTATTACTTGTTATAAATTGTCATATTGCCAGTAGTTTGGAACTTTGTTAGCTCTTTGTTATAATTTTTGTTGTTGTCCATTGACATAGTTATATCATTATATTAATCGTTCTTTGATCTTGTTATTCTTAATTCAATGTCGATCATTTTTACAATACTATTCTATTTTATATAATGAAAATTGGTGTCTAGACCTTAGTTTAAGTCTCAACCATCTTGAACCTTGTCAATTATTTGAAATGAATGTACAATCATGTAAATTGGTGCTAACCGTTGGAAGCAAATAAATAAATAAAACAATGAAAGACTAATGGTGGGTGGCTATAGCGGTTAAACAATGTATGGAGCAGATGGACTTGAGAATACAACTTATTTTTCTGACACACAACTGAACATAATTAAAAGTCTAATGAAGATGCTCTTTGCCTGAATTCAAGTATTTGTTGTAATGTATTATATGTAATATATATCATTTTCTACGAATAATATGAATTAGTGGAGGTGTAATAGTAACATTTAAGATGTACGACGCTTCCAAATACAACTCCTTCCAATATAGAAACAAGAGATATAATATTTTTCAATATAATTGAGTAATTATAAATTTTAGCTTATTGTGTCAAAACTCTTTATAAAACAGCAATCAAAAGTCTCATTTTTAAACTTTAGGCATTAAATCCCTATAGAATGAGGTTATAAATAAGTAAGAAATGCCTGTGTATTCTATAAAGTAACTATTATATAAGTTATATAACAAATATAATTTATATCTGAACGCAATATCAGTTTTATAAAAAGTTGTAAATAATAAAGGTAAAGTAAATAGCAGTAAATATTTACAGATATTTAGTGTCGTAATTTTGCTTTTCATCAAAACGAAGTGGCCATTTCAGAAAATGTCGCATTGACACTTTCTTTCGGTGCTATTGTCGCTCTTTTTGATGCTTCACTGTACAGTAGGAAGCTCAATAACAACACACTTATATTTTTTCCTATTTTATTTTTTCGTATACCATCTAACATTTTACGGTATATAGTCCTTGGTATAAGAACTTGTTTTATATAAATAAAAATTATAATCAGTGACAAATGATTAATAATAAATCCGTATTCAGTAATAAATACTACACAGTATTTATTACTGTGTAATAATATATACTGTGTATTATATCAGTAGTAATATACACAGTCGTTATCTTTAGACGAAATGGTCTAACAGTACTCACATATAAAACAATGAAAAAAATTATCTCTCTCACAAAAAACCATTACAAATGTAAAAGACAAATGCAGTTTTTAATATTGAGGTCACTCAGAAATTGACATATAAATGCTATAAAAGCCCTTTGATTACCATTGAGAGAAAAATAAATGCATCAAATAAAAAATTGCCTTAATTTTTCTTAAGTCAAGAGATAAGATAATATACCAATTTAATTTGTATCAATTTCTTATTTTTCTGTAGATAAATAACTAAAACTAAGGATTACTACAAGATTTTGCACATCTTCAAGGATATTTGGAAATAGTATTACTATTCTAACAGAAATAAAATGAAATTAATTTTCCAAGAATAAAGTTGAAAAAAGTTAATTTGTTTATTTTATAATTTATATTTTTTAGATAGTTTCAAAAGAATGTAATATGTGTAGATAAAAACATTGAATTCCTTTATAATTTTTATTAAACGCCATTTCCCAATTTACTAGGCACATTAAGGGCATACTTTATGTTTTAAATATATTCGTATTGGCTTCCAAAGTGGCAATAACACATTCCACTCCAACAATAGCTCAGCACATTCGGTGTTATTGTTGGGTCTATTGTAAAACATCCGTTTGACGGCAATGGATTTGAGTTTAACCTGATATTATGATTTAAGAGACAAAATATTGCATTCTGTTTTTTCATCACTATCGAGTAGAGGAAAATGCCAAAAACAATTAAAATGCATTGTTTTGCATGATTACATATTTTCTAGTTTAATAACGATTCGGTTTTTGTATGGATGTATTGTATGAAACGGGAATGCAAATGTTAATTACACATACAGGATGTTTTGCGACTTTGTCAATAGGGAATACGCTATTACAGTAGTATTAGCTTAAGTCCTGTGTCCAAGAGTACGATAGGTTTTTGTTTGGAGGTCCTCAGAATCAAAAACACTATTTATTTGTTCAATTTCATGGTATGGAGGTGTAGGGCAGCATTCTTCAGGCTAAGCTAAAAATCAGGGTAATCGGACCAAGAGATCGGAGTTTTATGTAGTTTCAAACTTATAAAAATTGGATTTTGTAATTTTTGTAACACAATTTTTTTATGTAACAACTTCAACTAAAATCCAATTTAATTCAACTTGAAATAGCTTGGACTTTTAATCTAGCTTAACTAGAAACGGAGAAAATAAAACAACCTTTCTTATGTTATTCTTGTAGGAAATAAAAAACACCTTTCTATCTCTCTTATTTATTGTTATAACTTGATCTAATTTAGTATGTATCTTCGCAAGATAAGATTTATTTATATTTGCTTGCAAAACCCATACGGCGGCAAACCTACCATAGTCCATTCACATTCCATATTGGGCTTTATAGAAAAGATAAAAAAATACTGTGCTACATTGTAATACAATTTGGTATTTATCTTTCCAAGAAATTATTAACGTATATTTACTCAAAGACGGCAAATGAATGTAGCAAACCTATTTAACAAAATAGTAACTAGTATAATTATTAAAAAGAATAAATCGATATATTTTAATTGAAATTCTCTTAGTACCCATTTCTTCTGCGTTTGGGGTATTTATTGCAAACAATTATGGCTCCAGAATACATAATAATCTTCCGGAAACAGTCATATATACATATCTATCCTTTTAAATTTCTTGTTATTGATCAAAAGATCCATTTTTTGACAAATTTTATCAATGTTTTAGGTTTTTAGCAATGTTTCATTAGGATAGGTCTTATTTCGTCGTAACAAACCTTTTGTAGCCTTGTTAAATCAACTTGAGGTATGTATATATATATATATATATATATATATATATATAATATATACAGCCCCATGTGTAACTGACTCACTGATGATCTTAAATTCCTGAAGCGACCGTTTAAGATAGAGACCTGAAATTTGGCATGAACATTCTTTGAGATGTTTCAATTTAGGAAAAATCATCAAATTACAAATTTTCTACTTTTAAAGTAAAAAAAAAAAAATGCTAAAAATACGAGGTGTCGGTAAAGAAGTACGTTAGGTCTTAATAATGTCGCTTGGGGCGCTATTAAAGTCGCTTAGTTCTCGCTAGTATTTTATTCAGGTTTTTTAAGTACACCTGCGTTCTGCATTCTCAACGATTTATTTACACATCGTTTTCCAATTGATCCTCCCAGCATTGAGATTTTGTTGAATTGATAGCGTGGTTCATTTTATACTTTCACACACTTAAAATATGTTTTTGGAGAAATTTTAAGATTTAAATGTTAGGTTCTCGTTTCATTTTCAATTTTTTTTTTTTTTAGATTACTTATTCAAATCCACCCCATGTTACGCTTTCAGCCGAATTTTGCACTTAATGAATACACTGTGTAGCTTGTGCCGTGACTTCGATTACTTTGTATAATACTTAACAGACAGTTAATTATTACCTTTCTGTTTTATTTATATTCAGTTTATATTATTTTTTCTTTTACACACTTAAAATATGTTTTTGAGAATTTCGAAATAACTTTAAAACAAAACTAACAGGCTGAAAGGTTAGTTTCTCGTTTCATTTTCAATTTATTTTCGATTACTTATTCAAATTCACCCCTGGTTTTGCCATTGGCCTAATTTCGCATTAATGTACTGTGTAGCTTGTGCCGTGATCTTAACGTAATATACTTCGTTTACTTTGAACAATACTTAATAGACAGTTAATTATTATCTTTCTGTTTTATTTATATTCAGTGTTTTATATTATATTTTAATTAGTTTCTAAAGATGTCGCTTGGAGCGCTATTATAGTCGCTTAGTTCTCACTTGTATTTAAATTATGTCTTTTAACTACACCTGCGTTCTTGATGATAGTGATGTTTGACCTTAGTGAACCTCACTCTTAACTAACAAATCTCTCCCATCTAACTTATATAGAAATGAGATTTTGATGCATTGAAAGCGTGTTTCTTTTATTAATTTTACACACTTTATAAATTTTTTTTGAGAATTTTTAAGTAACTATTGAATAAAACTTACAGATTCAAATGTTAGGTTCTCGTTTCGTTTTCAATTTATTTTAGATTACTTATTCAAATTCACACTAGGTTATCCTTTCGGCCGAATTTCGCATTAAACTAATTTACTGTGAAGCTTGAGCCGTGATCTTAACGTAACATACTTCGATTACTTTGTACAATACTTAATAGACAGTTTATTATTATCTTTCTGTTTGATTTATATTCAGTGTCTTATATTTGATTTTTTTACTCACTTAAAATATGTTTTTGAGAATGTTTAAATAAGTATTGAACAAAGAGAACAGATTTAAATGTTAGGTTCTCGTTTCATATTCAATTTATTTTTTTAATTACTTATTCAAATTCACCCCAGGTTACGCCTTGGACGAATTTCGCATTCAATGAATTTACTGTGTAGCTCGTGCCGTGATCTTAATATACTTCAATTACTTTGTACGATACTTAAAAGGAAGTTAATTATTATCTTTCTATTTTATTTATGTTCAATGTTTTATATTATATTTTAGTTCACACCTTAAATATGTTTTTGGAGAATCTTTAAATTACTATTGAACCAAACTAACAGGTTTTTATGAATACAATTATTATTTCACAGGTCTCGATTTTTCTTATAATTAGTAGTTTGTAATAGTAGGGGGTTTTTGCGGATCTACCCCGTTTTTATTCTTTCCTTTTTTTCATATTATTTAATTATCGTTTCCGCTCATTTATTTGAATGTTATTCGCTATTTCTAGGTTTAAACTTTTTCTTCTACTTCCTGAAATTTACAAGTTTTTATTTGAGTTGGGTAAGGCAGGGGATTATGCAATTTTCCAAAAATTGTATATCTATTTATATATAAAATTAATATAAATTTAAAACTTTATATTTAGCTACCGAACAGAGAAATATTTGTTACCATAAATACTACTATTAAATATAATGATAGCAACAAAAACAACTATAACTCTTAATTGAAATTTCTTTTCATCTAACAAAGCAACAATCGTCTAATCTAAAGTGTATATTTTTACCAGTACAACACCTAAAATATTTACATAAATAATTATAATTTCACAGCTCAAAACTTTTTAACGAATTCTAATTACGAAAGTGTATTAAAACCGATTCATATGAGTTTTTTAAGTTTTTTTTTACTATTGATTGTGAATTTTGTGTATTTGACGGGTTTTGTTACTGTCTTGACTGTGCAGTTCTTTCGTGGAACTAACGTATTTTAAACTTGACATTTTATTAATTTACGTACTTAGGGCAACCCCTAGGGGGGCATAGAGGCCCAAACTAGCCTGTTCGGTACTTGAGACTTAGAGCAATTACTTCTTATTAATTTACGAATTTAGGGCAACCCCTAAGGGTTGCATGGGGCGGAGCCCCATCGAGCCGTAGGCGAGTCTAATAAGCTATACAGCCCTATGTGTAACTGACTCACTGACTGACTCACTTATATGGGATATGAATTTTCTGACGTAACTATTTAAGCTAGAGACTTGAAATTTTGTACGATTGTTTGTTGCAACGTTATTGTAAAGAAACAAATCCAAAAATTAACAATTTTCAATTCAAACCCTCTCAAAAAAATTATCAAAAATGGCAAAATTTACAGTATGTAAGGGTTTTCTATATTCACTGTAACTTTTGAACCAGAGGTCCTACCTCAAATCTGAGTTAAAATCGTTAGTTGGGAATTAAACGCTCTACAATTTAAGTCCTTTGACATTTTAGTGTATCTCATCCCCTTCACCCTTAAAAAAGGGGCGTACTTTCAAAATTTCTGAATTTCTTTACAAAATTTTCGCTATCTTAATATTATTTCTGAACTAATATGACACACAGATGCCTGAAATTTAGTATATATTATAGCCTCGACTAGAACTTACTATAGTGGTAGCCATTGATCGGTTTTAATCAAAATTGGATAAAAAAAATTGAAAAAAGACTAAATTCTTAAAATTCTTTTGTGTAAAGAGTTTGTAAATTACTTTATTTTGGCAAATGTACTGCAAAATTGATATATGTTTTGCAAGTATTATACCTTATTTTAGACGCTCTACAAGTTCGGTCCTATGCAACTTTGCCGTATCTCAACCCCTTCACCCTTAAAAAAGGGTGTACTTGGAAAATTTCTAAAATTTTTCTCAAATATTACGCTATTTTGATATTTTTATTTACTATTATGTAAAATGTATGCATGAATTTCTATTTATATTATGACCTCAACAGGTTCTTTCTATAGTAGTAGATTTTTGCCAATTTAAATCGAAGTTTAGTCCAAAAAATTTTCAAAAACCCCAAAATTCTTAACATTTTAAACATTTTTTCATGTAAAGTGTTCGTAATTGACTTTAACTTGGTAAATATACTGCTATATTGATATTTGTTTTGCCATTACTATATTCTATTATAGACGCTCTACAAGTTTGGTTTTGTTACATTTTGGCGTATCTCACCCCTTCACCCTTAAAAAGGGACGTAATTTCAAACTTTATACATTCTTCCACAAACAATTTACTATTTTAATATTTTTATTCACTATTGTGGTGCACAGATGACTCAAACTTAGTAAATATTATAAACCTTATCATAGTCTAAGTATAAATATTATAGTTCATATTATTTTAGCAGCCATTGGTCAACTTCAAAGTTAAGACCAAAACAATTTAAATAAAAAACATGAAATTATTGACATTTTTTCATGTAAAGTGTTTGTAAATTACATTATACTGAAAAATATACTCCGATATTGATTTATATTTCGCCAGTAATTTGTTCTATTTTAGACGCTCACAAGTTCGGTCCTTTGCAATTTGGCAGTAACTAACCCCCTTCACCCTTATAAAGGAGCGTACTTTCACAATATCGTAATTCTTTCACCAAAATTGCTCTACTCAATATTTACCGTTTACTTTTATGACACATACATGCCTCAAATTTTGTGTATAGTATGAATGTATTTATTTCTTACTATAGAAGCAGCCGATTTGCAGGTTTCAATCCTAGATTAGTAAACAAACTGAAAATCCTAAAGTATTAACTTTTTTATGTACAGTTCGTGGTGATTTTGTTGAACCCGTTAAAGATACGGCCATACCGATATATTTTTTGTCAGCATTATATTCTTTTTAGATGTCCTATAAGGTGGGCTCTTAAGATTTTGTAGCATTTCACTCTCTTCGCCCCAAAAGGGGCGTATTTTCAATATTATTTCACAAAAATTGAGTCATTATAATAATTTTTATTTACTGGTATGACACTTAAGATGCCTGAAATTTAGCTACACACACATACCCTGAACATTTTATATAAAATATAAAACAAAAGTATTAATTTAAACTCTAAATATTGAGTGAATATCTTAAATGCTTTTGACTTCCTAAACTATTGAGCTAAGACAGCGAAGACAAGGATAGCGTAGTGGTGGAGGCCCCAACTAGCCTGTTCAGTACTTAAGACTTAGAGCGATTAACAAATTCGGGGCAACCCCGTAAGGGGGCATGGGGGCGAAGCCCCCATCGAGCCGTAGGCGAGTCTAAATACTATACAACCCGATGTGAAACTGACTCACTCACTCACTGATCACGTATACAAAGTATTTTGGATTTCCGGATGAGCTAGAAACTTGAAATTTGGTACACACGTAGTTTGTATGGTCAATAAATAAGGGAAAATCCCAAAACATTGTATTTTCAAATTTTAACCCCCTCAAAAAAATTAAAAGGGATGACATCGGTAATCTGAATATGTGAGGGTTTTTTATTTTTGCTCTAACTTTTGAACGAGGAGTCCTATCTCAAATTTGAGGGAAAATCGTTAGTTGGAAATTAGACGCTCTACAAATATGGTCCTATGCAATTTTGCCTTATCTCACTCCCTTCACCCTTAAAAAGGGGCGCACTTTCAAAATTTCTGAATTCCTTTAAAAAAATTCGCTATTTTAATATTTTTTATTTACTAATATGGCACTCAGATGCCTGAAATTTTGTACATATTATAGCCTCGACTAGATATTACCATAGTGATAGCCATTGGTCAATTTTAATCAAAATTAAATCTAAAAAAAATTGAGAAACACTAAATTTTTAACATTTTTTTGTGTCAAGTGTTTGTAAATTACTTTATTCTGGCAAATGAACTGCAAAATGATATATTGTTTTGCCAGTATCATATTTTATTTTAGACGCTCTACAAGTTCGGTCCTATGCAATTTTTCCGTATCTCACCCCCTTCACCCTTAAAAAGGGGTGTACTTTCAGAATTTCTAGAATTTTTCTAAAAAATTGCGCTATTTTGATATTTTTATTTACTATTATGTAATATGTATGCATACATTTTTATTTATATTATGAAAGTAGATTTTTGCCAATTTCAATCGAATTTTAGTCCACAAAAATTGTAAAAACACAAAATTCTTAACATTTTTTCATGTAAAGTGTTCGTAATTTACTTTAACTTAGTAAATATACTGCTATATTGATATATGTTTTGCCATTACTATATTCTATAATAGACGCTCTACAAGTTTGGCCATAAGACATTTTGGTGTATCTCACCCCCTTCACCCTTATAAAAGGGGCGTAATTTAAAACTTTATACATTCTTCCACAAACAATTCGCTATTTTAATATTTTTTATTTACTCTTATGGAGCACAGATGCCTCAAACTTAGTAAATATTATAGACCCAACTAGTTCTTACTATTTTAGCAGCCATTGATAAATTTTAATCAAAATTAAGACAAAAACAATTGTAAAAAAAAACATGAAATGATTTGACATTTTTTCATGTAACGTGTTTGTAAATTACTTTATACTGAAAAATATACAGCCATATTGATTTATATATCACCAGTAATTTGTTCTATTTTAGACGCTCTACAAGTTTGGTCCTTTGCAATTTGGCAGTATCTCACCCCCTTCACCCTTGAAAAGGAGCGTACTTTCACGATATCGAAATTCTTTCACAACAATTGCTCTATTTCAACATTTTTCGTTTACTGTTATGGCACATAGAAGCCACAAATTTAGATTATACTATGACCATATCTAGATCTTACTATAGGTGCAGTCATTGGTCAGTTTCAGTATAGTAGTTGTTAAAAAAACTGTGAAAATACGAAATTATATACATTTTCTAATTTATAGTTTTTTTGTGATTTTGTTTGATCCGATAAAAGTACTGCCATACCGTTATATGTTTTGTCAGGATTATATTATTTTTAGATGCTCTACAAGCTCGGCCCTTTGAGATCATGTAGCATCTCATCCCCTTCACCCTTAAAAAGGGGGCGTAATTTCAAAATTTCAATTTTAATTTTTACTAAGGGGTATTAAAACGGATTCATAGGAGTTTTTAAAAGTTTTTTTACTATTGATTGTGAATTTTGTGTATTAATTAAACCATTTTGTTGCTGTCTTTAATGTCTAGCTCTTCCGTGGAACTAACCTATTACATACTTGACTTTTAATTATTCTACAAATTTAGGGCAACCTTTGAGGGGGCATGGGGGCGGAGCCCCCATCGAGCCGTAGGCGAGTATATATATATGCCGGGAATCTAATAAAAGGGTGTCAAAAGTTACACGAAAGCTATGTGTAAAAATACAAACTCTAAAATACCTTCATCACATTTGAACCCTTAAATATACTAGAAGTGATCTTTAGAATTTGCATGGGAAGCATAAATTGGCCCTAAACACAATCATTGACCTGTTTCTGTTGAAATAGTTATCATTGTTTTAAATTAACAATCCATACGCTACACCTCACACCAACATCACCTCTGAGGTCTGTATTTTCCGTGCTTGTGTTTTAAATTGGTGTTTAGTAGATTGAGGTCACCAATAAGTGACAATGTTTAAATCATATTAGGTAATTTCCACGTTATAAAATACACCTTGTACTGTTGACTTAATAATTTGATGTCAGGTTTATTTTAGTTTGTACCCTGACTAAGGGTACAGTGATACTCTAATCAAAAAATATATTACCTTCCTTTTTTTACATTTATTCTCCTATGAAACTACTTCATGGGATTCAAGAAAACAACGTATGAGTATTTATATCCAAGTACTTTAAACTTAACCTGGTAGGAAAGACAAACAAAGACGTTTATCTTTGTTAGTCTTAGCTCAACTGAACAAACAAGTTTATTTCCCATCTTCCCATCCTTATAATTAAGAAAACCAATAACTCTCCAAACAGGTGAGAATTAAAACATAGAACATAAAAACTTACCACAGTTCATTTGTAAAAAATAAAATAATAATAATAATAAATAATAGATAAAAAAATAAAAAAAACAATATTTATAATTGTTTTAATACATACATTATATTATACAATTTTATAGCAATCTTAGAACATAAATAACATATTCTTATTTGTTATTTTAAAGGAAAAAGTAGTAAATGTGCATTTTCAACCATTCTTACAACATGTGGAACAGTTACTTTTTAGTAAAGAAACACCTTTCTGAATTTTTCATAATTTTTTACAATATCTCATTATTTGATAACTCGACATTTTATCAACAAGTAAAAAGGTTTTACCGTGCTTTATTTTGTTAATCAGATAGTTATGAATAGTAGAGTTATGTTTATCATTTGAAACACTAAATCAATCATTTTGAGAAAGCTATTCTTATTGGAAATATATATATTTTTAAAATTAAAACTATAATAATTCAATATATTTGTATAATTTTGGGGTTGGCCTTTCATTGCCAAAGATAACATCATCAGATTTGTCAGAACTCCTTAATTCAGTGTTACATTTTAAAAGTAACACTTCTTTCTCTTCAAAAATTAACTTTTTACTTCTTTTTATTGATATATTATATAAGTTTAGTAAAAGAACATTTTGAAAATGATCTCGTATTTAGGTGTTCTCTAAGGTTGTGATATAAATTTGATGCATGTTTGTTAAAATAAATAAATAAATCATCCGATGTAAAAACGGAAATTAATTTTACATGTAAATAAATCTTTAAAGTAGGGAAGTAAAGTCAGTTTTTTATTATAACGTTACTGTAATTTAAAGATGTTTAAAATTTTATTTGTTTGATAGCCATAACGTAACTATTCAAATATAGTAAACTTAACTCTTAATTTCAAAAGGATAAATAGAAAAGCACAAATCAACACGTAGTGTATTAAATTATATCATTACCTATTATAATATGTAATAACAATACCGCTGCTCTGGGTAAACTCGGCATTATTTCCCAAGAGTTCCCTACGTTCCAATATAAACTTTGCTGTTGTTGGTAATGAAAATGAGTGTATCCAACAAACAATAGTCAAATATGTAGATTCGTTTCTGCTTTGAATTGTTTAATTAATTGTTACTTATGATAGCTACAGAAGTTTTACTATTACCGTTGACAAATAAAAAGCTGAGTAAAATTATAAAATTTACACTTTTAATGTGAAAAATTTGATTGAAATATGTTTGTTAACTTAAAATAAATCAAATAAAAACATAATAGCTCATTGAGACTACTATATAAATGTGTATGGGTAAGATATTATATACTGGGACAATAAAAAAACTATTGAATATTATTTGTTCTAGATTCACAAGCTAAATATTCCTTGGCTATTACTCAAGTCTACACGGTACTTTTTTTAATTATAGGGGACTACATTATAACCACGATCAAGAAATGTCAACAATCTTTCCTTTTCATATACGCGAACACACACCGCTACACTTGTGTTACCTTAGGCCCGGTTCACACGAGCGTCAAAATACACTGCGTGCACGCTGCGTCGACGCGGCGTCCCCGGTGCACTCGAGCGTTTACGTGTGTACTGCTCCATTTAAATACATGTACTGCTCAAATGCCGCTGCATAATAATGCTGCGGCAACGCAAACGCAAAACGCTCGTGTGCACCGGGCCTTAGATCAATAAGAATACATTCGTAGGTCTCAAACATTAACTGTATTTGTTTACAAAACCCATAATAACAATTTGTTGGCATAAACATATGATATTTTTAAACATCTGATTACACCACATCCCCTTTGATAAAATCCATTTGCTGCGTCGAGTTTGCTGAAAAATCGACCTCCTTCCAATGAAGGAAGCTGCAAAAACTCTCTCTTCTAGTATTAATTTAATTTTGTGTAATCTACATATAGTCTTATTCTACCCCCCTTTCTAGGAACCACGACAATAGGTGAGCACCATTAGGTTGGTTTGAAAATTGGTCCAATCACGCCATCACCAATCATTTTCTCCAACTCAGCCTTTACCTGCTTATGTAACGATACCGCCATCCGTCCGGGGGACATGTCAGCATAAGGCCTTCGGAGCATAAGGAGCATAAGGAGCATCATCGTGCAGTGTGATTTTATAGGGCTGTTTCATTTTCCCCATGCCGTTGAAAGCTTTTGGATGTTGCCTTTGTAAAGCTTCAACATCCACAAGATTGACATTAAACTTTAAGAGCTCTAATTTGAGAAGAGCGTTCCTGTTCAACAAAGGTGTGTTTTGGGTCAGCAAAACATAAATTTTTTCATATAACTGTTTTTCCTTGTACTGATTCGTTGTTTCACACACACCTTTAACTGTGAACTTGGTTCTGCCTGGCCCAAACAAGACTTTATTTGTTGGCAGATTTCCATATTAACTCTTGAAAGAGCTGTTTTCCCACGACCAAAACATCTGCACCCGAGTCCATTTTAAACATGACTGGTTTAAAACTGATGTTCGCCTTAACACTGGGACATCCTTCTTGCACAAAGCTTATTTCGTCCAAATATTCGTTATGTACATTCCTCTTCTGATTCAGTTTCTCTTACTCCTTTGGGACCGTTTTCGCAAAACTTTGTAAAGTGACCCATCACTTTGCATTTTTGACATCTTTGATTGAATGCCGGGCATGCACGAGGGCCATGATTAGTACTACAACAACGAAAGTCAAAATTTTTTGTCAGGGGCCTCTTTCTTTGATGAATCTTTTGACCCACTGCACCGATTTCCCTGGACGACGATTCCCCTCTGATCTCTGATTGCTTTTTAGTCACTAAATATACTTGTCTTACTCTGGCTATAACCTTACGCAGTGGTAGTGATTCATATATCTGCAGGTTTTCTGACAATTTCTGATTATTAATGCTTATTAAGCCTATGGAGGCTCAGGTTCCACCATTTGATAGTGATGGCGGTCGTCTACTCCGGGACCATGTAGACAGGTCCACTCTACCATACTCCAGCTTTTACAAGTACCATCTATTAAGTTGCTAGATTTAATTTATTTCAGAACTGAAACTTTATGAAGGCTTGGTTGAGACATGAATTAACCAAAATAAATTAATGAAGACTTTGATTGCTCCAGCTCTCCCATAAGTACACTACGTTTTTATGGAATATACAATTATTCACAATGTTTGGTTAGATGTCTATTTGGCTTATTCAAGTTTAGAGAAACATTGAATTTAACAAGTTGAGACGAACAACGTAACATAAAACAAGATATGAGCCGTTATAAAAACAGTAGACTACAGCAGATTATTTTCAAATTTTGGTCATTATAAAAATATTTGGTCCTTAGATTAGGCCTAAACCTTATTTCTCTTCAATTGCTAGGTACAGGTGTATCAATTTGGTTACATAATAACGTTGTACCATTTTAACCGAGCCATGTTCGTTGGTTTTAATTCCCTTTTGTTATAGTGTCATGATAATCAAGCAATTAAATCTACAGCAGACTCTTCACAGATAACAGCTGTTAAAAAACTGCTTAAAATAATTTTCCCTTTATTTTTGTTTACTTTTAGTTGTTATTTCGTTACCAAAATAGCATCCCATAAGACCAATGTTCAAAAATATGAATTTAAACTTAAATTTAGACAAAATTATATTTTTCCTGAGATTGAGGCTGTTTCTGTACTTATTTTTGGGCCAAAACAGTCTTAAATTCAAAGTTTAAGCAACATCTACCCAGTAGATTTTGAGATCGTGGAACACACATCCCTTCAGACATTGCTCTATAGGATATATTAGTATTCAGAACAGAAAACAGGCCTGTAGAAAGAAGTTCGGCTTTACCGCACATTGCAATCTTAAAATGCTCATAGATTCTATAAATATTGACAGAATTTAATAAAACAGCTTTTCAAAGTTGTGGCAGAGATTGAAGCTGTTTATAAAGATTATTCAAACGCTTACCAAATATTTAGAGACTCAGTGGGTTTTAGATTACCTTCACTCAGCTGATGAACCAAAATTACCGTATTAAAAAGGAAACATTTTTTACTTTGGGGCATCTGATAACTCTCAAACTTACGGGATAGATACATAACAATAAAAACAATGAAAAAAAAACAGATATTAGCCCACAAGGCTGAAATGGTGACAGAAATAGGCCACACATGGATTGTAGGCTTATTTCGAAGATGAACCATGTCACCGATTTACATTTTTATTCTACTCTTACTTGGGAAAATGACACAGTTGAACTACGCTTACTACATTTTTTAAACGGCAAAAAAAAACTTCCTTTGTGTTCAGCCTAAAGGCCGTAGGCATAAAGTGAAAATTACCAGTTTAGGCTATGCTAGACCATTGGATATAGGCCACAGACCTTCTTTGAGCTTGGATAATAATGAGAAAAACAGAAAGGGTGGTGCAAAGCTACCAGCCCCAAAATTGGAAACACGAGGTCTTGTGCCTCGATGACCCACAAAGAGTTACTCGGAGAAAATTGCAATATACAGATTAAAAATTAGCACTTACTCATTCGTCAGGTGGCACAGGAAAGCATCTTTGAAAATTTTGAAATCGTGAAACAGTTCATTACACTCTGGATAGAAAAAGGTAAAATTTTACAACTCCACAAAGACTTGTCGGCGGCAGTGCGCTTGCTCCCTATTAGACGGAAGCTTGACGAAGTCTTCCGTCAGGTGTTCCACCCGTACGAAACCAATGATGAAAACAACTTCAAAATATACAGAGATGTGACGTTCGCATGACAGAACAATGTCACGGCTCAACATGTTAACAAGGGAATGCCACACCTGAGATGGACGGACATATTTTGATCATTCAATTACCGTTTGACCCTTTATACATGTAGTTGTTTACAAAATTGGTATGCTAATAATACTCAATGGTTCTTTAGATAAATTTGTAGACGGAGTTTATATTATAAACATAAAACTTTAAGCGACAAAAGTTCAATAATTTATTTGTTATTTTTATTTAATTAGTTTTAGTTTAGCTATATTTAACTATTTAAGAGGTTAATTGTAAGAAAGGACCATGTGATCCGAAATTCGTTTAAAAAATAAGTATTTTCATTTCATTTAATTTCAAAATATGCAGTTGAGATTGCAATAACGAGAATAATTATCAATTAAATTTTAATTTCCCAACCAGGAGGCCAGCGTCAAGATAACCAATCATTTCTACTGAAAAAACATCAAAATTTTCATGACAGATAATTCTCCTTATTTTTCATTGGCAGTAAGGTGCTTCATGATCATTGAAATTACCATGCAGAAGAAGTTGACACTGCGATTAAGCTGATTCAACATATGATCACCTGATTGAGACCAGTGCAATTTATTAAAGATGGAAAGTATGAATGAATTTTAAATCATGCATAATATCCTTTGTTGAGAGGTTTAAGCGTTTATGGACAGACAGACATATACTTTATGCGGGTAGTTGCCTAAAATTGCCTAATTTTCTAAAATTGTGAATTAAAATACTTTCATAACGTTAACAAACACTGAACAATTTTGAATGGTCCATTAATTCCTAAGAACATTTTCAAATCAATATATTTGGTTTTATTATCACTATTTTATTACTAATAAACCGACTTATTTCTTTTACTTATAATTAATGAATAAATCTGATGTAAATAATAACCAATTCCACATTTGTTGCTTGTATTCTATTAACAATACAATTATAAGCGTAAAATATTAAACCATCTTTACTTTTCTTCATGTCAAGACATGTGAAACAGATTAAGATAAAGTTGAGATAAAACAAATCACCGCAGAGACTTGTTATACCGGCCAGTCGTGAATTTATGTGCCAATAAGCATTATCCGCTACGGTGCTCTGGGAGCGGCCAAGTTATATTGAAAGCGCTATAAGACACATGGGCCGGTATACCTAGGGGTTTCATTTGATGGAAAAAGGGAAACGAGTCCATTTATAACATAAAATAATTGAACATAATTCTAAAGTGGGTTTTATACATTACTTTACATATAAAAAAACCACGTTTTAAATAATATGAAGATAGTTATAATTTTGAAATTTGTTGACAAAACTCATACACAAATCTCATTATTATATTTTTTCATACATATATATTTTTTAATGCGTTACATATTTAATTCGTTGGATTAATTATTAAAATATTGTTTTGTAAAACACGTTTGGAAATCAGAGCAGAACGCAGTAAAACTAAGATTTTAATTTACCAATTTTCAGTCCAGATAAAATTTTTGGATTATAAAACTAAAGTCCAAACGATGTCTTTTGAATTTGCCTAATGAGAAGTTCATGTAGAAAAAAATGTCTTAATTTTAGTTCTTTTATAGAGTCTTCATATATATTAGCTGCGAACCTAAACTAAATTGATATCCTATATTTTTATGTTAAATTAAAATCCTTTATAATCTAATAAATGAACAGCAAATATAATCTATATGTTTGCAGTTTGGTCAAACGTCACATGTCAGCGTTTAGAATCTTTTATTCCTATTCTAAAATTTGAACGAGAACTGTGGTCTTCTTCGGATTAATAGTATCAACTAATTGATCACTATTCTAAGATTGTAGTTACATAATCTTTTAATTTTTTTATAGTTCTTAGTATGTTTCAAACTAAGATCTTTCCAAAATTTATCTTAATAAATGGACTGAATGATTTTGTGAAAAAAGTTTTAACGGTGGATACAATTACGTAAGAACATTACAATAATTTCACCAACAAATTAATATACAAAGTTTATTTACAAATAATCTGATAAAACCTTAATAAAACCATTAATAAAGTACACCAGCGTGGCGTCTTATATACAAGGAGATTTTTAATTAATCCTCTTCCCTACTTATTTTCTACACTATATGAGTTTGAAGGTATAATTATAACTCCACACATCTATGTTAGACCTAATTATATTGTTTTTCATGGGTTCATTGACTCACCATCTAAAATAGGAGACGGTCCACGAGGATTAAGCCAAAATACTTAAATGTAAGCATAGGTTGATGTGTAAATCAAATTAAAGGTCTCTTTTAGTAGAATACAATGAAGAAAACTGGACCGCAAAAGAATGTCCCATTCAAAAATGGCAGGTGATCAAACTTTTCATTAAATCACATTGTTAAAAACAAAAAAAAAATATAGCTCCAGATACATTCGACCTTTTGAGGTCGGGTTAGTGGCACAGTGTTTAGAATGCAAAGTCTTTTAAATGATGTATCATGACATAGGCCTATGAAGTTTTCCCCAATACTTACTTTAGGGACATCCCTAGTGGAGTCGTCAGAGAAACTGCATTGGCTTACGTCATATGATACACCATTTTGAGGGGCTTTGCATTCTGAGGAATGTGCCACAAATCCGACCTCAAAAGGTTGAGTGTATCGGGAGTCATTTCATTTTTTGTTTTCAGCAATATGAGTTTAATCCAAAGTTTGATAGCCTGCCATTTTTACTGCCACTTTTTGTGATCCAGTTTTTTGCATTAGGCCTATATTCTGCTAACAGAGGCCTTTAATTTGATGTACATATCAACCTATGCTTACAGCTAAGGATCCCGGCTTACTCCTCGTGGACCGTCAAAATTGGAGGTTGAAAATAAATCCATGAAAAAAGATATTTATGTCTTACGAAGATGTTCGGAGTTTACACCTATTTTATAAGGTATGGAAAAAATAGGGGAGAAGGGACTTAAACTCAACGTGTATGGGGTGAAATTGAATAAAGTAGACAAACTTCATATTATAATTTAAAATATTGAAATTGTTTGTAGTAGCCTAAAAATGTACATATGAACTATATCACCTAGTTTCCTGGCTGGCTTTATGTTTTTTTTTTCTTTCATCAAATGTATATTGTTACTTAAATATATTTGAAATATGAATTGAGACTCGTTCAATATTTTTATCAGAACAAATATTAACATTGATTCCATGCGAAAATTAGACTTTTGAAAATGATGGATATAAAAACTTTTGTAATCCAAATATCTAAACAAATATAAATAACTTGCTCATTCCTGATTATATTGCCCCTGAACTGGTGTGATAACTAAACTATGGTATTAAATTACCTTGATCGTTCTAGTTCATGCGTTGTGTGCAAAGACTACAACCTGGTTTCGGTGCTTAATTGCACCATGTTCACGTAGATATGTCAATCGAGAAAGTCATTTCTTCGGTCCGAAAAGGACGTCGTCAAAGAGTTTAAAAAACACAAACACACACGAGACACATAATACGAAAGTACGAAAACTACGAAAAAGTTCGCACGGACGGTCGGTGGTCAACTCGCGCGTCACTTTGCTGTACCGTCGCGATAGCCGGCTCGAGGACACTGGGGTTGACGGCGGCGAAGAGTAGTTGAACTTTGTATCCTATCTATTGGACTCGTCCTGCGGGGGTAATCAGCTGATGGTGATGGACTCGTCCGTCGAATTTGAGTTGTTTCAATTATTTTATTAAATATGATATGAGAGTTGTAGTTTAATTTTTCGTTTAGAACCAAACCATTGTCTTGTTTTAGAGCCTTATATAGCCTATATGAAATTCTTCACGAGTGTCGAGAGTAGGGCCTTTTTTACAAATTTCTATTATTTTGGTGTTGTTCTCAATTTTACCGACACTGTGGCTCACATCTATCATGTGTTGCGCTCAACTGGATTTTTGTGGATTTATCCGGGGGTTAGGTTTGTGTTCTTTTATTCTTTTTGAAAATGAGCGGCCAGTTTGCCCTATATAATATTTATCACAATCGTTGCACTGGATTTTGTATACACCAGTTTTTTCCAGCGGATTTACCATAGTCTGGGGCTTAGGTCTTAATAGGCGCTCGGTTTTATTTGACGTTTTTGGCGCAGGTACGATGTTAAACTGTTTTAGTTCTTTTTGGAGCAAACTATGCAATCTATGTCCATATGCAATCGGAACGTATTTGGGTGGCAGTTCAAAGGATGTTGAATCATTTCTGGAATTTTTATTGGAATGTTTAATCACAAGTTTATCAATCATGTGAGTTTCGTAGCCATTGGAACGGGCGATGTGTTTTATGATAGTCAATTCTTTGTTATAATCTTTTGGTGTTAACGGTATTTTGATTAAATACCGATCTAGGTTAATCAAAATACGGTAGGTTATAGGTTAATCAAAATACCGTTAACACCAGAAGATTGTAACAAAGAATTGACTATCATAAAACACATCGACCGTTCCAATGGCTACGAAACTCACATCATTGATAAACTTGTGATTAAACATTCCAATAAAAATTCCAGAAATGATTCAACATCCCTTGAATTGCCACCAAAATACGTTCCGATTGAATATGGACATAGATTACATAATTTGCTCCAAAAAGAACTAAAACAGTTTAACATCGTACCTAACCCCCGGATAAATCCACAAAAATCCAGTTGAGCGCAACACATGATAGATGTTAGCCACAGTGTCGGTAAAATTGAAAACAACACCAAAATAATAGAAATTTGTAAAAAAAAGCCCTACTCTCGACATTCGTGAAGAATTTTATATATATAAGGCTCTAAAACAAGACAATGGTTTGGTTCTAAACGAAAAATTAAACTACCACTCTCATATCATATTTAATAAAATAATTGAAACAACTCAAATTCGACGGACGAGTCCATCACCATCAGCTGATTACCCCCGCAGGACGAGTCCAATAGATAGGATACAAAGTTCAACTACTCTTCGCCGCCGTCAACCCCAGTGTCCTCGAGCCGGCTATCGCGACGGTACAGCAAAGTGACGCGCGAGTTGACCACCGACCGTCCGTGCGAACTTTTTCGTAGTTTTCGTACTTTCGTATTATGTGTCTCGTGTGTGTTTGTGTTTTTTAAACTCTTTGACGACGTCCTTTTCGGACCGAAGAAATGACTTTCTCGATTGACATATCTACGTGAACATGGTGCAATTAAGCACCGAAACCAGGTTGTAGTCTTTGCACACAACGCATGAACTAGAACGATCAAGGTAATTTAATACCATAGTTTAAATATAAATAGTATAAACGTTTTAACAGAAACAAAATATGAAGAATTTTACCACCGACAAAACTATTAATTTCAAGTAAAATTTTAACCCAATGTACAGAATAGAGTAAGTACGATGATTTATTTATGACTTTAAATGAATTTTTAAAGTAATTGTAATTTTATTATAAAATTTATCCATTTTAAATCTTGTCTAAAACAATTATTTCAGTAAATTTATGGATAAGTAGTTATTCACAGTACTAAAATTAATTGTGTATCTAACGTGCTTAGTAATACATGTGTAGAATAACGGGACAATATCGTAATAACAAAAATCCGACTCATTAAAAAAAATATTATTTATTAACTATTATTGACATTACAGACTAAGAAAGATTTTGAAGACATTTAATTAGTGTTTTAACAACTTTTATTATTTTAATAGTTTTATTGCAAGTTTATCCAAACTAAACATAACAGTTTGTATTTACAGTAGTATGTTAGAAACTATTTAAATATAAATATTGTAATTAGTTCCTTAATTAACTTGAAGATTAATTTATTTTTCCTTAATTTATCGGTAATCAATGAATAATTATTTTAAGAGTATAGGAAATATAATTCTTTGTACGCCATTAAAAATGCATTACTGGCTGAAAAACATATAGATTTTGGAACGAAATTGTAGGAAAGCAAATGCAGCAGAAACAGAGCATAGTCAAATAGCCATAAAATCACTTCCGAAATATTGCATTGGGAGCACATTAGGTGGATTGCACTAGATTTACGACCACATGTGTTCGAATTTTACGACTTGGTCTAGATTTTCTAGTTGACTATAATCCATTATGATCTCTTTTTAAATATATTTTTTATTCTCAAACAATTTGTAATCAAAGTGTCACATGTTATATTTCAGTGAAAATATTTAGAAGCCTTTTAACTACTTAAAATGGTTATACTCGTATTTTACTTAAAGTATCAACACATTTAGTTAACTGGTCTAGAAAATAATCATATGACCACTTACTTTCTATGCCTTATCGACCACATCAGACTTAGATGCAATCGATTACAAGGATGACTCTCTTGTAAAAATAATATATTATCTTATTACTTACCTTGTAACTTTAGCACTTATGCATTAAGTTGCTTTAATGTAAAACTTATTGAACCTTACTGAATTATATGTTGCTCCGGAGAGGAAAGTTGGTTTTAATACATGGATTAGTAATTATAGCGTTTCTTCAGAGTTCAATAAGCCAAATGGCCTATGAGGTTCTCATAAAGACGGCAAAGTATATTAACGGATCCATCACTAGGCTACCCATAAAGTTTGTTTATTAGGTTATATATTTTGTTTTACGTGCTGTTAACAAACCAAACATGATAACATTATTGTTTGGTTTTTAAATATAATTTAAAATTAAAACTTAGTTGTACATATTGTAGAAAATGCATTAGATTAATGTTTAACTCAAAATAAAAAAATTGTGGAAAAAATCCTTATTATTCACTTAGGATTTAATTGCTATGTTACATTTAGTGATTTAAGTTCAAACCAACGTTTGACTAAAATTACTTATTTTAACATTACTGCTAATAAGATGTTTAATATAATTTTACTCATAAATTTTGCACTGAAATGTAAATAAACAATTGATCAATCTTATTAATATGTCCACTGGAAAAAATTCCCATCTCAGTTGTTATAATTACTCTTATTTCTCTATTTTTTATTTTTTACTTAAAGATCATTATTCAGATATTTTTTGTAAAAACACATTTTTGTTTTCCCTCCACAATATGAAGAGGTGTATAGCCCTTCGATATTCAAGGAGACAGCTTGTCTGCGTCAACAATATACATAACATGCCTTTTATCTGAAACCAACTGTTACCACTGTATTGTTTAGAATTGGAATATGTATTGTATCATATTAGCAATAACATATTTTACAGAATTTAAAATAACATTTTTTTACATCCACAACATATGTTAGCATTATATTTCCAATACTGTTCATAAATAACTTTAACTTATTTAAATAATATTAATATAAACGAAACCATCATTTAGTCTAGCATATCAAATCATAAACTTGAAATAAGTCCTTGACTGGTTACAGACAATATCTCAGCCTTTTGCCGGATGGTCATGTCGTTATCACAGATAAATGATGTTATGATTAATATTTTAAGAATTAATTATAACATCATTTATAGAAACCATAGAAACCAAAGTCACAATTCTGTCTAATACGCTTAATCAATGAAATAAAATTAATATAAAATAACTACTGTAATACTTTTAGACGTTAAATTTATTGCATTGAAAGTGATTCATAAAAAAAGTAACATCATCGAGTTCATGACTGGTTTGCTCCGCCACAGTGTGCTTGGCACATCAAAATATGATTAAAGTTTAAGATTTCAAATTTTCAATATCACATTAATTTTTTTACTTAAGCTGTAACTAAAGTATAAATTGTGCTGCAAATGTTAGGAGAGGGAAGAAGGCTGTGTCAACACGAGACTATAATATAATATAA